>OY720442.1:48524409-48933058 GCA_963082915.1 Dolichopus griseipennis | reverse complement strand
AAATTTACTTTGATAGTATCTCCTTCTTGAAATGGTAATTCTTCTTCACATCCATCTGGATTAGGACTCATAGTACTTGGATCATAATCAAACATGGCAACGAAAAATCTTGGTTTCTTTTGTCCTTGCAGTCCCGTTTGCTGACTTTGCATGGGACCTCGTTGTGCAGGCATTGGTCCCCTTTGATTTGCATTACGTAATTGTTGTTGTTGCTGCTGTTGTTGTTGTGCTGTAGGTCCTCCCGGATAAAATGGTTGATTTGGATTTTGTGGGGCGTATTTGTTGTCCACCCATTTGTTGCCCACCCATTTGTTGTCCACCCATTTGTTGTCCACCCATTTGTTGTCCAGCCATTTGTTGCTGAGTAAGTTGTTGTTGCCCAATTTGTTGTTGGCCAATTTGTTGGCCCATTTGTTGTCCCATTTGTTGTTGACCCATTTGTTGTTGCCCCATAGGTTGTTGCATTCTTTGTCCAGGCTGCTGATAACCCTATTTTAGTTTTAAATCATTTTAATTAAATAATTTAAGTGTTTATCTTTATTATATATTTCTTTATATTAATTCGTATTTTTTATATAATATATAAAATATTGAATATCTATCTTATATTGCAATAATTCAAAAAATTTTTATTATTTGTGGACAAAATCAAATAAGGAAAACAAATAATTAAAATACATATCATTTGTGTACATATATAAGCCAATAAAATAAGGTGTAAGTGTTAAAAAAAGACATTAGATATAATATTTAAAAGTATTGTGTGAGTGTTATTAATAATAAAAAAAAATATTAAAGTTAAAAAAATTAAAGATTATGTAAAATTTTAAATGTTACTATAAATTAATTTTAATAAAAAGTGTTTATTTATATATATATTTTTTTTTTACATTGAATTGTTTAGGTATGAGTTACGAATGTCTTTTTACTTTTTTTTTTTTTTATGTAAAATAATTTCACACATTAAATATAATTGTATATAAAAAAAAAACTTTTAAATATATAGTTTAAGAATAAAGATACAATACATTCTAATTATCACATATAGTACAATGCAAATTCTAAGTGTTTTTAATGCTATTTATATATTTAATTATTATGTATTACTTTATTGGTATATAATTAATATGATATAATTAATTAATATGATTAAGTTACACAAAATTAATATTCAAAAGATAAGTATTTAATTTCGTAACTTACTTACATTTTTTAATATTTTAAATTCAATAAATTATAAATATTATATAATTTAAGTCAATATAAAATTAAATTTCCTAGAATATCCTAAAAATATGCAATTTTTTTTTTGTATAATATTTATCTAATAGAAAGTTGCGCAATCGAATCGAATAATAATAAGATAAATAATAATTGAAAAAAACAACAATATACATATATATTATAAATAAATTTAAAAAATATGTATATTCGAAAGAAAATTCTAATTATTAAATTATAAATATTTAAATACAGTTCATTTAAATTTTAAGTTTGAGAAGATTAATTAAAAAATCTTTGTAAATATTTACAATCTTTTATATGGATTTCCAAAATGATGTGTTTTTTCAAAACTCAGTAATGTAAGATTGTTCAAGAGCTCCGTTGTAAAAGTCGATTGAATAAAAGAAGTTAGAATCTTATAATTTTAAGATTTAATCTGGCATATTGGGCATAAACAACAACCAGTTTCTTAGAATAAATATTTTAAATTAAAGGTTTTCATATTATTTAATACAAAGTTTAAGAATTATATTTCAAAATACTTTGAATTATTCAAAAATTTTATTTTGAACAGTTTTATGTTGTCTTTAGTGTTTTTATTAACTAATTTAAATTTAGCAAATGAAATTAATTAATTTTTTTTAAGCATGAAATAGCCAATTCTATAATAAGTTTGATCAAAGCAATGATTGAAAATATTTTTAATGAATTAATGAAGATTTTTTTTAATGGGAAACCTTTCGTATAAAAAAAAAAAAAATTTTTTAAATAATTTTGAAATAATGTATACTTTTTATATTTTATTTATGTTAATTAATTTATTAAAATGGTGCAAATTATTTATATATAAGAGTAGAAGATAATTTTCAAAAATTAATTTAAACTAAATATTATAAACTATTATAATATTAAGATATTAAAATATACAGTTTTTAATGCATTCTTGTTAAAATTTAGATAGTATAAAGTTAGTATAGTTAGTTATAAATGCAATATATATTTTTTTTATTAAATCTTGTAAATATAATAATGTTTAAGGTGAAGAAACAAATAGATTTAAAAATAGACCAAGAAAAGATTGATTAAGAATCTAAATCTATAATAAAAAAAAAAAGGATATCCTATGAATACTAATTTAAGTGATTAGTAATCAGTTAGTAGGAAAAATAAATTTAAAAAATAGGAGTAAGAGAAGATCATAAAAAACAAATGGTTGGTATTGATTAACGAACTAGAGACCGGGGCTAGCTTTTGAAAATCAATTATTTGAATAAAAACATCGTGGAGACATTTTCTAATAAGTGATAACCAATAATCTTACTATCATAATATGATCATCAAAATTGGAAATTATAAAAATCTTTTATTAATATATGAATAATATTTTATATACTAATAATTCTAGATTACTTAAATGAATACATTTTTGTGGGTTTCCATTAGTGAGTTTTAAGGCAATTCTTATTTCGAATTAAATGATTCGTCCGACTTAACCATCAAAAGAAGTCTTAACCAACAGAAAGTACTAAAAATTGCAATTAGATAGTAGTTTTTTTACAAGTTTCTAATATACCAACCACTAATCATTAATCAAATATTCAATTAAATAAGTACTTTTCAGTAATCATAATTTTTGAATTATTGAGCACATTTTTAGTAATCACTAAAATATTATAGATTATAATTTTTATGTAAAAAAAAAAGATTTAAAATACAGAAGAAATTAGAAAAAGAATAAATTTAGTTTGTGCAATAGAAAAAGATTTAAATTGAAAATAGATAAAATAGAAAAAAGATTTGCTCTTACTATAGTATTTTAATGCAAATACAGTTCAATTTTTAATATACATATAGATATATATATATTATGCATGTACATGCAAAGAGTACACATATATATGAAAAATTTTGTAAAATTATTTCATAAATGATATATTAATTAAGTGAAAAGTATTTTTTATATTTTATTTTATTGTATTCTACTTTTGTAAACTTTTAACACTATTTTTAAGCTAATTAATAGTATTTTTTTTTTTAATTATATTTCATTAATATTATTTTATTTTTGTTAATAATATTCAATTAGTTTTAATTTTTTTTTTAAACTTTTCTATTATTTTTTTTTTTAATTTTAGAACACATTTTATAAATAGTAAAATTTCACTCACAACAAAGGTTTCACTTTCTATTTTATGCAATTTGAAATGAATTAATGAAAAAATTTTATGATGAATTTAATAAAAAAATTTATTTTGAAATCAAATAAAATGAATTGAAAAATATGATAAAGCTCATTTGTTTTTTTTTTTTTGTTTGTGTAACTCAATATTTAAAATTTAATTTTAATTAAAAGTAAATTGTATAAAGTTGTAATATGAGTTTTAAGTATTAATTCAACCTGTTAATTATTTTTTAAGATCATGTGGTTTCGACTGTTCTCAAAAAACCAATTGTCATATAATGACACAATATTCATGAAGTTCACATTAAAAACTTTTAAAGTTTATAAATATATAATGGTTAACTAATAATTACTTTAATTTAAAAATTTAAATACTAGGGGGTTAGACTAAAAGAATTAATTAGCTAAAATTCTTTCAAATTAACATTGTCAATTTTCTAAGATCGTGTGTTAGCACCTTAATAGAAAAATTTGAAATATTTTATCTTAGAGATTTTTTTTCTAAAGTAAGAAATACCTTAGATAATTAAAATTATGAAAAAAATATGTTGAAATTTAAAAAGAGTTTTGGATAAGTTTAATTCAAAAGACATTGAATAAACAATCGTCATGAGAAAATTTTAATTATTTAAATAAGAAACGACATTAAACAACAGACATCCATTTAGCAGACCCATTATTTAATTAAACGTTTCATATACTTATGTTTGCACAAATGAATTTATAATGATTTTCAAGCTTTATTTCTAAATCTTCTAAAATTTCTATAGTTTCAAAATCTGAACACTATAATTATTTTATATAGTTCTGTTTGAAAAAAAAAAGAAGCATTACTGTCTTCTATTCTTAAAAATTATAATTTAGCAGTTTTATTAAAATTTTTTAATTCATCTGTAAGTTAAAAAATATAAAAAACAAAATCTCACTTTTACAACGAAAAAATAATTAAATAAAAAAATAATATTTAAAAAAAAAACAAAAAAATTGTATATATAAATAAAAACATCTAGAATATTTTAAGAACACATCAATAATATCAGAGTATAATATAGCTTCGTAGTTTAAAAAGGAAGCAAAAATACAACAACAGTTTCATCGTAGCGTATTTTATATAAGACTTTTTTTTTTTTTTTTTTTTTTGGTTTAAAAATTCTGACCTGAAGACCCGCCGGTGTTTGTTGATTTTGTAATTGGGCTTGCTGTTGTTGTTGTTGTTGCAATTGATGTTGTTGCTGTTGTGTCAACCCTTGCTGTTGTTGATACGGAAGTTGTTGTGGTTGATATTGATTTGTAGTTTGTGGTTGATATTGTGTTGTCTGCGGTTGATGTGGTTGTGTTTGTGATTGCTGGGTCGGTTGTTGCTGTTGTTGTTGTTGTTGATATAAATTCAGACTTTGATCATTTTGATAGATATCACCATGTAAACCTAAATTTCCATCTTTAGTAATTTCGATGGCAGGAACTCCACCAACAGCAGTTTGATTTGGATATCCTCCAGCATTTGGATATTTTTGCTGTTGTTGGTGTTGTTGTTGCTGTTGTTGTTGCTGTTGATGTTGTTGTTGTTGTTGTTGCAAATGCTGCTGTTGAGTTTGATTATTTGTCTATTTTTTTTTTTATTGTAGATATTTTGGTATTTTTTTTTTTGATAATTTGATTTTTTTTTGGATTTTTGTTTTATATATAAACAAAATTTTAAAAAAAAAACAATATTTATTTTTTTAGTATAAAGAACAAAAATTAAAAAATTAAATTTAGAAAATACATTGATTAAAAAATTTACAATAAAAATTTAAAAAAAAAAAAAAAAAAAAACAAAGTCAATCCAATTTAAAAAATAAAAACTTTTTTAAAAAAAAAAAAATAATATAAATTAATATTATTTTCTTGAGTAAATATTAAAGAATTTCGAAGAATTTGTGTGTAAAACATTTAAACATTTATTAATATTCTGTTAAAATATAAAATAATTAAATAATATTTTATTTAATTATTATACTAAAATTGTTTTGTATCTATTATAAAAAAAATAAATTCCTGTAAAATATTATGAATGTTTTTAAAAAAAAAAAGAAATGTAAAATATATAAATGATTTTTGTATAAAAGTATATCTTAAGTTCTAATTTCATATATAAAAAAATTCCATTTTTATTTGTAAATGCTAAATGAATGAAAAAAATTGTTCTTAATGAATCTTTTCCTTATCTATAATTCTTATTAAAATAATTAATTTTAATTTAATTAAATTTTTTTTTTTAATTATTTATAATATTTTTACATCTAAATGTTAATGAAAGATCTGTTAACCTACCATAAATAACATTTTACATATTATAATAGCGTGATAAACTATAAATTAATTCTAAATCTTTAAATACAATTCTATAAATTAGAAATTTCATTAAATATATTAGTATGTATAGTATAGTATGGATACAATTGTACACTGAATGGTATCCAATTGTATAAATACTTTTATAAAATATCTATTTAATATTAAGGAAATATGTTCAGCTCGTTTAAGAAAATACATTGATTTATATTTATACATCTTCAAAATAAATTCACAAAAGTAAGTGTTTAATAATTAGCTCTTCTGGATTTGAAATTAAGAAGACACTAATTGAAATAAAATAAAATGAAAGTGATCAAAATATTTGTAATGCACCCAACTTTGTTTATCCAAAAATTCAAATAAAAAAAACACCCAAGAACTTGCAAATATGTGGTAGATGTATTCTAGAATTCAAACTTTTGAGATTAAAACTTCTAAATCCTAAAGTTTGTTTTTATACATTTAACTATGTTGAAATGCGCTGAAATGTGTCTCTGGATTTTTATACCCGTATGACTACATATATAGTCATTATACCCGTATGACTATATAGTCAAAGGGTATAAAAAATTTGCCATTACGTTTGTGACGCAGATAGGAGGGGGGCTAGATATAGACTCAAGTGTATGGATCGGATCAGATTCGAAAAATAAATCGATTTAGCTATGTATGTCCGTCCGTCCGTCTGTCCGTCTGTCCGTCTGTCCGTCTGTCCGTCCGTCCGTCCGTCATCACGATAACTCAAAAACTAAAGGAGCTAGGATTTTGAAATTTTCATAAATTCGTTTTTATGCAATAGCCGCCATCGCTATTTAAATCCAGCCATTTTGGTCCCTGGGTTCGGGTAGCTGCCATACAACTTCTATTTTTATATGAGCATTACTCTATACTTAATAAAGCTGCGGGTCTGAAATTTCGCCAAAAATAATTTAGTGTAATGGCCAAAGTTACTAACTATGTTGAAATTTGGTTGGTTTACTGCAAAGGGTTCGAGTAGCTGCCATACAACTTATTAGTTTATATGATCATTGCTGTATACCTATTGAAGTTGGGTGTCTGAAATTTTGGCAAAATTAGTTTAGTGTAATGGCCAAAGTTACTGCAAAATTTGGTTGGTCTACTGCAGAGGGTTCAAGTAGCTGCCATACAACATCCTTCTTTTATATGAGCATTACACTACACCTAATAAAGCTGGTATGTTTGAAGTTTTGCCAAAGTAGTTAATGTTTTTATAATGGTCATACGGGTATCCCAGAGTTGACACAGTCTACTATACTACACTCTTCCTCGTTTACAATTTTTCTAATTTTTTTTATATAATAAAATTTTATAGCAAAAATTATTTTTCAATAAAATATTTACCCAAAATTTATTATCTAATATTGTTTAATTTTGAAAATGTGCTTTTTTATAAACCCTTGGTTTTTTTCATTACTTTTTAATAAAATATGCAATATTCATATGGAAGATAATATAAAATTCATACATGTATATATAAACATTATGCGATTGAAAATGTCATTTTAATTTAAATTGATGAAGTTTTCGTTTATTTTGAATTGCATTGGAAATTTTTGACGTTTAAATGCCAATTGAAAATAAATCGTACAAAAATCATAAAATGAGTGCGGTTATTATAGTTTTTGTACTTATTGTTATTCCTTTTCTTAATGCAGTCCTTAATAATTATTTAACATGGAAAAAAGCTAATTTTAACTCTATAATGCTTATTAAGTTCTTAATTAATAAACAACTAAATTTTTTAATATAATATGACGAATTACTTTTTTTTATAATAATAAAAATTTATCTTGCTAACATGACTAAATAATATGTTAGACTTCAAATGACATTAGATATACAAAAAAAAAAATATATATTGTTAGTTTAGAAATTTAATATCTTGCGGCACTCGGCGAAGTTAAATTTTACTAAATTTTAGTCCAAGATAGTTCTCCAAAATATTCGCATTCAAACAAAATTTTAAAACATATCCCAGAATCACACATGTCAAAAATTTGAAATCAACTGCTCGAACCATTATAACTACAAAACTAAAAAGTTGCAGTGGCGAAGCGGCGTATATATAAAACAAAGAAATAATTTTGTAAAATAATTTTAATTATTATAAATATAATAGCTGTTAGATGGCGTTGTTTAAACAATGAGCAGTTTTTCCTTTTCGTAGAATATTAATTTTTTTATTTAAATATAAAACAAATATTATTTTAATATTAATTAAATATATTATTATATACTTATTAATAATTTCTTTTCCTCTAGCTTATTATAATTAATACAACCATGAATGTATATATATTATATATATAATATATAATTTAATAAATTATCTATATTTAAAATTTATATATCACATGTAATATAATATATTTTAACTAATCTAAATTCTAATAATACGTACAACAAAAAAAAAATGTCGTTTAACTTGGGATATAATATACTATCTATCTATAAAATTATTATATGTATTAATATATATATTTATTTTTACCATCATTTATTTGTATTTATTAATTATAATATTATTAATTTATAAAATATTTTATTTAGATCATTTATTTTTTTTATAAAATTAAAAAACCAAATTCTACAATGATTTCTAATAGGGGTTTATTAATTATATTTTTTGGCTATGGGTGCCTAAATTGAGTTTTTGTACTCATTTAATATAATAATATTTATTATTAATTACATTATTATTTACTTATTTATATTTACTAAATAATATGTTTATTTTTTCAAATTATTAAATTTTAATTTTAAAAAACAATTAAAATGGATAACTAATATATATATATTTTTTATTAAATGTTAAAAAAAAAAAAATTTTAACAAAAAATTAAATAAAATAAATAATAAATATTTAATTATATTAATAAATATTTAATTAATTAATACAAAACAAAAATTAATAATTATTACGACAAATCTATTGTAAGAATTTTTTATTTTATATTAAAACAAAACTAAAATAACTAATCAAAAAAAAACAAATTAAAATAATAAATTGTTTGTTTTGTTTGTAAAAACAATTGTTTGTTTGTAAATAATAGTTGTTTATATTTTTTTTTTTTTAATTATGTATTTAACTATAAAGGATTGATATGTTTTTTTTTTTTTGGATTTTGATTTTTTTTTGTAGTAGGATGATGAATGAAAGAAAACTTACATTAACGTGTGGTTTTGAAAAGAGGCCTCCAAACAGCCCTGTGGTCCATTTACCAATACCTGTATCAGTCTGTGTTGGTTCAATTTAGTAACATAGTTTGGAAAATGAAATATATACATATAGATATATAAATGTTAAGTGATAGATATATTTTTTTTTTTTTTAAGTAGTAGCAAGTTAACTAGTTTAGTATATTATTTTTTTTTTTTTAATTTATCTAGTATAAGTATATAAATGTTTATATAATTTAATATATATATTTTTTTTGTAATGATGCAAATATATAAATTATGTTTTGTTAAGGTAAAAAACAAAAAACAAAATACAAAAACTTAAAAATTCAAAAATTAAATTGGAAATAATTATAATTTAATAACAATTTTACTATTATTATAAGTAAAGAATAAAAATTTAAAATAATCATGCATTACACCTTTCCAACGTCCGAAGAAGGCCAAACTTATACTGTACATAATGATATGAAATACAAGGTGGCATGACATTTGTCCCTTTGTCATTGGTCCCCAAGGGACTAATGGCACACTCAAATGTGCCAATAGTTCCCGGGGAGAAATGACATATCATGTTTTGTCATTACTCCCCGGAGGAGTAATGACACTGAATATACGCAAATCAGAATTTCCTGAATAATTTAAAAATTTTGTTTGATAATTGCAATAGAAACATAACGAAATTTCAAATTTATTTTTAAAAACCGTATACAAATTGTAAGTTTAAAATTTTTGATTTAAGTAAACGCAATAACAACATTTTCTGGAAAAAAGCCGTAGGTTTATTGCCTCTCACCCTTGTAATCATTGAAGCAGGTGCATTAAATTTAAATAAATAAATTGATTATGTTCTTGATTTTGATAAAGAAATTTAAATGGGGACTAACAAAAAAGATAATGTTGCCCTTTTGAATGTTGATGGCAACAATCTCTTTTTTCTTACAATTTAGTAATAATTCCAAAACCTTTTTGAATTTTTTTGGAAAAGGGCAACATTATCTGTTTTGTTACAATTTAGTTATAATTCCAAACAAAAAATTTTTCCGGGGAATAATGTCAAATATTTTGAGGGACTTATGACACACTAAGGTGTGTTATTATTCCCCGGGAACTAATGACATTTTTGGATGATTCATATGTCCCTTGGGGACCAATGACAAAGGGACAAATGTCATGCCGCCGAAATACAAATCTTAAAAGTCTCAATACAAGTCTATTTATATAATTTAAATTGTTTTTTTATAATTAGCTGCAACCGAGTTACAACAAAGATTCTTACTGACCTTTCATAAATTTATAAAAAGTTTTTGAGCTGTTTCTTATAAAAAGTTTTTAATAATTTGGCCCGGGTAAGTAGAACACTTAAAAGAATGATATCAAAACTATTAATAGCCCAACATAAATTAATGGGTATCGGTGCAAAAAAGTAGCCTGAACTATTAACTATTAAAATTGAGAGTAAATAAGAGAAATCAAAGACAATATCAATATATAAGTCAAGCTTGTTACTATGTAACGTAAATTGATAAATATGGATTAATTTTTAGAAATCTATTGTTTTATATCAAAAATTTTATTAAAATTTAAGTTAAGAGATTTATTATTATTGTATATAACATTTTCTCAAATTATTAATAGTTTTCAATTTAAAAATAGAGCTGAAATTAGTTAAGGTGTAGTGCATTTTAACTTGATAATAATTTCAATTATTATATTATACATTAATATATATTAATATATATTATTTTTATATAATATACATTGAAATATATGAATATATTTTCATTTGTTGTTAAAAAAATAAAGCAAATTTTAAACGTAATTTAAAAAACTCTCAATAGTAATTATATAAGAATTAATATAAATTTAAATATAAATATGAATATAAATATATTAATAAATATTAATTAGTTTTTTTTCTTTTTTATTTATATTGAAATATATAATTAATTAATTCATGCCAACTTCATATAATTTCTAACAAAAAAAAAAAAAAATTGATTTATTTTTTTTCTATTAATATAATTAATTAATACTTTTCATTTTGATTTAATTCTAAAAAAATATATATATATAGGAATATAGCTTTCATAAACTTATAAACTATTATATAATTAAATAATATATAATATATAATTAAAAATTTATATATCATTTTATAAATTTAAAACTTTTTAAATACATACATACATTTGTTTTTAATTTCTTTCTATAACGTCATTTCTATTAATCATCGTTTATTTATTTAATAATTGTTTTTTTTTTTATATTATTAATTTATACTTTAATATGAATTATTGTAATAATATAATTTATTTATTTTTTTAATTATTTCCATACTATAAATTCATTTTTTTTTTTATTATTATTTTTTTTTTTTAGTCCTTTTAAATATTTTAGACCCTTAAATAAGAAGAAATTGGACTTATATTTTATATGGTCCAAAATTTATTAATAATCTCTTATATACAATTGGAAAATGTTTTGTAAATTAATTTCAATTAATAATTAATAATATTTGTACAAAATAAGTGATAAAAAAAGTAAATTGTACTTTAAAAAAAAAAAAAAATTGTTGGAATTATAAGCATTTCGTTAAAAAATGGAATTTGGTAGAGAAAATGATGATTGTTTTAATTTGAATTTATATATGTTTTGTTTTTATATTAATAATATTTGAATATTTATTTATTTAATTAGATTCAAGTGCTTTGTATATAATCGATGTTTTTTTTTTTAATTTGTAGTATATATTACAATTTGAAGTGGATGTATGTAGGTATATGTGTAAGTATGTAAATAAAAATTATAGCTGCTTGGCAAAATATTTAAATTTGTCAATTTTTCATTATAATTTTTTTGCTTTTCTTGTAATTTATACATAATAATTGGTTTTTTTTTTTTCAAATTAATTTTTTTTTTTAAATAAAAAAGCAAAAAGCATAACTAAGATCTAGAAAATAGAACATAATTTATTTTATATATATATATATAAATTATAAATAAATTATATATATATAATTACTTTTAATATTTATTTAAATGAAAGTTAAGTTTAATTTAATGTACAAAAATTTCAAATATAGCTTTTTTAATTTAAATGAATACTTTTTTATTTTAAATGAATTTTTTTCTACTTAAAGTGAAGATAATTTTATTTAAAATGAAAATTGCTTTAGTAATTTGGGTAAGAGATTTATATACATATTACTATACATTGTACACCATTGCCTTGGCTTTAGCTCTTCGACCTATTTGAAATGCTTTTGTTTTGGAAAGGTTTTTTACTTTAAATTTCAACAATTGTGATTATGTAAATTTTGAGAAAAAAAACTAACTTAAATAAAATTTCTTCACTTAAGATGCAATTTTCATAAAAAATCATCATTTAATAAATAAATAAGACTTAAAGTACTTAAAGTAAAATATATATAATTTCAACAAAAACTGACATAGTGCGCTAGTATTTTTTAATTTCTTTTTAAAACTCAAAAACCCAAACTTTCTGTTGTTTTCAAAATTTATTTAAATCTAATAAATTATGGGGACTTTATTTACATTAATTTTTTTAGGAACACTGAATCTCTTGCAATAAACCTTTCAATTCTTAAAAAACTTAGAGCCTTACATAGAGAAACTCAAGTCAAACTCAGTTCAAGATTAAAACTAAAGCTTTGCGAAACTGCTTCATGTAAGGTTCCCGAAACACAGAACTAGCATGTTGTTCTAATTAAAGAAGCAATATTAAATCATACTCTTTGATATTTACAAAATACTTAACTTTCATTTAAATTTTTAAAACAAAATCTTAAATACAAAGCAAATAAACTTTATAATTTTAAACTTCAAGCAAATAAAACGAAAATAAAAAATTCACTGGGACTAACAGTTGCTATTAAAGAACAAAAAAAAAACTTACCTGTTGTTGTTGTCCTGGTTGCCCAGGTTGTCCTTGCTGCATTTGTTGTTGCATTTGATTTGGATCTTGCATCATTTCATCATGATGTTGATCTAACATTTGTTGATTCATTGGACCACCTTGTTGCATAGGTCCTTGTGGACGTGTTTGTTGCATTTGCTGCATTTGTTGCATTTGTTGTTGATTTCTTATATGTGGTGGTAAATTACTTTGTGGAGCATTTCTTCTAGCCGCAGTTCGAACTACGTCTAAAAATTAATTATAAGTTATAACACATAAAGAAAAGAAAAAAAGTATAAAAACACTGGATTATATTACTTGGAATAGGTATTGGTGCACTATCTGCTGATTGTGAATCGCGTGATTTAGTTCTAACAGTAACTGCTCTTGGATTAAGTCCAACTAATTTTCCTATATCTATTAGTGCATGATCGCCGGTAGGTGAGTCGACATCTGTTACTTTTTTACCATCAGCATATACAGCATATCCGGTTACAGGTCCTGATTGTGGTGGTCGATTAACTGGTTGCCATGTTACAAGTAATGTACCATCTTGGGGTCCAGCCTCAAGTTGTATTTCCTTAAAAATTTTTTTTTTTTTTTAAATTTATTAATTAAGAACTTGAAAAATGAAAGTATAAATATATTATAAATTTGTTTTGCTCATACTTGCGGTGGATCTGGCAGTCCTTTTGTTAATGTTCTAAAGTCTGCATATGCTCCTGGAGCTTCTTCAGGTGGCGGTCCAGGCGGTGGAGCTTGTCCAGGTGCCCTTAAATGTTTTGCTCTAACAGTAACACGATATTGAGTACTTGGTGCTAAACCAGTTATTGTATGACGGTAAATACCCGGTTTAACTGTTCTTACTTCTACATTATTTACACAAACTACATGCTGATGATTTGAATTGGCTGGTAGCCATGATATTACAGCAGATGAACACGTTATATGAGTGGCTCTAACAGCAGATGGTCCTAAATGTGCAGTATCTCGGCCAATAATCATTGTGCACGCCGCATCACGTGAGGTTCTACGATTTTGTGTTACACTTCTTACACTAATTCTATGTGGCTAAAAAATTAAATAAAACAAATATTGTTTTTTTTTTTGGATTGTTATTTTTCGCTGTTAATTCTGATATGTAATAAATGACATTTAACTTACTCGTGTTGAATCAACTCCTTCAACAAGTGCTCTAGTACGTTCATTAGCTTTAACTGTAACTTTAAGTACATTATCTACATAAACATGATAACTTTCAATATTATTATAACCAGGTGGCTCCGCCGGTGACCATCCAATTAGAACACTTTTATTCAATTGCCTTTCCAATGTTAAATGCTTTGGAGCAGGAACTAACACGGAGAACATAAGAGTTACTGTAAGTCAAATTTTATAATAATAACAATAATATGGATAATTTCTTAATTGTACACATCTCACATGAACATTAATATACCCACTTACTATATATTTACTACACAAGAACCTATATTCTATTTACATTTATTCCTTTTAATTAACGTTTTTATTTTTAATTAGAATAAAAAAATTTTAAAATAATGAAATAAGTTTCAAATAATATAATCTGAACTTGTTGAATCAAATAATATAACATTTAACATTTATAAAAGGAAAAACTTATAAGGCAAAAAACAATTATACAATATATTAATTTATCGGTGGTTATTGAGTTAAATTTATTACGTCCTCCGTCACGAGTCATTTAATTGAATTGTATCCGAAAATATATCAAAAATCTTTACTCAAAAATTTTGTAGGGAAATTATCCATTAAAAATTAGGTTTAATTAAACAAATTATATGAAATGTTTTCTGCAAGAATGAGGTAGATTCAGTTTCCCCTTATCTATACATATTCGAACAGAAAACACTTTATTTTCTAAATAACTTTTACTTCACTGTTTTCGACTTCAATTTTATATGATCGAACGAAAAGCCTCCCTGAACAAAATAATATTTAGAAACGCGTAAGTACGAAACTTTAAGCTACTTCATTGTTACAGAAAATTCATCATGTACATTACACACATTATAAATTTGTTATCTCGACTATATCCATATTTACAAAATCAATATATATACCATTTAAATAATTATGACTACACTTACTATTATCAGCCTCATCTTCTGTTTGGTCTGGACCAAAGTCTGTTGCAACTTCACTTAATCTAGCTAAGTCTTCAGTGGTATGCGTTAATAAAGGATTGTTGGGCGGTAAAGGAGGCAACGGTGCTGGATCTAATGGTATTGGAGCATCATCTGCATCTCTTAACGTTGAAAGTACAGCTTGATGAAATTCCAATAAATCTTCACCTTATCATTTATATCAATTTATTTGTTTTTAATTTTTTTTAAAAACGTGCAAAATATTTACCTATTAACCTCTGAACAAAAGTAGCCGGAACTAAACCTCTTCTTCCATCTAGTAATTCAGCATCAAAATATCCTCCTTGTGGTTCACCATTTCCCCATACTAATAAATAATCCCCAGCGCAAAGAGATAATTCACCCTCAGCTTCCCTATTTAAGAAAATAAAAAAAAATTTAAATTAAAAAATTAAATTTTAAAATTATTAGATTTCGTACTCTGGTGGATCATATGTAAAACGAGCGATGAAAACACAACATCGACCTTTTCCTGGAATATCTAGCATATCTACTGTTGGTTCTCCAGTTCCATTTAAGCTATATGAATGCCCCCTGGCTGAAATTTTAAAAATAAAAATATTCATTTCAATTAATAACAAACATTTTATTTTTGTTTAAATTTTAAACTTACTGTCCAAATCCAGTGCACCAAATCCATATGAACGTTGTGAATGCATATATGTTGGATTAACATTATCACTATAACCATCTAAACCCCATGGTGGTATTGGTGAACATGGTGAACTACGATTTGCAAAGCGTCCAACAGCTAAATCAATATCATCTAATGTTTTTAATTTACTGCTTAATATTGGATTTGTATACGTTGGATAAGATGAACTAACACCATATGATGATGGCAAAGATCCAATTAGGCTAGATGATATGCCACTGCTTAAAGGATATATTGATGGATTTGCCCCAGCAGTTCCAGTTAATCCAAGTACTGAACTAGCAGCACCTGTACCAATAACGCTACTAATTAATGGATGTGTATATGATGAAACCGCTGGGGCACCGCTTAAACCTAAAGTATAACTTGCTGATCCTGATGGTAAATTATATGAATTGTGAAGTGACAGGACGGGCATTGTTGTGCTCTGCAAAATATTATTATGATAAGTAAACTGTAAATCTTTAACAATTTTTTGTGATTATGATTTATGTTATATGATTATTTTTTTTTCCTAATTTCAATTGGGTATGAAAAATGGATTAATTAAATGTTAATTTAAACTAAAGATTTATAGTTTTTTTTTTTTAATTATTTTATTTTGGTGGGAAAATAATTTAAATTCTAATGAGTTTAGTATATATATATATTTTTTCAATGTAATAAATTATAGTTATATTTTTAAATAATTTATTTTTTAATGAAGCAAAGAAAAGCATATGTGAAATACTTTTTAATCTAATTATAATTTAATAATTTATTATAATATATTTTTTTTAATTTCTGATGATGATTTATTTATTTAGAATTGATTTCTTTTATACTAAATTAAAAGTAAAGCTAATTTAAAAGTAATATTTCTACTTCTTTATTGTTTTATTTAAAAAGATTTCGAAAAATTGATGCTGGAATACTTTAATTGTTGATCGAATTAAATTAAAATCATTTATGAGGTATTGAAAACTTCAGAGGAATTTGTTAAAAAAGGCAAATTATACCTCTACAAAGAGCCTGTTCTCCTTTCTTCAAAATATTAAGATTTTATATAATTTTAGTAATCTATGAAGACTTGAATGCTTTTCTAATTATTAAATTATAGCAAACCCGATAAAAATGGTTACCCCCCAGTCTAACACTTAATCGGAATAACTCTTTAATTCTTTAGAATGAAATTTGATTCTGATATTACGAATTAATATTAAATTTTATTCAAAAAAAAAAACAATTAAATTAAAAAGTAAAACACAGTATTAAATATTTTTTAGTAATATAATGCTTCAGAAATAAATTATTTAAAAATACTATAATATTCATTTTTGTCAATTATCATTATGAAAAAAAAAAAAAAATTTATATTAAATGGGTTGATATTTATTTGGTTGTTTTGCTTTACTAATACAAATTAATACTTATGATACTTATTTGATTTGGAGCATTTATCTAGATAAAGTTAACCTAATTATATTATATTATTGTTACCCTTTTTTTATTAACTGACTTTTAGCATCATTTATACCTAAATAACTTCAAGAATCAAAATCATTTATCATTATTTATTTATTTAATATTATTAATAATTTTTTTTATTTTTTTTTTTTTATATATTTTATCATTTAAATGAAAAATTAAATATAATTTAATAATAATTTAATATTATTAAGATATTTCAAAAGATTTTCTAAATTAATTTAAGTAAATAAATGGCATATAATATTATGTAAATTCTACATTAAAATTAAATTTGAAATTTAAAACTTTTTTGAAAAAAATGAACTATATAAGATTATAAAATTGAAATATGTTTTTAAATAGTAATTTTTTATTAATTCTGGATTAATTAGTCAATTTTGAGCGATTTTTCGTTTTAATTTTTGTAAATTAATTTGAAAAGCATGCAAATAAATATTGTTTTATAGTTTATTATGTTGTAATTAAACAAAAAAAAATTAACTATAAAATATTCTTAATAAACTTTTGTTATACTAAAAATTATTATTACTTATGAATAATATAAATTTTTTCCTAATAAGAGTGTTTAGTAGGTAATTTTAAAGCCAAAAACTTATTAGGAATGAAAAAATTCTTTTAAAATATAAAACATATAAAATAAGGAGTCAATTGTGAATTATATCAATAAAGAGTTTATTGTGAATTATTGGTAACATTTTATTTAAATATAACTGTCAATTCAAACAAAACTGTCAATAGTAAAATATGGATACCATTTTATTTAAACTGAACTGTCAAAGTATTTATTAATGTAAACTGTCAATATATGAATATTTATTGTAATGTATAACTGTCAATATTGGAAATGTGTTTCATCTTATATTGTGGTGTAAAATTAATATTTAATAAAATGCAATCTAATTGGAGATTTCGAAAAAATAAAGATTTTATTAAAAAAATACTATAAATAAATATTAATCTTATAATTTAAACAAAATATATATGTATTACTAATTCTTTCACTTTTATTAATTGTGAATTTTAAACACTACTTTGAATATGGGGAAGAGCCTTCCCATTTTAAAGATAACAGTATAAATCCCATAATATATAACTTTTTTCATTTAGAAAACTGTTTTTAAATAAATAATCCATATTTTCAACAAAATTTTGAAATATGAAGGGTATTTTATGAACTTAACGATTTATTGGAAAAGCTAATTTTTTATTTTTGGAAAAATAGTGAAAATACTCTGTTTGTAACTTTATTTGTTAAAGTATAGGATAAAGGCAGTAACAGTGACATGTTAAAATGAAAAAAGTTTTTAAATTAATTATTATAAAAAAAGATAACTTTAGTCTCTATGATATAATAATTAAAAAATATCGGTTGAAATAATAATAAATATCGAAAGAAAGAAAGACCGCAAACGTCATAGAATAAAATAATTATTTTGAAGCAGAATTTTGAATTTCAATCTTCTTTTTAATCAAGTATTGAAGCGATTTTTTTTAAATAAAACCCAATGTTATCCAGAAATATAAATTGATATTTAAATTAAAATACTGTTTATTAATTTAAAAAACAATTCCTTATACATTGAATAAATAAATACAAATAAATAAGTAAATTAAATAAGAATTTTAAGTAACACCTTTATTAGTATTATATATACTATATTATATTGTTTTTCAATAATTTTTCTGAATTTTAAAATCTCCAAAAATATGTGTTCGGTAAATCGTTTTCATGAAATAATAAAATGTAAGTTTGAATTCTTTTCTAAAAACATTTATTTTAATTTTGCCTTATTTGAATTTTGTTTTTAGAGAAGTTAAAAAATATTAATTTAAAATAAATTTATAAAAATTGATGATAACCTAAATAAAATATCATAAAACTATTAAAAATCTTTCCTAGTAAAAATTAGACATTATTTCAATGTCTTAAATTCATCATATATATTAGTCGGATTATTCGTCATAAAATTACCGGTCGCGGTTTAATGAATTGTTTATAAACATAAATAATAATTTGAGAGCGAAAATCGCTCGAATTTAGAACATTTTACGACACTAGTTTAAGAATAATTGTGTTAGATTTCAATGTCTAGAAATCTTTTTAATAAAATCAAAATTGCAATAACTTTGTTATTTTTCAAAAGTTCTACTTTGGCTGATCAGACTGATTGGGCGTTACCAAAAGAATCAAAATAATTAATAATTTTTTTAATATTTATTTCATGATCTTCATTTATTAAAATGTTTCAAAATTAAATTACAACTGATTACAAAACCATGTTTGATTGTCGAGATTATGTTAGAAACTGTAAAATATTTCGAAATGTTGGCATTTTTAAAAATCTTAGCAATTTAAAGAGGGACATTAAAATATAATTTGTAGATGAATTAACGGACATTAAATTAAAAATTATTTAATTTTGAAACTCTATCCATAAAGGAAATATTTTTCATCAATGTGGGGTTGGGGAGCTTTAAATAAAATTTATAAAAATAAAAATAATAAATAACTAAATTTTAAAAACTAAAAAAAATATTTTAACATTCCGTGAATAATATCTAAATTCAAAAGTTAAAAATACTTTTATATTATTAGATAATTTTTATAACTAAATAATTTGCATTTTATTATTATATAAAATAGCTAAATAATCAGTTATAACATGTTAATAAATAATAATTATTAAAAGGTAATAAATGGGTCATATAATTTTTATAATTTATAATAAAAAAATTTAATTAAACTAATATTGTTAAATAATTATAAATAATAACTTTATGATATTAGTAATAATATTATAATTGTTTTATACTAAATTTATGTTTTGTTTGTGGGATTTTAATTTCAGTTTTTACAAAGTAATACTAAACTTATATTATTTCTCCTTAAATAATTTAACCCTTAATTGGGAATAGGGCGTTAGACTAATAATCATGAGCTTATAATTAAATTTATAATTTTTTGTGAATTTTTAAAAATACGTTTTGGAAGTCAAATCTAAAATTCGTTAGAAAAATTTTTAATTTAATTTGAGAACAGAGTTATTGGCAGGACAAAGATTTTTTTAATTTAACCCCCAAATGACAATAGAATTAAAATAAAAATGTTTTTTTTTTGGAAAATTTCTGAAAAAATTTATAATATTGAAGGGTTTTTAAAAAATTTGATTTAAAAATTCATAAATTAATAAAAATTATTTTAATAAAATTCGAAATGATAAAATTAATTATTTCTTATTAATTTTTAATTGATAAATTATTATTGTTTTGTTGTATCTTATTATTTTATAATAAAATAAAATTGTATACAAACTATTTAACTACTTTATTAATTTTTTTACTAATACTTTTTTCTAAGTGTAATGTATAAAATTATGTATGTGTTTTTTTGTGTGCATCATTTTAATTAAAATGCTTATAACAATTTCAAATTATTAACTTTTAATAAATATTTAATTGCAATTCTATAAAATAAATTTATCTATAGATAATATTATAACATTTTATAACAGGAATTATACTGTTTTTATTTAATTTTTTTTTTTTTTTTAATATAAAACTAATTTTTTATTAAATAGTAAATACTAATAATTTAAAATTTTAACTTATATATTGGATTATATACTAAAATACTACTTATCAATATTAATTAATTAATAAATGAAATGCAAAGTAAAGAAACGAAAGTAAAAACCTCATTCATGTATATATATATATATATATATATAGAAAAAAAAAACTAATCTATTTATTATATTTTGCTTATTTTTTTTTTTTTAACTATATAAATATAATATTTATTTTATATATTTTTTTTTTTTTTATATCACACCTGACTTAAGGGTGGCATGGTTGTTATTGGATGTGCTCTCCCTGGTAATGGTGATACATGTACACCACTTGTTCCCTCTCTTAATACTTTATCAGTTGCTGATGTAATACCAGTTAAAGCTGTTGTATCAATAGCATGACTACTAATACTTGATGTTATTCCTATTGAATTTGTGCCACCACCAATACCAGATAATGCTGAACTAACACCACTAACACCAGTTACACCACCAACTGATGATACACCAATATTACCAGTTGCAGATGATACATTTGCACCAGTATATGTTGAACTTAAACCTGGAAAACCAGAGTAACCACCAGATATGCCAGATGTATAACCATGTAGTGAAGAATGTCCAGTACCTTGTTGTGTTGTATATATTGATGTTGTTGGTTGAAATGATACACCACTACTAACACCACTACTACCACTATAAATACCAGAATCTCTACCACAAATTGATGATGCATAACCTGATATTGAACTAGATGTCATTATTGAACTTGGTAACATTGTTGATGCTGTATTTGTTGTACGTGGATGTTCTAATTCAGCTAAAATACGATTGTCCTAAAAAAATTGAAAAAAAAAAAAAAATTTTCCAAATAGGAAAAAAAAAAAAATAAACAAAAAAAAAAGCGAAAAAGAAAAGAGGAAATAGAAAAGAAAAAAAAAACAGAACAGAATAGGAAATAGAATAAAAAAAAGTATTAGAAATCATTTTATTGATGGGATATGAATTTTTTTTTTTAATACAAATTTTATATTTAAAAAAAAAACATAATTGATTAATCTTAATATATATTATATTATGTTTTTTTTTTAATATAAAAATTAAAATCAACTAAACTAATTTTTTTTTAAATACAAGAGTTACAAATTAACAAATTAAAAATATAATTAACACAAAATGAAATAATAAATTTAATGAAAAATAAATTAAAAACTAAATTAAAAACTTCAAACAGCAAACAATTTTTAAATTATTATATAATTCTAATATTGGATTTAGGTTGAAAAATATCTGTAGATTTGTGTGAATGTTCTTATTTTTTTTTTTTTAATCTCTATATGTAAGTTTTTTAAAATACAGAATACTTTATTTTCAAATATAAATTTAGTAGGCCAATACAATGTTTTGTACTTGTATTAATTTGTAACTTTTTTATGTTATTTATGAAATGTTAGTTAAAAATTTTTCATTAGCCTTTAATATATACGTGCTTTTAATATTAAATTAGAAAATTTATAAATTTTAAATTTAAATTTTTTCAATATGATACAATTAATTACCAAATGTGATTAAAATTATGTATTGGATAGATGAGTAAGAAAGTAAGTTGGTCTTATAATTTGTGCAATATAGCATTTAGGAGGGAATTTCTCGAATTGTTTAATAATCCATATAGTTTTTTACAATTATTTAATTAAACTTTTAAATCGGGATATTAAAATATTCAATTGAATCAAATGAAATTATACAAAAGGAATTTGATTAATTTTTAATGTAGTGCATACTTAACATATTATTATAATAAAAAATGACACTGATTTCCTTTTAAATCTTTTAATTCTTAAGCCCTATTAATAACTCTTTTTATTGTTCAGCTTTAGTTTAAAAGATGGAATATATAATTTTTGAATTTTTAATCCGTGTATTGTATAAATTTTGTATGCATAATCTAAATTAATTAAAATGTTAAATAAGTATAATCTTAAATAATAAAAATCGCACAAATATGGTTTATGATACTTTAAGAACTTACAGAAATTGTTTACGGAAAATTATAAGACCATTTTAAATCAAAATTATTAATTAAATTCATTTAGGTTAAAATTGGATCCATTCCAAATTTTAATCACAGAAACTTTTTTAAAGTTGTTATTCAAATTGTTTTTTTAATTATGATATATTAAATTACAATATCATTTGATAATTCTAATATTTTATCCAATAATTTATTTAATAACTCAAATATGTTAAAAATCAAAATCTAATAAAAAAATTTTTCATGCCTTTCTAAGAAAATTAATATTTCAAAATAAAATCCAACTTTTTATTAAACATGCTTATTAATTATTACTATAGTTTAAAATTAATAAAAATTATTAAAAAAAACAAATAAATAATATCTTCAATATTATACAAAAAAAATTAAATTTATATATAAATTAATTGTATTAAATAAATAAATTATATATAGAACATCACACACTCTTTAAAATTATATTTCAAACTCTATTATATACTAGATTATGTAATTTTAATATATTTTTTTACTAAAATTCTACTAATTTCGTAAAATTATAATATTATATTCTAAATATTTATTTAGTTTATACTAAAAATGTAATTGTAATCAGAAAAAACAAACTCTTTTCGTTACATTTTAAATAAATTTTATATATATATATACATATATATATTATTTTTACTTTAAATATATCGAGCTATTTCTCCATTAAAATTCTCCAGAAAGAAAATTAAAAATTCCAGAATGAAAATAAAATAAAACAAATAAAAAATTAAAATTAAAAAAAAATAATAATTAAAAACTATAAAAAAAAAAAATAAAAACAAATTCTAATGAATCTAATACACATACGTTAGCAATTGATAAACGTGCCTGTTCAATCTTTGCCATTATTTTGTCAATTTCAGAACCTTGACTGTTATCATTTGTTGTTGCTGCAAATGTAACAGATGTTGTACCAGATGATGTTGGTGCCATTGTTGATTCTCTATTATGATGACGATCCTGATGTCGATCTTGATGTCGATCTTGATGTCGATCTTGATGTCGATCTTGATGACGATCCTGAAGACGATCCTGATGACGATCCTGAAGACGATCTTGATGACGATCTTGATGACGATCTTGATGACGATCCTGATGATGATCTTGATGACGATCCTGATGACGATCCTGATGACGATCTTGATGTTGACCACTTACAGATTGATTATCTCTGTCTCTCATTGATGATTGACGTCCAGAACGTGATTTTAATGCTGATGATAATTCCAATTGAAGTTCTTCACATCTTACTGTTTCTAATGCAGCCTATATATACATACATACATATATTGGTATATATACATTTTTATAAGTTGTAACGAAAATTTAGTTTTATAGCATATATTTTGTTTTTTTTTTTTTTTGTAAAATTGTTTTAATGAAATTTTTTTTTAAATTTTTTATTATTGTATGATAATTTTAGCGTATTTTTTTTTTAAATTTTATGAAATAAAATGAAAGTTTTAAAAATAATTAATTTATTTTACAAAAATAATATTTTTAAAATAATTTTTTTTAATTTTTTATGCATCACATACACACAACATACAAAAAGAAAATTAGTTTTCAATAAAATAACATTTTTACAACGAAAATTATAAATATATATATATATATTTTTTTTAAGCAGGAATCAATTCACAATATTGAAACTTAACAAGAAGTAAACATGTTTTAAAATATAATTGTTTATAACACAAATGGTTTAGTTTTGACAACTACGTTTACAATTCCTTGTTTTTAGAAAATCAAGTTGATTTTGATAAATTGAATGGATTGAGTGAGTCTATTCCACCAAATTTACAATCCCATAACTCTTACCATTTGCAAACAATTTTCACAAATTTGTAAATTTATTTAAATTTACATGTACTTTACAAAAACAATTTATAAAAATTGTAAGAGTTGTAGACTTATCCTGATTTTCAATAAAATTTTTAACAAAAAACTTCTGTCAAATAAAACCAGATGAGTATTAGATCTTCTCAAAATTATCTCAAAGACGAGTTGCTCGTTTTTGAAATTTCAATTGTTATACATATTGGTTTTCAAAAAAACAACCCTTTCACAACCAATTAAAACGTTTTCAGATGAATAAACAAGTTAATAAATTTCAAATCTATTTATAAATATGTCATTACGTATTTGATTTTTAAAAATGATTGTGAATACTTGAAATTTCATTTGATTTTGTACTAGATATGCAACTCAACTTTCAAGTTAGTTTGAGTACTATCAATTTGATTGTTTTTTTTTTAGTTTTTAAATTACTTTTTTAAAAATGACAATTTATTCAAAGGCTACCAACATCATAAAAACATTTGACACATCATAAAAAAAAAGATTATTTCAAAAAAAAAAAAAAAGTATGCAAATTACATAATTAAAAATTTTCAACGACACTATCATTCGCAACAACATAAATTTTTGACAAATATATTTTTATAAAATTTTATAAAACTTTTAATTCAAACTTTTCACAGATAAGCGAAACATAATTTTTAATAGAATTATTAAATATTTAATAATCGAACGTTTAATAAATTTCTGTCATAACTTCAACCAAAATAAAAAGCAAAATTTATCGTTCGTTTTTTCAATAATTTGCTACACAATAAATATTTAATTTTATAATAAAATTGTACATAATAAAAACATACATATTCCATACATAACATATGCAAATTACAATAACAAAAATATTATGCAAATATACAATTTATAAAATGATAAGCAAAAACTTTTTACATAAAATAATATATATATATACTTATAAACGTATATAATACATAAAATATGAAACTGAAAATTTATGAATAAAACCAATAAAAACGCTTTACAAACATGACATTAATCAAAAAAAAAAAATATATGTTTGTGGCATTATAAACAAATTAACAAAAAAATTCGATAAAATGTTAATTGTTTATTTTATTATCATTTAATTATAATATTAATTCTAATTACTTAAACCTAGTCATAACTGTCAATTTTTATAGCCATGGCTTTAATTTTTAATAGTCATGGTTTGCTGAGTGAATGACTGAATCAGTCATAAACTGTTAATAGATTAAACTCAATTAATGAAGATGAAATCAATGACTTAGTTAAAGGACTATTACAGGTTCAAACCTAATAAGTAAATTTTATTAAATATTTTTTTAATAAAAGACAACAGTCTTTCTTAAAAGTAGATTCGATAATACCATAGAGTTAAGATAATAGGAAAAGGGACAAATTCATATAAACTTTTTTAAGTATGAAATATTTTTGAGAAAAATAAAGAGTGGTCAAGGTTTTGAATGTATTAGTGAACACTTATTATATTCTGCTGCATGAAAATTTGAAATTTAATTTTTTAGCAAATAAATATATGACTTGATCATAATATTACATATAATATTGTTACAAAAAGGGTAAATAAATACTTTTATTTATTAAGTAAACCACATTTTTTTCTGAATAGAATAAGTGTTCACTAATACATTCAAAACCTTGATCACCGTTTACTTAAAAATTGTGTATATTTTGTTTAATTTTTTCAAAAATATGTCATACTAAAAAAGTTTATATGAATTTGTCCCCCTTTCTATTATCTTTTCTCTAAGATAATACAGATATGTACGTCAAATTTTATTTTTTGACATATGAGTACTCGTTTCAAGAACAACTTTTGATGTTATTCAGATCCAATTACTTTGATAAAATTAGATTTTCCTATTATATTATTGTAATATCCAATTAAAATATAAAAAGTTTTATACATTAATTAAAATTTTCTTTAAAAAAAAAAACAGACCACCAAACAAAATATAATCAAATAACCATATTTTCTGTTATATTATACAAGTCCAATATTTGGCAAAACTTCCGCAAAGGGGTTGTGAGCTATCAAGATGACGTCATCACATAACGGTACTAAATATCTCAAAGTTTCCGAATATATATACCATTAGTAGCGATGGCGCCATCTAGTGATCGAAAAATGCATTACAAAAATTTCCTAAGATTTTGTAGCATTTTAATTAAAATGCTATATTTTTCCTGTAAGACCATAAACTAGAACCAACATCATAAAATATTGTAGAGAATGATATTGCCTTTCATATAAATCCGGTTTCATCTGAATCGGTGCTATCGTTTTTAAGATATTGCAATTTAAAGTGAAAATTTAAAAAAAAAAAAAAAAAAAAATCAAACTTTCAAAAAAACTACTATAACTGTGAAATTTTCAAAAACACCCTGTATTATTATTATACCATTAGAAAGGTCTCTTAAAACTCTTTCCAACGGTATATAATAAGTATGGCATATGTTGACAAATAGCCCCTCCAGAGAATTTATGTTCGTGTATAAATATGTATGTATAAATATTCTGGAAAAAGCGTAAAGCCCTGCTTTTGAATCCAACTAACAATCCCACATATACACATATATAAATATTCTGGAAAAAGCGGCAATCCTGCTTTTGAATCCAACTCTAAAATCCCTCCTAATTGAGAATCCCACATATAAACATATATAAATATTCTGGAAAAAGCGTAAAACCCTGCTTTTGAAACCAACTCTAAAACTTCTTCCTAACTATTTAAATAAAAAAGTTTGGAAAATTAAATTTCTTCTATTTTCACAAATAAAATTACTTCTGATTTTGTAGCCTTAGGGCCTTTCTAATTATATTTTTACATACATATTTAAATAAAAAAAATTTTAAAACTTTGAGGTTGTCACCTCCAAAATCCCTCAAAACAAATTGCCAGAAACAAACTCAATATTGTATCCAAACCTAAAATGCATTCTTACATTTTTAAATTTGCCAAAAAGGCAAAATAAATTTATGACAAATAAAGTATGAAAATGTATTTTTTAATAAAATTGTTGCGTCATTTTTGCATTTATGTTCTCTGGTGGGGCTATTTGTCAACATATGCCATACTTATTATATACCGTTGGAAAGAGTTTTAAGAGACCTTTCTAATGGTATAATAATAATACAGGGTGTTTTTGAAAATTTCACAGTTATAGTAGTTTTTTTGAAAGTTTGATTTTTTTTTTTTTTTTTTTTAAATTTTCACTTTAAATTGCAATATCTCAAAAATGGTTGCACCGATCCAGATGAAACAAGATGTTTATGAAAGACAATATCATGCCCTACAATAGTGTAAGATGTTGGTTCCAGTTTATTGACTAACAGGAAAAACATAACATTTTAATAAAAATGCTACAAAATCTTAGGAACATTTTGTAATGCATTTTTCGACCACTAGATGGCGCCATCGCCACTAATGGTATATATATTCGAAAACTTTGAGATATTTAGTACCGTTATGTGATGACGTCATCTTGATAGCTCACAACCCCTTTCCGGAAGTTTCACCCAATATTTTGTTGTTAATCAAAGAAATAAACTTCAATTTTATTTGTTATTTATCATGGTTTTATTTTCTTTTAAATAATCTTTTTAATTACCGTCATGATTTTCTTAGAAAAAAAAATTTAATTCACCCCCAGAAATATGCAAAAAAAAAAAACAAAAAAAAAATGAATCATAATATAAAAACTAGGTATTTGAACTTCCTTCAACAAAAAAAAATTATAAATAAAAACTTATGAATAATTTCTATTTATACACTTTACATTTATATAAATTACGAAATTTTTGTAATCGCGTTTTATTATTTTGTTTTTTTTTTTTTTTTTTTTTTTTTTTTTGAACCAATAAAATTAATTTCAATATCAAAAAATACATGACCTTATTATTACTTACAAATATATATAAAATATATTTTGTGGTACAAATGAAAAATTAGAAAAAAAATGTTATAAATGAAAAAAAAAAAAAAAAAAAAAAAAAAAAAAATCATTAAAAATAATGACACTTTGACATGAATTTTGAAAAGCCGTTTTCATGAAAATGCAAAAATAATTTTATGAAAATACATAAATAAAATATATACATTAATATAAATATATATTTGATGTTGTTATATACTAATATAAAATATAAATAAAATATATTACAAAATGTACAAGAGCAGAAAAAAAAAAGCACACAAAAAAAAACTTATTTCTAATTTTTTGTACATTACATGACAAATTTTATGCAATAATAAACGTTTTTTTTTTTATTTCTTGTTTGTTTATGTTCCTTTTTATTTATTTATTTATTTGTTTGTTTGTTTATTTGTTTGTTTGTTTGTATGTTTGTTAGTTTATTTTATTAGCAAAAATATATATATATATATAGCAATGAACAATATTACAGTTAAAACCATTACCCGTCATCATTGACAAAGAACAACAAAAAAACTTCCAAAATTAAATATGAAAAACAAATATATGACAATAAAAAACACAGGAAATAATTTTAAAAAAAAAAAACAAAATCAATTTACAAACATTTATACTAATAAAAAGAAAATAGAATAATATATTCGATTAGTGACCCAGATCAATCAAAATCGTCGAATGCTACATCAAAACTATAAGATTAATAATGATATTTTAGATAAAGATAAGATTTCTAGGCCTATTAAATGTTGGTTAGTTTGACATCTTTTATTGTACTTTTGTAACATATCGCTTTTATTCACTTTATTCGTAAAAATACTTAGAGTTTGAAAACAACTGTTTCATTTGTGACTGTTAATCACATTTTTTTGTATTAGTTTGTTTATTTTTTTTTTTTTTGAGGAACTTTAAGTACAAGCGGAGGGAAATAACTTGAAGATTTATAATAAAAAAATCTTAGTTTTATTTGACTTTAAAAGTTTTAATTGTATTAAAGTTTGACACTCATTGGAAATATCAAAAATATTTATTTGATTTTATCAAAACTCAAAAATATAAATTGTGAATCAAAATTGTATAACAATAACATAATTTCAATTCACAATATTCTATTTGACGTTTTAAATCATAAAATATTATTGAAGTTAATAAGAAATTCAAAATGATTAAAAAGTTATGAAATGTAAAAAAAATAATTCCAGAAGAGCTTTTGTACAATATATAAGTGAACAAATGTTTCTTATTTAGTGAATTTTTTTCAAAAATAGTAGTTTTTCAATTTATTTGTTAGAACTAAATTCTTTCTTACATTTTAACCAAATTGGTATCAGATAATGTTTTTTTTTTTTTAGAGTCCAGATGTTTTTAAGACTATATAAAAGTTTGACTTTACATATGTATCCAGTATAACTGCGCTACGATTATTTTGTATTGAAATGTCGATAAAATATTTGTACATGTAAAGATCTTGAATATTTGACTTTGTAGTACAAATAAAGTAAGAGAAAATATTGTGAATGCGTTTTTTTGAGTGACATTTAAGGGTTGAAAGCGTCCTCAGATTATTGTCAAATAATTCTCTATCATATCACACACACAACTTCAAATATTTTTATAAATAAAGTTGGAGCAAAAATTATGAAATTTGGGTGACATTTAAGGGTTTGATAAAGTCTCCAAACTATTGTTAAATAATTCTTTATCATAGCACACACACACAACTTCAAATATTATTCTTTTTTAATTCAAATCATAAAACGATGTCTTGATGATCCCAAAATAATGTCTTGATGCAAATGCATTTTCAATGTGATGGTTCATAATGAACATAATAAATGTTATATAACTGTAAATTATAATTTATGCATCTTAATTACGGATTTTAGCGCTCCTAATTTCACTTTATATAAGATAATTATATTCTACAAAAGCAACAAATAAACCATAATTTTGACAACTGCATTAAAATATATCACTTTTTAATGAGGTAACGCAGAAATGTAATGTAATTGATTAATCAAGACATTTATTCAGATATCCACTCAAAAGCAAGAAAACTTAAATAAACGAATAACATAACAACACAACACAAGTACATTATATGAAGATAAAAATTGAATTTTATATACAAGTTAAAAAAAAAAAAATTAAAACGAATGAATCCAAACATTGATGATGTCTAATTACTACTTTGCAGCTATACGAGTATGTGTTACATGATGAATGCATTTTTTTTTTCAGCTTTTTTTATTAATGTTTTTTTTTTTTGAATTTGAAATTTTTAGCACTAAAATTTAGTAAAAAAGAACAAAAATAACAAATAAAATTTAATTTTTTTAATTTCACAATCCACAATTCACAGCAATAACAAAAAAAAAAAAATGAGAGAGAAATATATTTTCAATGCAATACACGTGCAGAAACTTTGTTTTTTTTTTTTAATTTAAATTAAAATCAATGGCATTTTTACAACAGCAAAAAAAAATAAATAATATACACTGAAAAAAAAAATGATATTTCATTGTTATATTGTTTTTCTCTTAATTTGTTTTTAAAATTTATTTTTCTATTTTTATTTAAAATTTTCTAAATAGAAATTCGTATTAAACTTATGGTTTTTCTTTATCAACTCTATTTTTACTATAAATGAAAAACTGAATATGACTAGTTTTGATGCCTTAAAAATTTTATATGGGATTTGCAAAATTCATTTTTATTAAATTTTAAAATTTAGAAATCATCATAAGCAGAAATTTCCCTCTAACTTTAATAAAAAAAATATATCTTTTTACTTTAAGTGAAGATTTTTAATTTTAAGTGCAAGGGTAGATAATTCAATTTCAAGTGTAGGAAATTCAATTGTAAGTGAAGATATTATCTTTAAATATTTTTATGTATTTTAATTTTAAATAATTTCCAAAATCTAGACTTTAAGTGTAAGTCAGGTTTTTTGCACTTAAAATTGATTTTCATTTAGATTAAGGTAAAAAAAATATACAATAAGTAATTTTTTCAATAATTATTAACATTTTGTTAATTAGATTAGATTTCAAAAGATCGAAAATGAATTGTACAAAACTTTTCTATGATTGTGATAGATTTTTTATATTAGACTCTAAGATAATATTAGAATTAGAAGTACAATTTTATTTTATTTGAAATCAATAGCAATTTGATTAATAAAAGCTTAATACCAATATTACTCTTAATAGTTGGAAAACTACCAACATTATGTTAGAAAAATTCCAAAAACACTTATACTTTTTCATTTTATCCGATTTTTGATAAAATTTTATAATATTTAAAGCTAGTATTAATTCTAATTTTTAAAAGAGCTTATATTCCATTTCAATTTAATTTTTAGTTTTATTTAAAGGTTATTGGTATTTTTTTAAAGGTTTTTTCATAGATACTAATAATGGATGCAGAATTTGAAGTTTCTTAAAAAAAAAATCCTTCTGTTAAACAGTGTACATTTTTAACTAAGTATAATACATGAAATATGATAGGTATCCCCAAAACAAGTCACATTAGAAATATTTCTAAAAATTTTAAAATATAATTATTAAATTTTTTAATGTAGTATATGTAATTAAAATGCAAATGTTATTTCTGTGGAAAATATCCAAAACTTGATAACCGCAAAATTACAGTTTTTCAATAAACGTGTTTGAAAATTTTTAAAAATATTTTGTGACACAAAATTTTTATTTAAAACATTATTAATAACCATAAAATAACTTGCTGTTGGTTTTGTAATAATAGATTTTTGGAATTGATGTTTTGTTCTTTTTTTAAGTTGATTTAGCTATTTTACTAGAAGAGCAAGAAGGTGAGAAATCATGTTTTGGCAAATTATGAAAATTATCTTCCCATCTTAAGTCTCCCATCTTATAAACTTTTGAGGGATTTTTAATTAAATAAACGCTTATTTATTTTTGGCAGTGCAAAGATTTGATGTTAAACAGTCCACTTCAAATGTTATCTCAAAAAGGGAAAAATTACGGTTATCAAGTTTTGGAGATTTTCCACAGATTTATTACTAATTGAAATTACTATTTCTAGAATAAAATTAAAATTAATTTAATTATTCTTAATCAATTTCATCACAAACAAAATTTCAACTTATTTAATTCTAACAGTAAATTTATATTTTATGAAAAATAATTTTAAAATGTAAGAAAACACTGTCAAATCTATTTAAAAATTTTTATAAAAATAATTCCTTTAATAAATACCTTTATATAAATATTTTTTTTTAAATTAATAATAATTTACAATTATTTCACTTGATTCTTAGTTCAAGATCATATTTAAATAAATTATTTAAATTTAAAGTTAGAAAAAATTTAAATAAAAAATTAATTTGCCTACTTTTAGGATACACGAACTATTTTCTATTAAAATTGAATTTGACTTTAAACTTTAAAAATATGAAGAAAAAAAAACAATAGCATTTTCTATTTTACTATTGGTTGGCACCATATCCTGTTTTCAAATCAATTTTAACTTTTATAATTTTTAACGAAACCATGAATGATGTCAAAATGTCAGTCAAGATGACAAATGTTATTTAAACTTGTTAATATAAACAAAACTACATTAGAAAATTTTTCAAATGACGTAATATTAAGAATATTCTATAAATTATTGTGCTTTATTTCAAAAATTTAAAAATATTTTTAAATGAATAAATTTTAATTACATTTGAACGAAAACACAATACAATTAAAAAAACTGACCTAAAAATTTAACTAATATAGGGTTAAATAATTCATATTCAAAAAAAAATGAAATTAAAGTTAAAGTTTAAGAGAATGGGGAAGCCACCATAGCACTAAACATTATAAAATAAAAAATAGGTACTTTTGCAATCTTAATCTTAATTACATTTGAAAATTTAAATCAAATCGAAAATGAAAATTGAAATATTTCTTAAATTTTTAAAAAGAAACCTAAAATTTAAAATTATTGATTAATTAAGTATAATAGTATTACGAAAGTTCAAAGTTAATCTTTCATAATATTTCAAATGGAAAAGACTTTAAAAGAAAAAAATTTTTGCCATCCTCAAACTCTTATAAAATCGATTATTGACACAACCCTGAAATATGTTGGAGTACAGTTGATTTTACATATTATTTTACATAACCGATGTAAATTAAGAGCTCTACCTATCCTAAACTTTTTTAATCTTAAAATAAAAATGATTTTACTAGGCCAAAATAATATAATAAATTAAATCGATTTATTAAAAATTTTTTAATTAATTTCATTTAAAAAATAATTTAAGTAACAATAAACTAGTTTAAAAGCCGCTGATATAATGTGATATGAAATACTTTATAAATTTCTATATTTAAAAAAAAAAAAATGGAAAAATACTATCACATGCTAATAATTTCGATTAATTAATATTATTAAGTACCTACTTTAATTAAATTATATAATTAAATATATTAATTCAACAGAATAAAAAATTTTTAAAGATGGAAACTCTATAAATTTTATTTATAAAATATTATAACAGTGTTTCTCTAAATTTTTTAAAAATAAATATATAATATAATTATATTTTACTTTAAAATATTCACAACTGTTTTAATTAATTATCTAGCTAGTTAGTATATAGGTTATGTATTTAATTACATTGTTTTTTTTTTAAATAATATCAATTTTTATTTTTAATTGAATTTTGGTGTAAATTTCTATTAAAAGAACTTTCAATTTATATTCATTTTAATGTACATATACATTCTATTAAATAAATTTGTATATATATTAATGTAAGTGTATAAATATACATATTTATATATACTTAGATAATATTGATGTGAAAAAAAAACCAAAAGTTATATAGTACGTTTATATTAAAATAATTTGTTTCAGTGTATATTATCACTTTTATTGTTTTGCTTTATTAAATTAAATGAAATTTTTTTTTAAATTAAATGTTTTTTAATGTTTTTTTTTTTTTTGTTTTAATTATTTGCATTATTTTGCATTTTTTTAAAAATGTTGTTTTGTTTTCTGTTTTGTATTTGTTTGAAAATTGTTTAAAAACATATAACACACCTTTTTTTCTAATTCACGAGCTCTAGACTTCAAAGATTCTATAGTTTCTGTATCAGATTTTCCGGATCTTAGCTGGGCGAGAGCATCCTGTAAAACATACCATGCCAACCCATTTAATTTTTTTTTTTTTATTTTGGATTTATTTTATTTTCTTAAATAAAATTATGTATTTTGTTTTGAATTAAGCTGTTTTTGGTTTTAAACATTATAGATAAATGTTATAAGCTAAGCTTACTTTTAAGATGTATATTTTTTCAATAATATTTCTACTTTTTTAAATTAATTATTTTAATATTTGTTATTTGTTATTTTTTCTATATTTTTTTTTCCAAAAAAAAAAATAAATCTGACACTTAAATAGTATAACGATGATAATTTTATAATCATAAATTTTTTATTTTAATTTATATTTTATTTAAAATATAAAGTTTAATATTAAGAAAATTTATGAATAAAATGTAAGCTTTGTTTAGTACGGGATTAAAAAATGTTTTGTAGTTTTTTATATAATTTTTTTCTAATTTAATTTTAAACAGATCTGAATATTATTTATTATTATATTTTTTCAAAATAATAATACTAACTATTTTTGTGTTTTTTTTTTAATTTATATTTTATATAGAGAAACAAATTTGTTCTTTTTTTTTTTTTTAATTAAATGCATAACGAATATATTTAGAAATTTTTTTTTTTGTAATATTCAAAGACAAAAAGATTACGAGACAAAATACACAGATACTAAAGAAAAAAAAAAAATAAAACATATTTATAATAAAATATTGCTTACCTGATGTGCACGTTCTGCTTCACTTCTACGAGCTTCCGCTTCACGTAATTGTAAACTGAGTGAGTCTAACATTGCGTCAGACACTCCCAGTGGGTCGTATGACATCGTCTATTTTAAAACAATTTAAAAAAAAAAAAAATAGAAAAAAAAAACAAAAGAAAAAAAAGAGCATGGTTGTTTTTTAAATATTTAAAAAAAAATATTGATTTCAATTTTATTTTATTAAAAAAAATATGGAATTTTAAAAAATAAATAAATATAATTACTAAAAAATTATTCAATTTATTGAATTGTAAAAATAAAAACTTGAAATGCCCTTCATTAATTGAATACGGAATTGGAATGATTGAAGTTCATCCAGATTAGTTTTGTACAACATTACTTAAATCTACGAAAATTATGCCTGTTTTAAAACAAACTTTAGGGTTTGAGCCTTATAGGTTGATTTTGTAGATTAGAATTAAGAAATTAAACTTATAGAATGAAAAATTCCAAATATTTAGTGATCTAATATCTTTAATGATTTTTTGTTATATAACAAAGATTGTGAGTAAATTTATTAATTTTAATTATATTAATTGAAATGAGTGATCCCTACAACGGGAAAATTTTAAAAAGTTTATAATATTTTATTTATTTGTAGTTCCAGACAATATTAAATATTGCCTGTTAATATTAACCCTTTGTCGATTTTACTTTTGATTTATTATTAAATTATTGTAATATACACTATATTTTTTATTAGATATGATCCGACCAGGATTTGAGCCCGAGACTTTTCGATTGAAAAGCCGCCATCACTGAGCTATCGAAGCTACAGCCCCTTTTTTTCAATCTAAAAAAGGCAGAAGAGAGCTGCTTTCTTAGGCTTTACAAAAATACATCACTAAAATGTACAGAGTTGCGTTACGGTACTAAAATTTACCATTATGCAAAACTCAATTTTTGCAAAATTTTTGGCCCCACATATCTTCTAAACGGTTCCAGCTGGGATCTTGAAATTTTGGGAGAAGTTAGAACTTCAGAAATTAGTAGGAGTTGGTTTACAAAGTTTTTTTATCACGTCCCCTGTTTAGCAGCTATAAGGGCTCGAAAATTGAAATTTTGCTATTTTTAAATACCTGTAACTTAAATACCTGTTCAAATTTTTTTTTATTAATATACAAAATTTTAAGGTCCAACATATACTTATACTTTAACATATGTTAAAAGATTTTCTTAAATTTAAAAGCGGTTCTTTAAACTGAAGAAAGTGTCTGCCAGTTTTAACCATTTTTGCTCATATAGTAAAATTCTAAATAAAATTCCAAATTTTGGTAGAATTCACAATTTAATTCCTTGAACCTAAAAAAGTTTGGGGAAGGGGAGTAGTAAGGATTAGATCCTTCAGAAATTGGGCAACCTTCCCCATAGAGGGGCTATTAGGACTTAAAAATTAAAAAAATTAAGGTTTTTATAAGTAAGTAGTAACTTAGTCACCAACGTATATATTTCCTAAATTAAAAGTTAACATTGAAGCTTCAACATTATTTACCGATAAAATACTCAGTATGAAACACTATATTATTTTGAAAATGTGCTTTTTTAAAAACCCTTGGTTTTTTTCATCACTTGTTTAATAAATACTATTAAAAATTCAAAATCTCTTCTTTTTTTAAAAGCTTGTATAAGAATAATAAGTTTCATTTGAATCAAACTTATGCACAAACATTCATTACAATATTCTTTAAGTTAAGTATTATTTTTTTATAAAAATTATTAAATTTCAGTATTTAAGAATTTAAAATAATACAATAATATTTAATATGAAAATTTGAAATAAGGGTGATCATAACTTTCTTCTAATTCTAAATTAAATTGATTTAATTTTATCAAAATTAACACATTTTAAAATTCATCTAATCAATAAAATATAACATAAAATATTTAACTATAACTATATAATTAAATACAAAAAAAAAATATAAAACTAAATACCAAATCTATACAATTATTTTCAAAATAAATTTATGTATATAAATAAAATAAAATTAAAATTTTATTTAATATAATATTATTAAATTTTTAAATACCTTAAAATTAATAAAATTGGTGTATTTGATATTTTCACAGTGTTATAAAAATTACAGCACTGCTACAAATAAGTTACTATTTCGTCCTATAATTTTCCAGCATTCTTCTTTTATTCTATTAATTTTATTTTCCGTTGATAATACCTTTAAAAAAAAATATAAAATTTAAATTTGTATTATATTGTATTTCTATGAATTATGATGGGAAAGCAATTTTTTTTTTTTAATATCAAATTTAAAGAATTTTCTAATTTTGTCGCAGTTTTTAAAAAAGTGCATCATCGTTTGAATTTAAATTTAATTTTTTTTTTATATTACATTTAATATTTTTGGGATTCAAACAAAGTCAACAGGTGGTGGCTTTAATAAAATTTTATTTGAATATCACATATGGCAAAATTCGAATAGTAATTATCGATAAAAATGTTTTAATTATTATTTATTATTAATTTTTAATCTGTCTATTCATCGTGTTATATAACTTGAAGCTAAGCACTTTTAAGTTAAGCACTATTCGAGATAAAATTAATATTTGCTGAAATATACATTCCCTTTAAATTTCTTTAAAAGGGTTAGGGCTTATATTTATAAGATTTATAATTTCAAATGTAATCTCATTATCATATCTAGCCCCTCAAATAATATAAATAGCTCTTCCAAAGCTGCAATAAGTTATTAAAATAGCAATTTTTGAGGACTTAAATAAAAAGAGTACACAACTGAGACCACTGGTAATTGGAACCAATTATAAACGTCTATTTTAATATAAAAAGCCTTAAGTAATTAATAAAATTTGTTAAAAAATTCAATTATTTAATGTCAAAAATAAAATCAAACAAAAGAATCTATTTGATCTATTTATTAAATATGCGTACAAACAAGTCATAGAGACTAAAGTAACAATTTTTTATCTAATCTAACTTTGTATAACCTAATAAATCTTAAATTATTTTTTGAATATTATGAGTTCTCTATATATAAATTATTATTAATTTGATCTTCCATTCTATACCATTTTAATTTCAAAATGGGAATTATGTAAACTTCAAAGTGGATTAGTAAATTTCAATATGAGTATAACAAATTTCAATATTAGAATTTTTAAAATCAAAATGAAAAAAGTAAGCCCTTTCATTATTTTCAATAAATTTTTTAAATTTAACATCAGAATTGATATTTTGCAAATAAGTTTTTATAGTAAAATTAAAGGGCCTTAAAAATTTCTACAAATATTAAAAAAAAACTATCTAAAGAATTTAAAAAAACGCAATTAATTGCTGTGTCAAACATGAGCACGTACGATTAACGTTCCTCAATCAATAGCACATCGTTGGATATCAAATGGAAAAACCGCAGCCAAATGAGAATAGAAGATTTAAAAAAATTACACTTTTGAACAATACTATTCTCATTTTGAAACTAATATGATATATATTAAAATTTAAATAGAATTTTTTCAAATAAAATATATTTCTTTATATAAAAAAAAAATTAATTAATTAAACAGATTTCTAATTAAATTTTTAATTAATCTAATACATTTGGAGTTTTAGTAAATAAAAATTTTAACAGCAGCACAAAAATCTTTACACTTTTATAAACGTAATATAAATTCAATTTCATTTTTTTTAATTCTAAATAAATGAATCTAAAAACTCATATATTTTATACTATTATAATTTAATATAAAAATTTATTAAAATAAAATTCTTCTTCATAGTTTTTAATTAAATAAAATTGAACTACGCGCTATCATTATACCCGTATGACTATATAGTCCAAGGGTATAATAAATTTGCCATTACGTTTGTGACGCAGAGAAGGAGGGGAGGTAGATATAGACTCAAGTGTATGGATCGGATCAGAATCGAAAAATAAATCGATTTAGCTATGTATGTCCGTCCGTCTGTCCGTCCGTCTGTCCGTCCATCTGTCCGTCCATCCGTCCGTCCGTCATCACGATAACTCAAAAAGTAAAGGAGCTAGGATTATGAAATTTTCACAAATTCGTTTTTATGCAAAAAACGGAATCGAGTTTTAAATTCAGCCATTTTGGTCCACGAGTTCGAGTACCTGCCATACAACTTCTAATTTTATATGAGCATTACTCTGTACCTATGGAAGCTGCGTATCTGAAATTTTGCCAAAAGTAGTTTAGTATAATGGCCAAAGTTACTGCAAAATTTGGTTGGTCTACTGCAGAGGGTTCGAGTAGCTACTATACAACTCCTTCTTTTATATGAGCTTTACACTACACCTGATGAAGCTGGGTGTCTGAAATTTTGCAAAAAATAGTTTAGTGTAATGGCCAAAGTTACTACAAAATTTAGTTGGTCTACTGCTGAGGGTTCGAGTAGCTGCCATACAACTCCTTCTTTTATATGAGGATTACACTACACCAAATGAAGCTGGGTGTCTGAAATTTTGCCAAAAATAGTTTAGTGTAATCGCCAAAGTTACTGCAAAATTTGGTTGGTCTACTGCAAAGGGTTCGAGTAGCTGCCATACAACTCCTTCTTTCATATGAGCATTACACTACACCTAATAAAGCTGAATGTTTGAAATTTTGCGAAAAGTAATTAACCGGATGATATAATGTATATGTTACGGTCATACGGGTATCCCAGAGTTGACACAGTCTACTCTACTACACTCTTCCTCGTTTTTAATTAAAATGACAACTATACTAAAAATTTTATTCCGAATATACACTTTAAAAATTATAACCGCTTCTAAAAAATATTGTTTTATTTAATAAATTATCCATTATTATAGTTTATAATAAATAGAGATTTTTATTATTATATTATTTTTAGTATATTTATGGAGTGAAAATACCAGATATGTTCTCTATAGTGTAATAAAAAGATATAACTAGGAAAACAAATAAAAAAGCATCCTAAAAGTAGGCAACATACGTATTTTTAATTTAATAAATGTATTCTGTATTCTAAAAATTATCTGACTTTATCAAACAAATAAATATAAATTAAAATAAACTTATTTTTAAATAGATTATTTTGGAGCAAATTAAATTTTTAGATCATGTTATAATTTATAAATACAATTTTAATTTATAATATATACATAAATAATTTATGAAGTTATTATGAAAAATTTTCTAGTTTTTATATTATTTTAACATTTTAGAACACATAATGGAAGATGGAAAGCTTCTGGTAATTTTTGATATTAGCATCCTGTATAATAATACAAATATATTTATTATGCAGGAAATAGAATCGAGTACTAGGACTGAAAAAGTCTGCATGTCTTATACGAAATATTGGTATGTATTTGAAAAATAAATAATTTTAGTGAAATTAAAAGGAAACTACTCGTTTTTTACAAATAGTGATTTTTTGAGAGAAAACTTTGCAAGGACTGCAACTCGTTTTAATCATAAAAAAACTCAAGTTTATTTCTACTAATAAACTTAAAAAATTACTCAAAATCCTACATACTTAACTAATTTTTAAGTTTATTTAATTTCAAGTGATTGTATAGTTATTATATAGTAAAGGGACCACGGTGGAATAGTGTATAACAACAATATTGCTTATCAATCTAGGTGTAGCAATCTATTAAAAAATTTAAATTTCAGGAACCTTTTACTTTAAAAAATATAATATTAAAAATATGATAAGACAAATTTATAAATGTAGCTTCCTATGAATTTTTTAGTTGCAGTAACATTAATCATCAGGTTAATACAGCAGCAAAAAATTTCACAGTCATTATGAGATAAATAATGATTAAGCAATCATAAATGGGGTGAAATTAATCGTGTTCAATTCAACACGAAGAAAACCCAATGTTGTCTCATCTCGCGAAAAATGGCGACTTCTATCCCCAACCCAACCTGATTTTTCAGGGGGAAGTTTTACAGCACTCAACAGATTTAAACAATTTGGGCATCGAGTTAAACCAAAAATTGACCTGGTCAATTGATGACAGTTTTGGTATAGCTAAGGGAGCAGCTAGATGTTTGGGCTTTTTGTATAGCTGTAAAACTTACTTTTCTCCACTTGATCTTCTCAATGTCTATAAAACCTATATAAAACCAAAAATGGAGTATAATGCACATATTTGGGATGGTGCTCCCCAATCGACGCTGGGATATCTCAATAAAGTGCAAAACAGAGCTATTCATCATATAAATGATCCCAGTGTTACCTCAACGCTCACTCCACTTACACATCGGCGCCCAGTCTGGTCACTTCTCTGTTTTATGGATATCTAGTGGGGACGAACTAGTGGGGATATCTAGTTGTTCGAAAGAAATAAAACAATTAATGCCTACATTGAAAGTTTTCCAACGTGAAACTAGCAGTGCAACAGATGCTCATCCCTACTGCGTCAAATTGTTAAGATGGCATAACACGGCTTATGGAAATTCGTTTGTTATGCGCATGTCGAGATTTTGGAACCATATTCCGTCCAATGTGTTTCCTAAAATTGAAAGTTCGTACGACCTTATTAAATTTAAGAAGAATATTAACATTTTTATGCTTAATATCTCCCTAAATTTTCTCCATTCCCCATAATCCAAAAATCCCAAACATCCCTATAATCCCAAAATCCTTCCATATCCCCATTCTTGTAACCAAACTGTACATTTGTATCACGGGTTTTTTCCTAAAAATTGTGGTTTTGGTGTATTAAAGTCGCACTCTACCCAAAGAAATACCGCACAGTTTCAATGGGTGGATTTCGAGCGTTCCATTTCCGAGCGTTTTCTTTCCGTAAAAGAAAAAAATTATAAAAATATTAAGTAAAACATCTTTGAAAGAAATTTCACATTACGCTTTTCCTTTAATACAGGTTGGACACAGTGTATTTTTCCTTATATTGCAGATCAATTTCCTTAAGATATTATAAATGATTAATATTAAGTTAATTTCAAAAATTTTTTATACTACTAATTAGTAATTCTTTAATTTAATTTATTTTATAATAAATAATTAAGTCAATTTTTACAATAAAAACTATTTTGCTTTTTTAATAAAAGTTATTCGTAACATTTTATTATGGATTTTAAATTAATAAAGTCCAACGAATAAAATATTTATAATAATTTTTGCCTTGAAACGACAGATTTGATGTTTCAGAAACAAAAAACAAATACTGCTTTTTTACATTTTTAATTTTAAATTTAAAAAACTCACAAAAAAAAAAAAAGAAAATAACAAGAATTATGAAAATTGTAATAATTTAAAAAAAATTTTACAAAAAAAATATTATATTATTTAAAAGAACAGGGAAATAAAAATAAATTAATTCTCATAGCTTTATAATTTATTTAAAGTGAAATAAAACCTTTAATGGAAACTTTGAAATATATATATATATTTTTATATATATATATAAAAAACACATTATAAGCAAATACAAAAAGAAAATAATAATAATAGTAATAAGTATATAAGTATAAGTAAATAAAAGTATATATATATATATTAAACAGCCTGTATGTTTATTACATTAAACTAAAAAAAGGAAGAAACACTTTTTATTTCTTCAATTTAAATAAAAATAAAAAAAAAACGAAATTAAACGAAAAATTTCAGTATGCAATTCATTTTTTTTTTTGCTCTTCTTGTGTATTTAAACACAAAAAAAATGTGCTGTAAGCAGAAAATAATGAAAAATATAAAATTTTTTTATTCAACTATATTATAAAAGAAACTGCATTTTACATTTAAAAAATAATAATAATAGTTGTTAAAAAATTTTTACAGTAAATTCCCATTAAAAACATGTTAAAAACAAGAAATAAATTCTAATATAATAGAGTAGTAGCTTTAAAAATATACTTTAACCCATTGTCTACTATTGTTACCACTAGGGTCGGTAGATTGTTTTAAAGAAAATTTTGATATAAAAACCGTTCCATTACCTGCCCCAACCATACATAGTTTCAGTAGATTATTTTACAAGAAAGTTTCATATAACAAAGTAGCTTCAAATATATACTTTAACCCATTGCCTACCATTGCTATCGGTGTGCTCAATATACCCTTTTAAAGGGAAGTTTCAAATAACAAAGTAGCTTCAAAAATACACTTTACTCCATTGCCTATCATTATTATCTTTGGTATCGATAAATTCTTTTACAGTAAAGTCTCAAATAAAAAAGTATCTTCAAACATATAATTTAACCCATTACCTATCATTGCCTTTGGTGAGTTCAATAAACCCTTTCAAAGAGAGATTTTAAATAACAATGTAACTTCAAAAATGCATTTTATTCCATTGCCCCATTAACATTATTATCAGTGAGCTTAAAAGATTCTTTTAAAGTAAAGTTTCAAAAAGTAAATTAACTTAAAAAAAAATAATTTAACCCATTGCCTTCCATAGCTACCACTTAGAGTCGCAGTCTTTTAAATGAATGGGCTAATAATGGAATAGCTGAACTAAAGGAAACTTTATAAATATATCAACATAATAATTTTAACGGGTAGTTACTGTATTAACACACAAAAGCATATAATTATAATGACCGACTTTTTACAATTCAAAAATTTCTTAATTAAAGTCCCTTTTAATATTTTAATATGCAACAAAATATTGTTATTTAAAATCTCTGTATATAAAAATATATGTATAAATAAAATTTATGTATATAAAAATATATGTATAAATATATACATATCCATTTAAATTATAAATATCATCTGTAGGGTTATATTGTCCACTAAAATGAAAAAAATCATAATAGAAACATTTTTACATTACAGTAAGCGAATAATTTCAAATTTATTCTTTAGGTTGGAAAACGGTTTTCATTAAATTGAATGTGTATTCTTAAAATTGGTTATAGGTATATATTTTAAATGAAAACAAACTTTTCTTAATTTGAACTTTTTTTTCAATAGTGAAATACTAATTCAATATTTTATTATGAATAATTGAAAATGTTATGAGCTAATTGTTACATTCTATAAAGGTTTAAGAAATTTTATTTAACAAAGGAATAGAATTCAATTAAATATTATATATATATATATATGTGTAAGAATAAATAGTTTGAAGGGCTATACCTGCTTTCATATTATTGATTAAAATTTTAGCAAAAGTGTATTAAAACTTTTCATATTTAATTTTTGTGTTAAGTACTATTTGTAAAATAAATAAAATTTGTTTTAACTACTGAATATTGTAATTCAATAGTAACTGTAATTTAGCCTACAATTTTAATTGCATAAAAGCTAATCTTTGTAGTAAACTAGTATAATAACAAATTGGACACCCTTCGGCAATATTTTGAAAACAAAAAAAATTGAATTTGAATATATCTTAACTTATATTATACTGGCAATACTAAAGTATTAATTAGTTTTTTATCATGTAATTTCTTTCCTGAGATTTTCGAATTTCGATTTTGTTAACTCTATTTCTATTCTATTAATAATAATGATTCTTTAATAATGATTCTAAAATGAATAATTTCATTTCTCGAGATGTCAAATATTTATTTTATATGTTGGTAAGGTTTCGCATAAATTTTGTTTTATAAAGTGTATATGAGTCTAGTTATAAATATACTAATGTATATGATTAATCTATTCAATCAGAATAGATAAAGTAGAATATTTAATACTGATTGAAAAGATTAATCCCACAAATGGGAAAATTTTGAGAAGCTGACAATTGGAACACTTCTTTATTATAAATATCAAAGCTGCTAACTTCTATTTTCTTTGAGTTGTCAAAACTTCCATATTTTAATATAAAACCTCATTCAATTTGATATTTCAAAGCATATGCCGAGTGAAACTGTACTCAAATAAATCTGCTATATTATAATTTTTTTCGAACCTCTTGTTTTGAACATTTAATTATTCCAAATAAATACTGAATTAAAAATTATTATAAAATTGAACATAATGTTTTCTCACTTTAATATTTTAAAAACTCAAGTTTTATATACTGTTTAAAATTATTAAGCGACAGACAGATTATTGAATTCTATTTTAATAGTTTTTATAGGTCATAATGATATACTCATCAAATATATGAAATATTATTAAACTTTTAATGAAATTAAACACTTAAACAAACACTTAAATAAACAACATACTATTGATATAAGAAAGTTTAACAAGAGTAATCAAAAGTAATTAATTTTTAACTTTCACTTTAAAAGTTTTTAATAGAAACTACCAATTTAAAATATAATTAATATAATATTATATTAAATAAATTTATATAATTTTGTTATTCAAAATTTTATTTTATATAAAATATTTTATTTTTAATAATTACTTTGATTAATAAAATTATTTGGTGAAATCTCTTCTAATTAATTAATTATAACAGGGGTTTTTAAACTTTCTTAGTTTAATACTTTTTTCTATTGAAATAATATTCATAGGCACGTTTTTTGAATTCAATTTCCTTATACATGATATTAATACACAATTATTACCATTATTATATTATTATACATTATTATTATTATTATTTCACAAGACATGTACGGTTCTCACTTTAAAACTCCGGCTTTTTTAAATTAACAAAAAACAAAATTTATTATTTCTTAATTATAATTTTTAGAATTAGTAATTCAATTTATATTAATAATTTTTATAAATTTTTAATAGACTTTTGCGCTAAAGCAAGGAACTCAAAAATTTTTTTAATTTTATATTACTTAAAAATTTGCCTAATTATACAATTTTTTTTTTCTCAATTAAAAATTTAAGTTACTTACTAAAATTTTCATATAAAATTATTATTAAATTTATAATATAACAGATTTATAGTTTAAATTGTTTTTTTTTTTTGTATATTCTATACTATTTTAATAAATTTTACTACTAAAATAAAGAATCCCGAACTTGTATTAATAATGAAAGATAAGTGAAATAAAAAGCTTTTTCTATTAAATTTTTTCATTATTATACATACACATTAATACATTCAGAAATATATAGTTTCTACTATATATAAATATATAATGTATATATATGTATTAAATTTACTACTATTAATATTAATTATATATATATATATATATACACAATAATATAGAGACCTAACAAAAAAAATTCCTTCTATACAATTAATTTCAATATATGAGATCAATGTATAAATATATATGTATGTATTTATATTAAATAAGTATATATATATACTATATTAATTGTATACAGAGTCCTGTGTACCAGATATGAAATTTTTATTGATTTTTATTTTTATTAATTTTTTTTTATGTATTTCTTAAATGAAAATATGTTTATCTTATTTAACTATATAAATGAAATTATAAATGTACGAGTATAGTGTTATGCAAAAATAAATGTGATCTTTTGATATTGGGAAACATATGTTCAGTTTTTATAGTTAGCCGTATATATATTATTAATTATTAAAACTAAATAAATGTTAGTCTGGTACACTAATATAGAGATTTCCAAATATATTTCATTAAATTGATCCTGAAATTATTGAAATACTAAAAAATGTTGCTTTAAACTAAGTGCGAAGGTATCCGTATATACAATTTAATCTAAATCTCAAGATACCCCCCTACACCACCGAGATTCATAAGTTTTATTTATTCATTTATGAATTTATTTATATTAATATTACATATCATAAATACATTGCAATATTTTAAAACCATTGGTTACTAAGACAAAATTCTAAAATATTTTTGAAGATTCAAAATATTGCATACTTTCAGGAGGAAAAACAATCCTTAAATTAGATTCGAAAAAATTTAAAATGGCTAAGCCTAAATAATTATATTTATTTAACTATAAATGATTTAAAATTAAATTCATTCAATTAAAAAATTAAAATGCTTCAGTTTTTATTATTTAGCACACAATTGTACATAAAAATACACATAATACTATTTACTATTCCATATAGTGAGATTTGTGTATGTACATATACATCTAAATGAGGCTAGAATCCTTTCAATGATATTTATAGATTTTAAGAAAAAAAAAATATTAAATAAAGCCAAAGAATGTATTTCAGTTAGTATATCTGCTTTAAATACTACAAAAACAACAAAAACAGCAAAATACAAAAAAAAAAAAAATAAAAGCAATTTATCTAGAAATAACAAAAACAATTTATCTGGGTAAGCAAAAGTCATCATCATTGTCATGTCATATATATATATATTCAATATCAATATCATCATCGTCAAGATATTTATTTCATTTCATTACTTTTCGTTTAATTTCTTTTTTTTTGCATTAATTTTTTTTTTATTTTATATTCAATTATGATTTTATATCCAACTAAGTAAATGCAAAATATTTTTTTTTTTTTATTTTATTTATTTGTTTATTTATTTACTTCTTATTTATTTAGTACATAATGATAGGCACTTTTATTCCATTTTTTATTACTTTACCAAAATACATACAGTTTTTTTTATCTTTAAAAAAAATGTTATCAATAAAAAAATATAAAATTAAGTTCAGATAAATGAGAAACAAACTTCTAAATTGAATTTTATGAACAATAAACTCAACCAAATTTGGATATGCCTAATAAAATTTATTTATTTAAAATTTTACCAGATTTTTTTCCTCTGATTTGAATGAATCAGAATAATTTTTTTTAACAAGGATGAAAGTTTCTTGTTAATTTAAAAAAGTTTCAATTAATTTAACATCCTTTCTTTAATTTTATTTAAATTTATGATTTTCAATTAATAATTGAAAGAACTTTCAAATATCATAAATTAACCACATATGAGTTATAACCTTTTTCGATATCACCACCGAATTATATTTAGGAACAATTTATTGGAAAACCATATTGAAGGTCATACGAACCAAAATCCAGAATGTAGTAGAGTAAACTGTGTCAATTCTGGGATACCCGTATTACCGTAATATAAACTTTATATCATTCGGTTAATTAATTTTGGCAAAATTTTGAATACACAACTTATTAGGCTTTTAGTTTTGAACAAAAGAAAATATAAGTTGAAAGGCAGCTTTTCGAAACTCCTCGACTACATCGACTATATTTTATTCAGACGTTGGTCATTAAAGTTAACTACTATTGACAAAATTTCAGACATCCAACTTTATTAGGTTAAAGATATATACATATAAAAAAGGAAGTTGCATGGAAGCTATTTGAACCCATGGAGCAAAATGCCTGGATATAAAAAATCAATGACAGCCATTGCATAAAAATGAATTTGTTATAATTTTCAAAATCCTAGCTTCTTTATTTCTTGAGTTATTGTGCGGACGGACGAACAGCTAGATCGGTTTACTTTTTGATTTTGATCCAATCCATACCTTTGAGTCTATATCTAATCCCTCTTCTCTCTGTGTCACAAACGGGAAACTAATGTAACCAATCTATATCATACAAAAAGAATATGTTAACCTTTTGATATGAGTAAATTATATAAAGCAGTAAAATTATGAATGCATATGGAAAAAATTAAATCTGTTCGGGCGGATATAAAAAATTTAACCTTTCACTTTCACTTGTTGGCTTGTCCTTAATAAATGTTTAAAGTTTCTAGAATCATAAAAAAAATTTTAGTAGTTAAAAAATAATAAAAAAAAATATCGTTTAAAATTTTTCATAGTTTTTATCATTATAAATTAAATTAACGAAATGTTAAATATAAATTTTTATCTTTAGTTTATAATTTTAGTACCTTACAATCTATTATTTTATAAATATCGTTATATTTATTTGGAATTTCAGAATTATTAAATAAACCCAAGAATTTTTCTACTTTTAGAACTTAAAATCATTTCTTTTATTTATAGGTTTTTTTATTATATGAAACTTTTATGCCCTTTAAAGTATTCAATGCTCCATAAAGGCTTAAATTTAAAAGATTTAAATTAAAAATTTTTTTTCCAAAAAAAATGTGATTTATCAAAAAGTACATGAAATATAAAACACTTAAATGATTAACGAAAAAGGGGGCACAAGTTTAAGTCTGGGCCTTATTGCACAAACAATTTATCACTAATAAAATACTCACTTATCAAAAAATTATTATTTGGTTAGCGTTATGTGATTGGTGCAATAGGTCCCTAGTAATCCATAAGTATTTTAAAGAGAGCTCTCCATACAATAAATCCTTTATACTTTTATACTACACACTATTTTTTTCCAATACACTTCCATGAAAATTATTTAATTTGTAAGCCATTAAAATTTTATCAGATTCCGTAGCAATTTCTCCGTGCTATAAATTTGTAACCCCAATAAAATCTACTACTAATCATAATTCAATAATTTTGACTTTCATTTTAATCAATAAATGATTACTGTTATCAATTTAATTTATAATAATCTATGTTTTTTGGAAATATTTCTTTAGGGTCTTGTAAAAAATCTCATTTTCTAAAATCTAGGTTTACAAAATTTCGTTTGACCAAACCTAGTTTTTACAAAATCTTGTTTTTCGAAAATTGAACTATTGGATATACGCTTATTTTGAATCCATCTATAAAATCCCCCGCCCTGAATTTTGGATTTACATAAGTAAATGTGCATAAATATTCTGTAAAAGCTGAATAACTCTGTTTTTGAAGCCATCTCTAAAATCTTTACTAAGAATATTGCATAATTTTATATAAAAATAATACAAAGAATCGGGATTTAAATCAAGAGTTTAAACAAAATTATAGCTACCATTTCCCTTTTTTTAATTTGACATAAGAAAAAACGATTTTAATAGAACCTATGAAAGATTACTGGAAAAATTACGCTTAAATATTACAATACTAACCATTCTCCAAGATAATGTACAATAAATTATTTTTCCATAATTTTAAACATATTTTTCCACCACAATGAGTAACAAAAAATTAAAATTTTCCAAACATTAATGAAAATTATTATACAATATATTTTCCTATAAATTAAATATATAACAAGCATTCCTCTAAATGAAAAAAAGAGATAGCAAATCAAGCAAACACATATTTTTTTGTGTCCTAATTTTTTTTTTTTTATAATAACTGGGAAAAAAATGAACATAAAATATTTAAAAACAATTTTTTTATTTTAATTTCCCTGGTGTAATATTTCCTTAATTTTCTCAAAAAACTGTTTTTTTTTTTTTTATTAAAATGACAAAGAAAAAAATTATCAATTTTTTTTAATTTTAAAATATTTTCTAATGCATTTAAATGTAATGCACTTTTTTTGTCATTTTCAAGGATTTTTTACATACATCAAATATTTAATTATACCGTACCATTCTGCCATTTTTTTTTAATATTGTTAATTAACATTCAATTTTAATGACTTTTTGTCAATTTTTTTTCAGGATTCAAATTTTTTATATTTAAAAATTCTTTTTTTTAAAATGTGTTATGGATTCTGTCAAACTGTACAGCAAATGTCAACCATTTCTATAATCAAGGTAATTAAAACTGTAGTTTAAATTTCAACAGTTTTATTATAGTAAAAATCAATTAAGAAGTGATTGTAACAAATGGCTCCCAAGTATATTATATACTTAAATCTAGTACAGAAAATACTTATCGAAATCGTTGTCTTCTAGAATAAAATTTTTTCCAGACTGTTCCATTTTATTTTATTGCTTTTTAGTTATAAATATGTGGAAGATATTAAATGGTAATAAAAATTAAGAATTCTCTTTTAAACAGGAAATTGCCATTTAAAGTTTAATGTTGTTTTGTTTAAAAAAAGTTGGTAATCGAATTCACATGTTTAAGCATGTTAATTGCATTTAACGAGCCATTGCTTGCTTTTAATACATTTTAAATTATTGAAACATTTAATTTCATTCAACCAAAAAACCTTTTGGCGAAAAGTCCTGATTCAAATCCCAGTGAAAGAGAAAAGAAATTTATCTAGTGTTCGACTCAACCCAGCAACCATTGGGTTCAAATTAATGATTTAATAAATAATTAATAATTTTGTATCAATAATAAAAAATACATTAATAAAACAATATTTACAAATAGCTTAGTTGAATAATATAACTCACAGATATAGAACACCTTTTAACTCAAAATTCAAAATAGAATAGAATTGCATAAATTGAAAATCCAGAATGTTTCTATATGTTATAAGGCTAATATTATCTCTTGTTTATATTGTATATGGAATTCATTAAGATCTATTCTAATAACACGAATATAATATGACCTCCTGCATAGACAGAAAAAAAAATTTATATATATATTACAATTTGTATAAATAATACTAAAAGAAAAAAAACAATTTGCCTAAAATTATGCAATGTTTTATGTTAAAGATGATTTTACTAAAAACACTGGAGATATCTATATATATAAAAGCGAAAGTTTGTTTATGAAGATTTGTATATAGATGTTTTTGGGTACGGAAAGAAATCGTGGCCCAAAAATTTTGCTCTAACGGACCGCCAAGTTGGGGCTGTGGTGCAAGTATTTAAACTTCTTTGTTCTAAAATGAAAACAGTTTGACCAATTGACTTCAAATTTTGTATACGTGATGTCCCTTGAAAATTGAGTAGACACTGTTAGCAGTTTTGGAATTTGTTAACCCATATCGGCCCGACGGCTGGTCAAAAAAAATTTTGGTTCCAAATTTTGTCCGATTTAACGAAATACTGCTTTGGCTAAAAAGAAAGCCACAAAACAAATTTTGTTGAGTTCCATTAACCCATTGCGGTCCAACAGCTTTTTATAGGTTTTTTCATTACTTTACTCTAAATTAGAAACGGTTCGACCTATTATCTTCAAATTGTATGCGTGAAGCACCTTGAAATGGAGTTGAGTCTGTTAACAGGCTTGGTGTTTGGTAGCACATGTCGGTCCTACGATTGGTAAAAAAAAACTTTGTGGAAGTAAATTACGTCCAATTTTGGAAAGTAGTTAGTACTTCTTTGAATTCCAGAAAGTTTCAAAAATTACTAGAATAATCCTAGAAAAATCGTTTTAAAAAATTTTCTTTTATACATTTTATTATTTAAGTATATGGCTGCGGCAATTTTAAAATCGAAAATTATTTACAATATAAAAATAAATAAATAATTCAAATACAAAACCTGGGATTTTGGTGGTGCAAGAGTAAAGTTCATGGCTCATTAACACGAAGCACACAGGTCTGAATTATATCAATAGTGTTTCAAATTGAAAGGCAAATTATTAAAAATTTAGTTACAAAGTAATTAATATTAGGAAAAGGATGGAAATACTAATATAACAAAGGCTGTTAATTAGAAAAATTTAATATAAATAAATTAATAAAATCCACTTTAAAGCACATTAAGTTTTTAGATAAAACCTATAATAGTCAATAGTACTTTAAAATGATAAATAAAATAGCTCATATATATGATTTTTTTAATGGAAACTATTTGTTAGAAAAGTTTATTTAAATGTAAATTTTACTTGTTGCTAAAATTTCAATGAATAGTGCCAAAAAATATATAATTAAAATTTATTGTTTTACTGTTTGCCAATTTAACAGCAAAATTAAAAAATAAATAAAAGTAATAAAATTTAGAAAGAAAACGAGGAGTACTAAAGTAAACTGTCAACTCTTGGATACCTGTATGACAATAATATGGACATTATATCATCCGGTTAATTACCTTTGGTTAAATTTTAAATACACAACTCCTTAGACTTAGAGACCTAGGCACCTCTTCCACTACACCGAAGAAATTTTATTGAGACTTTGGCCATTAATGTTAACTGCTATTGACAAAATTTGAAACTTCCAGCTTTACTACGCATATAGAGTAATGCTCATATAAAAAAAAGAAGTTGCATGGTAACTACTCGAATCCACTGCACTTCCATAACTAAATATTATACAAAATTCGCATAAAAAACTTAAGTACTTTTGGCAAAATTTCAATTATTCAGCTTTACGAATTATGAGTTATTTTCATGTAAAAAAAGAAGTGTAAATAAAGTTAAAGAACGATATTAATCAAAAAAATATACGAAATTCATGGGGGTTGTGACAGTAACATAATACATATATATATTATCAACATAAATATTGTATTTATATAACATTTCTGAAATTAGATTTTTATCCTACATTTTATATTGCACAAAAAGCTCGAAGTGGTTAATTTCAAAAAATTAACACAACTTAAAAGACCTTTACTTTTAAAATCCCAAAAAAATACTTCTAAAAAAAAATTAAAAAACTCTCAAATGACAATTAAAAAATATGAATCTTTATCATTTCAAAAAGTATAATAAACGCCTACATTAAATAAAAAATTGATTTTTAACAGAATTTAAAAAGTCAAATTTATTGATAGGTCTATCGTTTTTCCATGTTTTTATTTTTAAAATTTGTAATATTATAGACATAATATACATATTTCTTATAGATTTAAACTTTAAAATGTTCAAATTTAATTAAGAAATTCAATTCCATAACTGACTATAAGAAAAACTGATATTGATTTTTATCAATCACTAGTTTAAGGCACATGGCAAATATTTCGTTCTTTCAGAATTAGTTGTTCCAGAGTCATACTAGATGGATTTTTTTACAGGTAGCCCGTCTACTATAATATATGATCTTGATATTCAATATGACCATATTTTTCTAAGAAGATAAAATTCCCAAAGGACCCCTGAGCCAGATTTGTAATTCGCATTGTCGTTAAACATATGGGATTACAGTTTATGTGATTTATCAACTCGGATGCAAGTTTTATTTACCGAGACACACTTGCAAGTCCGTTTTTTTAAATAAATTTGTTTTTTGGTTTTCACTAATGTTTGATAGCATATCATTTTGACTCTGTTACTGATATTTTTATTGTTCAAGAGTTGCCTGAAAAGATTTATACGGTTTACTACGGTTTTGTTTCTTAAATCATCGGTTGGACAATTTATCATTCAAATTTTTTACTTTAGCATTTAATTTGTTGTAATCATCAAACAATTTCTTAATAAATCCTTATATAAATCCCTATAAATCCTTATACACTGTATTAGATTATCGTCCTTTATTTCCTAAAATCATATAAATTAATCAATATATTTATTAAACATAATGGGTTAAATGCTCCACATTTTCTATTGTAATTCAAAAATAATTTTATTAATAATAAAATTTTTATTTTCTAAGATTTTTAATAAATTTTTTTCAAGTACTATTACTTACAAAAAAAAAATAAAAAAAAAATATCAGATGAATAAAAACAGATCACCTTTTGACAAATTTTAAAGTACTTTTGAAACTTTTATTATAAGTCTAGTCTTTTTATCTTTCTCATTGTTCGTTTATATTCAAAATTTAAAATCAATAATTTAAATTATTTTCGAAAAAATTTTTAAAAATTTCAAAGTTATAAGAGTTTAAGAATAAAATATAAAAAAAAAAATATTTCTGACCTTTAAAAATGTTAATGACATTTTCACAAAAAAAATAAAATTTAATAAATTTACATGTTGAACAAAAAATTGAAAGTAGGAAAACATTGAACAGCAACAGGTTGCCATTTAAAGCAAATTAAAAATTAAATTTCAAATATTTGTTTTTTTTTTTGAAAAAAATGGATTAGGATTAAAAAAAAAAAAAATAAACGCCAAATTGAAGCCATTGACTTCTAGACACTTTTCTATTTTATTTTGACAATTTGCTAATCTTTTAACCGACTAGTAATTTACCATTATTAAGTAATAGTTGAAATAATAAAAGAACGAAAATATAAAAAATTAAGTAATATGTAAGTAAATTTTAAATATATAAAAATTTAACCTCATTAAAACTGTATTAAAATTAAATTGAGCTTCATATAGAACTTCAAACTATTTAAGCAGAGCGTTCAGTTCTATTTAAAAAAAAAATACATTTAAATAATGTGAAATTATGAGTAAATTGCACAACAATCGAATAAATACTTAAGTTTTTATCACTTGATATTTATGTACCAGGTTTTCAACTTGTTACATGTACTTGTGATGTTGAATCGTGTATGGGCAAGTTGAACAACTTAAATGTCATATTTATTGAGATATTCCGATTTATACAAACTAATAAAGTAATAATTTAAAAAATAACAAAAAATTAACTTAATAATTTAATATAACGTCTCTTCACCAACAAATAATTAAACTTAATTCAATTAAAATCGTTTGTCTCGTGAGGATGTTTATTGTCAAAAAAATTAATTGAGTTATATTAGTTTGGGAAACAGCTGATGTTGAAATTTCATTTGCTTATATTAGAAAATTATTTTAATATAAACAAATGAATTATATTATTATATTTTATTTATATTAGAAAAATGTTGATATTTGAGACGTTTTTTTATTACTAATAAGAAATATATATGTATGTAAATAAGTTTGAAATTTAAGAAAAGTAAATTAATTTTAAATTGAAAAAAAAAAAAAAAGTTATAAAAAATTTTAATTAAAAAATTATTATTTTAGGAATTAATTAAAAACAAATTTAACTTTTGTCAATTTAACTTAGTTGTCAAGTCAAATAACTCATTTAACTTTAATTGAATTATTTAAAAAATAGTCCTGAGGCTTATTATTTTTGAAATAATTGAATTAAAACATTCCGTTCGTTTATTCCATTTGTTCGAAAAGTGTAGCAAACTTTTTATATGGCAATGTCATTTTTCTAATTTTTTGATTGGTTCAAAAGGCAAACTAGTCATATATAAACGAACGGAATTGAAATGTCAAAAATAATAAGTTAATTCAGTTAAGTTTAATTTTTTGTTTGTGAAGAGACCTATAATTATAAAATTAAGTTCGAAAAATACTTTAACATTTATAAAAATATTAAATATCATAACTTTAGAAGAAAAATGTTAAATAGGCAAATAAAATATTTAAATGAAAACTGTTAAAAATTCAAATTCAAAACTGTCAGATATTTTTGATATTTAACATATTTTTCAAAACAAAAAAATTAAAAAATTGTTCAATGATAGATTCTGTGGTATGCTATGAAAAACATGTCAGCGTACCAAGTTGAAAACCTGGTCCATCGTGTATGACATGCATTAGAAAGGTGCATTATAAATTATTATACTGTATTAAGACTGTTAAAAAAACTTGAATTAAAAACTGGAATCTTCAATTTTATATTGTCTATGACTTATGTTATCCAAGTTTGTTTATTACTTTATATGTATAAAGGGTAAAATATAAGTTATTATAAAAAGTAAAGACATACTATTCGTCTTGGACTTTTGAAAACTTTGAATAAATTCTCTTATGACTATTAAAAATTTCCAACACTTCTAAACAAAACAAAAATCAGTTTATTAGTTTTTCTAAAATTTGAAAAAATCCTTGACTCCATAAAAATAACCTTGAACAATTTTAATTGTCTAATTAAGAAATTTCCTATTTCTATGTTTGACATTACACCACAAAAAAAAAAAAAAAAAATAAAAAAAAAATTTAACTGAAAAGGGCATCAATCAATTAATTTTACGTCATTCACACAAAAAACTGGTTCCAATAATTTTTTTATATCCAAATCTAATTATAACACTAAATAACCACCACACGTCATTCAAAAATAAAATTGAAGTTCATTGTCCCTTTGTTCCAAACAATTAAAAATAATTTATTTAATATTTTTATATAATAAACCAATTTACATAATAAATTAATATATCAAGAAATTATATTTTTATTTATTTTTTATTTTGTTCTTTATTTTTATATTGGAAAAAAAGAAATATAAAAGAAACCAATAATTTTATTTAATTATTTTAATCGAAAGGTTAATTTTTTTAACTTTAAAAAAAAAAAAAACAAAAAAATAAAAATATTTTTAAACTTGTTTCAAGTTTTATTTTTTTTTCATAAAATGATTGACATAACCTTTGACAAATAAAATAGAAAATATCTGACGTCATTTAATTACAATAACAAAACAAAAAATAAAACACATGTGTATTAACTGAAAACTTACATTTTACAATTACATTCAACTTTAAAATTTTGTATAGGAAAGATATGCATGAAAATATATATATATGTATATATTACGTACATATATATGTATGCCTACGATATATTTTTATTATTACAATTTATATAACTGTAAATGTATTTGATTAGTAGAAAAAGAAACAGTTATTTTATTTTATTATTTCTCCTTTGATAATATGTATACGAGTATGTATGTTACATCATTAACCGTCATAAATTACATGTTTTTACATGCGTTTTATTCATTTTTTTTATATTTTTCTTTTTTTTTTATTTTCTTTTATATAAAAACTATTCATTATTTACTATTTTACATACTTATATACTTTAAAATTTCTTTAAAAAAAAATGTAAAATAAAATATGAAACAAATGGAAAAAGATACGACGACAGAAATTTTGAACAAATTTCATAAATGACAAGAAACAATTTAATAACAATTAAAAGAAAAACAAAGACAAAGACAAAACAACTGAAATGACAGAAGACAAAGTATAACGGGAAAGTAAAAAAAAAAATCAATAGAAAAAAAAATGTATTTCTGTTACTAAGCAATTATTTGAACACAATTCTTAGGATTAATTTAAACGGTATTCAAGTTGAAATTAAAAGAGAAAGAAATAAAAACAAGCAAAAAAAAAATACAGTTAAAGTCTATTAGATTGAGCACCCAATTGAACGCCTACTAAATTCAATTTTAAATATTAATAAAAAAACAAAAAAAAACAATTTAAAACCTTTTATGAGTTGGATTATTTGATATATATATATAAATACATACTATATGTTTTATTAATAAATCAAATGACTGTAAGACTAATTAAAATTTTAATTATAATTAAGATTAAAGGTGTTTAATTTAATATACATATACTTTATTCCACAATATATTATGTACCTACTTTTAAGATTATTATAATTTGCGAAATTTTATTATTTCTTTGCGAATTAATATTTTTAATCCAACTAACTTAATGATTGTTTTTATACTTCAACTTCCCACTATTAATTTTTTTTATATACTGCCTACACATAAAACTTGCAGTGATTTTTAGTTTTTTAAAGATTTAAATATATTATGTATTAAATATAAATTATACATATATATGAAAGTATGATAAAACATCCATTTGTCTCTCTTGTAATGCTGTATAAAAAGTATTCTAATGTAGGACTTTTTAAAGTTTTCCTATTCACAACTTTCTTTCAACTAAGAAATTTTCAAAGCATCATTTGCGTAGATGTATACGCAAACATATTCATAAATATGAACAATATACAAATTTAATAGTCATTTTGTCGCATTTCATCCCAATTCAACGCCTTTTGATACTTTAAAAAAACCCAAAAAATCTGTATATCATTGTCTGATATAATTTTACAATAAAAATTGTTTAATAAGTTTAATTCTTCAAAATTCAAGTTTTATTAATTAATTATAAGAAAACAGGACAAATACCAAATATCATTATATATATTAGAGAAACATGTTTAAAATCAAGTATATAAGGAATCAATTACATTGCAATAAAATATTTTGCATATCGGAAGCTAATTAACGTATTTTCAGACCCGAGTTCAACCCGAGATTATCCAACTAAGAGATTATAAGATTTAAAAAAAAAACAATAATGCCCCTTAAATTATGCAATACCGTTTTTTTTTTTTTTTAGATCAACCTTCTAAAAAAAACGTCTCAAGTTTTCTCGTAAAATATTATTTTAATTTATTTTAACTTTTATCTAAAACTGAATACATTTAGATAAAAAATACTTCATTATGATGTCACAAAACGTGACATCCAAAAAATCTTTTTACTTAAATATTAATAATATTTTCTTAATAGAAATGAGTCATTTTATAATGTTCTAGCAAAAGAAAAACTGCTGCCCCCTCAACAGTTGAAAAATTTTTTTCTTGTAACAATATTTTATATATAAATATAATTTTCATTTATATATTATGTAAATAAATTAAAAAAATGTTCATTGTTTTACAAGATTATTTTATTTTTTAACAGAATATGAATACATTGTTGTACAAAATAATAGAAATGAAAAAGTATAGTTGAATATTACAACATTAAAATTGAATTTTTATTTATAATATAGACATGTAGACGTTTACCAAATCTTTTTGTACTTACATTATTTAATTGAAGAAATTTATAAAATTTTAAATATTATATTTAAATAATTTATAATTGTTTTATTATTTTGGACAACACTGTTAATTTAATGTACAAACCAATAACCGATTATACATTTTAATATGTATTTAAATTTGAAATAATCAAATAAAATCAATCAATCACTTTATTTTTCGATTACCTAAACCAAAAAGAGTCCAGAATAAATTTGAAATATATAGTATATATTATAGTATATAGATATATATATTTGTAATTCTAGACTTTTTAGTCAATTTAAAAATAGCAGTAAAGTAAAAAATAATCATTTATTTTTTTTATCAAATTTTAGCACAAAAATAAAATAATAAATTCAACACGCTCTTTTTTTCTAAAAATGAAACACGAGTTTTTTTTTTTCCTTTCTATAAATACATATATATACATGCACATTCAAACACACATACAATTTTCATATAAGTACTTCAATAAACTTATATTTTATATCAAAACACAAGATAAAATTTTATTCATTTTTTTTTTTTTGCATATACACCCATTAGAAATATAACGATATCTGCAAGTATATAATCTTAAATACAATCTTGTAAATGTATATGTGTATGTATGTATACGTTAATAAAATATTTTTGTTTTTTTCTTTTCTGTTTTTTTTTTTTACTAATTTTACCATGTTAAATGTTCATTCATCATTTTTTTAAGAATAGAAAACCCAAAAACAAAAAACCAAAAAAACAACAAAACAAAAGTATCTATATATATATTATATAGTATATATATTTATTTTTCTCTATTTTTTTTCTAGCCAAATTTTTATTTTCTTAATTAAGTTTATAAAATTCTTTTGCTTTGATTTTGTTCTTATTTTGTTTTTTATACACAGCACAATATTAAAATAAAATTAATAACTTTAAATGAAACCTGACAGTTCATAATTATTATTTTTTTTTTTTTTTTTGGCTTTTTTTTAATTTTAAATTATATTTAAAATGCAAAAATAAATATATATATGTGTACAATATATTGTATAAAATATTATAACGATATATCACATGAAAAAAAAAAACAAAAAATTAAAAATTGAGTAGATAAAAAATCTTATATTTAAATTTGATTACAAGATAATCATATCGAATATATATTTTTATTTCCTTAAAGCTTTTCCAATGACACGGACTCCCTTTATTACTCTCTCGCTCTCTCTCTCTATTGTTTTTCGAGAGATTTGATAAAAAAAAAAAAAATCCCAATTTTTTAAATTCCAAATTATTTCAATAAATAACCATTATTTTGTTGTTATACTTTCGTTCCCCACTTTCCATATACTTTTTATTTCCTACACATATACCATTATTCCAATCAAATTCAACCATATACATATACGCAAAATTCACTAATTTATTCATATTATTTTCTTAAAATAAACGTGTATAAACTCATTTTCATTTTTATCTACATACATACATATACATTCTTATGCATTATGGGGAAATAAAATCTAAAAATTTTTCAATTTAAAATTATCCTGGAGAAAAAAATTACAAAGAGAAAAAAAATACAAAAAAAAAATAAAACTGAATTAAAAATGTGGACCATTTCATTTCATTTTGTTTCATTGCATTTCAATTCAAATGGTTTCTATTGTTTTTAAAAGAGAAAGAAAGGAATTTTCCAAAATATTTTTTCTTCTGTCAGAATAAAAGTTTTGTTTTTGTTTTTGTTTTTATTTTTTGAAGGTAAATGTATTATAATGTGAACATATCTCTGTTATATTTTGTGGAAAATATGAATTGTATACATTTTTTCAAAGAAATAAAAAAAAAAAAAACAATAATAATAAAAAAAATAAATTAAACAAAATACGATATTACACATTATTAAAACAATAGAATAAAAAATGAAAATACACTCACGCATATAAACAAATAAAATGAGAAAAAAAAAATTTAATAGAAAGATAGAAAAAGATAGATATAGAAATATGTGTGAAAAAAAAACGAAACAAAACTATTTAATTCTAATAATATATTATACAAGGAGCAAAAGCATTCATGATTACTTTAAAAAAATGCCAAGGTATTTTTATGATGAGAATATTTTATTTGTATTTTTATTGTTGTTTTTTTTTTAATATGGAATAAAATTTTAATTTTCAAGAGATAGAGGAAAAAACAAGCTTTTTAATATTTTAATATGAAAAAATGTTAAAGCTTTTTTCCATTCTGTTAAACTTTATTATAGTTTTTCTTCACACTTTTCATTGTTGTAATTTTTTTTAATACAGGGGGTTTTTTTAATGCAATTTTTTTAATATTTTCAAGGAATATTTTATAAAATTATAATAAAGTTTATTTTATAGTGTAATTGAAGAGACTGACGGATTTTTTATTAGGAATAGTTCAGAGATATATCAAAAAATTAAACTTGACAGCTTAAAACAGTTAATAAAAATATTAGTTTCTCAAATGTACATTAATTTAATTTTTTGTTAATTATTACGAGTACTATTATTATTATTACTATTATTATTAAATTAAATATTGAAATAAAAATCGAGTAAATTTCTTTTAATTTCACTAAAATTATATATTTTTGCAAATACCAGTATTTCATCTATTATTATATTATTTTTAATAATTGCACCTTTTTTAAATAGCACAGGTTAACTGAACTGAACTGAATTTTATGGCACTAGCACATACTAAAATTATCAATTAAATTTTTTAACACTAGCATCACGTTCAAACAACTAGAAATAAGATTTATTAAACTTGTGTAAATTATATTTAATACATAATTTCATTTTAATTATTTAATATAATCCAAATGTATATGTTTTTGGTTTATGGAACATGAACAAGTTCTTAAATTAAAATAAGAAAAACCATGAACTCATCCATATTGATTTTCATCAGGATCATTTTCTAAATAAAAGAAAATTATATTTAGTGGCAATTTAATAATCTCAATAATCAATCTTAATAATCAAATATTAGTTATGAATCACAAATTAATCCAATAATCAAATTTTCGTTATGAAACACTTTATAGTTCTAAACACTTAAGGTTTTTTTTTTTTTAACTATGTCTGTTCTATCAAAATTTTGACATTAATTAGATAAACCATCGACAACAAGCGTAGACGGATGATTATCTTAGTTTTTTTAATTTTTAAGAAATTGTAATTTAAATTAATTAAAATAAGAGAAAACAAACAAGTAAGATTATACTTTTATTACGTTGGTAAATATAAGTTGATATAATTAAAGCCAAACGGGTAAAACATAACATGTTATACAGTAGGTATAATTACATGTTAATATCATAGAATAAACGATGCCAAGTCAAAATCTCAATCAAATTCAATGTAAAAGTCTTTGATAAAACCTTTGTAGCTTATTATAATTCGAAATGTTGGAGTAGGTTAAAAATAAACAATTCGATGCATTAAAAGATTTTTAATAATACCTTTTGTGTAAGAATTTTTGTGTAACCACGTCAATAGGTAGACTGTGATTCTTTTTAACTGACGTCAATCTTTTGTACTAAACTCACAATAGCATACGAGTATAATACTTCCCACGTTTCATATTTTGCTTGAATTGTTAAATATATTACAAAATGTTATTATATCATTAATTGTCATCAGGATGCAGCACACTTTTTAATATTTTAATTAAAAAAAATTCTGATAAATTCAGAAAAATAGTTTAATATTAAAATGTATAGAAAAAATTTATAATTTACTGAAAAAAAGTGCAAATCTTTAGTTATTGGAATAATGATTCAATTTCTGAAAAATAATAGATAAAAATTTAGCAATTTCAAATGGGGCAAGACTGTTAAATAGTAAACTTTATAATGCACCAATATAAAAGTTTTGCTTCAAATAAACTAATAGTATGTATTACGCTACAACAAATTTTTTTAAATTCACTTAAAATCTTAAATTATTTAATATATTAATTAAACCTTTTTTCCAAAACTGAAGTTTTTATGAATTTTATAAAATTTAGGTTATAAATTCAAACATTTATCATTTGAAAATTCGTTTTTTGAAAATCATAAATTAGTTAATAATGTAATAATGAAATTCTTGTAGAAAAAGTTAATTTATTTCCTACAAGTCTAATTTTATTTTAAAAAAAATTTGAATTAAAATATAATGCATTATAAAAAGGAAGGCCTAATTCTATTCTATCAAACTCGAATGTTCAGTTACAAAATCTCAAATATGGGTCGATTTGTTGTACTACTCTGAACTTCAGTTAAATTAATTATTGAAGCTAGATTTTGCATCCAACACTAAAATCAAAAGAATGGTATGAAGCTAGATTTTGCATTCAAGACTAAAATTAAAAGAATGTTAAGGAATAATTAATTTTCAAATTTTTTTAATCAAATATAATACAATTAAAAAAATTAAAATTAATTTTTTACTGTGGTTTTTGAAAAAAAAATAAATTTAACTAGATTTTAAAAAAGAAACGAGATTTGGATAAAACGCGATTTTAAAAAACGAGAATTTTAAGAAACGACCATTTGTTTGATAAGAACAACGCTCTCAAAATATTTCATCCTATCTTCCTTCGATGTCGAGTATTCTAAATTCTTTGAATTCGCAATTTCATTCAAGTTATTTTCAAAAATTATTTTTATCGAATTTTATATTTTATTCACCCTGTACACCTATTGTAATATTTATTGTACATATTTTTCATTATAACTTAAAATTATACATTATATGTACTTAGATGCACAAATCTATATACAATACAGATACACATAAAGTACACATATACTATATATATATATTTACATATATATATATTTATATATATATATATATATAAAATGACAGTAAGGAAAAAAAAAAAAAATAGTAAAAAGCAGAGAAGAAAATAAAAATGAAAAATCGAATAAAATAACTATTTTTAGAATTTTGAATAATATTTGCATGATTTTTCTGTCTTATTTTTCTTTTTCCTTTTTCATTATTTCGGTTTTAAGAGGCGCTTTTTCTTTTATTTTTTTTTTTAATTTTCTTTTTATTCTAACAACAAAAAATTTATGATGAATTTCGTCATATTTTAATTCAAAACTTATTCTATTTAAAATGTAAAATTTTTATTCAAAATTAGAAAATGTGGATTTTATTTTATATATATATATATATATATTTTAATATAAGAAAATTCTTTAAATATTTTTATATACAACAATAAATATATATATATATATATATATACTGACAATAAATACATAAATGTTTAATATATATATATTAGATATAAACTTTAACATATATATACATTCACCTTTTTTTTTCCTTCTAATATCCTTTTTTTTTTTTTTGCTGATTTTTTTTGCAGTTTTTTACTTTAAATCAAAAAACAATAAAAAACAAAATAAAAAAAAACACTAACTAAAAATAATTTTTTTTTTTTTTTAATTAGGTCACGACTTTGCAAAAAAAAAATGAAAAAAATACAAATCTAAGATTTAATTTTTAAATTTTTTTTTTAACTAACTTTTTGGTTTATTTTTAACTATTCATGTATAATTTATATATATATATATATATATATATATATATATATATATATATTTGATTTTTATTAACTTTTCTTTTAATTTCTATTAATTATTTAAATAAAATTTAATTTTTTTATATAGTTGTTGATGATTTTAACACTCAAAAAACAAGAAAAAAACAACAATAAAAAAAACACAAAAAACAAATGAAAAAAATAGAATCAAAAAATCGGAAAATCACTTCTTACTGAGTGGCAAAATCACTTTTTTTTTCTTCCTTCTCTTTCTCTCTTATTACATACAATGCATATATATACATATATATATGTATACTTATAAGGTATAAAATAATTCTTTTCTTATTAAGGAAAAAAAAAAAAAAAATTTTATGTATCCCAAAAAAAAAAAAAAAAAAAAAAAATCAAATAAATGAAAAAAATCTTTTTTTACCAACTTTTGCTATTTTAAGGGTAAAAATAACGATTTTTAATGCTATTTTACACTCAAATATATTTATTTTTTTTTTTAAATATTGTTAAAAAAACAGATTTTTTTTTTATTTCTATATAAATATATATTTTTCCATATATATATACATATATAGATTTTTTTTTATATTATATGTATATTAAATTTGTCGATTTTATTACAAGAAAAATTTTTTTGTTTTAATATTTGGAAAAATATAAAAAAAAAATTCGCCCACTTCTTAAAATGCGATTTTCACAAATGGCGAAATGAAAAAAAAAAACTAAATATCATTTAATATATTTTATTTTTTAAATATTTATTAATTGTTTTAATTATTTAATTTTATTTTAACTTTATTTAATTTAATTTAAATTTTTACTCTGGTTTCTAACTTTTACCAGATTATCAAAAAAAAAAAAATCACAAGACTTTTTTTTCAAAGTTTTCCATATTTTCAATATAAATTTTATATATATATATATATATATATAATATATAACATATAATATGGGTATATATAAATTTTTTTTTTTTTCAATTTCTTCAGTTGTTATATTTTTTTTTAATTTGAACTAAATTTCAATTTCATTTCTTTTTTTTTGTATATTTAGTAACATTTGATTTTAATACAAATAGATATATATATATATTTAATATATATATATATATATATTCCTATTTTTTTAAATAATTATTTTAAATTTTATTAATATATTATATATATAATTTTTTTTTTTTTTAATTTTTTAATATAGTAAAATTCTAAAAAGAAAGATTAAACGGCCCGCCCGCCCCAAAAAAATGGGTCAAATGGTCCGCTGCCGTTACGGAATACTAACTATACTCTTATGGCGACAACCGATAAAAAAAATTTTTTTCTTCCATTATTTCTGAAATAAAAAAAAAAAAAAAAAAAAAAGTAGAAGGAAAAATTAAAACATCGATTTTTAAGGTTGAAGGAGAATTAAAAATTATCATTGGAGGGAAAATTAAAAAAGGGACTTTTTAAAACTCTTTTTTGTGGAAATTTTTTTTATGTGTATGTTTTTATAGTAGTATTTGTATATATTTGAAGATTTTTTGTAAATATTATTGAAAAGTGAAAAAAAAATTTCCTTGTGTGCAAATGTTAAAATTGTTAAAATTGGGAAATATTAAATTTTTACTTTGAATGAAAAAATTTTGCATTTCCAAAAGAAAAATAAAAGATAATTTCATACTAGAATAGAAATATGTATATGGTAAGTTACACAATATTTCACCTTTGGTCCCTTATTTAAATATGGTAGTATATGGCATAGATTTTGTGTCAACTTTTTTAATAAATTGGAGATTGGATCTATGTTTTATGAAACATATTTTCATTAACTTTGTCATACTATTCCTGCAAAATTTCCTTTATTATTTTGCGGCAATTAACTTTGCTGAAGAAAATCAAATACTCAAAAATTATTTTATTTATTTGCTTCAGATTTAATATATTAAATCGGCCTTTTAATTGAAGGATCTTGAAACAATGGTCGAATCATAATATCTACTAAAAAAATATAATTTATATCATATTATAAAATAAAGCCCCTGCAACAACTATGAAGAAGTCTGAATAACTCGCTTATCATATTGTATGTGATAGGAGATTGTTTATAAATAATTAAAATTAATACATTAAATCTGGCGTACCAAATTAAAAAAAAATATAAAATAAGAATTTAATACATCAACACGATATTATTTTATATACTTTTATATTAACTTGCCTGTGTCTATGTGTTTATTTTTCTAACTAATTATATAGACGTGGATTAGTAGATTAATGTTAACAGAAAGAAGATCTGTCTCTCATTTCAGCAATTTACTTTTATATGAAAACCCTTTTAAATGCAAAATATCTACCATAAATTTTTGTTTAATGAAAATTTTCAATATTTTAAGCTTAAAAGTTTTTAAACATTAAAAGAACTGTTTCTTATACTAGCAATTTACTTTTATATTAAAACAGTAACAAATTCCCAAGATCTAGGTACCATCAATTTTTTATTTTCTACATTTTAGGGAATAGTTTTATTTTGTTAAAAGTATGTATTAAAAAAAAATATTTTTTATTTTATTAAATTTTATACAGTTTAGTTTTTTTTATGAACTAATATTGTTATGAGGGGCCTCGGTGGTGCAGTGGGTAAGCATTTGGCTTATTAACCGAGGGGGTCCGGGTTCGATCCCCGGTCAGGTCATACAATATTTAATTTAAAAAAAATTATTGAAAAATAATTTTTCTTTACGGATCCCCATGGTGACCAAATATAATATAAATATACAAATATATAATATAAACAAAATAAATAATATAGTAGTTATAAATAAACAGAATGTATTTAATGAGGGGTGCACAACGGGCCGCAAGGCCTAGGTGTAAGGGAGACTTGCTTTCCCCCCGTCTAAACAACAACAACAACAATATTGTTATGAATTAAATGACATTTTTTACAAAATTCTTAAAATTTTTCAGACTTAAATACTCTATTAATGATATATTACCCTATAATTGAGTATTTAATATTTCATACTTTCTTATTACATATTGCGTGAAAAATGTGGCATTCAGAAACGCAAAAAAAAAAAAATAAATAAGCCATAAAACAAAAAAATTCACATATTAAATTTATAGTAAATTTCATAAAAAGCAAATCATATTTTTTCACTTATAAAATTCACTTTATTTTATGACCCACAAGAGATACTAAAAAATATTGGGGAAATTAATATATAAAGTAAAAATGATAAATATGAATATTTTTGCAAAGATTTTACTAAATTTCCCTATTTTATTAAATCCCTTAAATACACATTTCACACATAAAATATTTTACACATTACACAATTTACAATTTCTTTACAGTTATACACATATAATTTCCCCTCATTTGTAATTTAAAGTGCAATAAAAAGAATGAATGCGACATATATGTATGTATAAAATTTCTCTCCATTTCTGACAGTTATTTTAAAATTAGTTGTAAATTTTAATGTTGACACAAAAATTTGAAACAAAATGAAAATACATATTGTACACACACAATACATAACCTTTCTCATTTAAAATTAATTCTCCTCCTGTTAAATGTTACTCTCATTTTTTCTCTACTGTTTCAATTTCAGTCTCTCACAAGTCACAAGCAGAGTTGCCACTTTGGTAATTTTCTACCAAAATTGGTAATTTTTTAAAAATTATTTTGGTTTTGGTAAGTTGGTAATATTTTTGGTGATTTGGTAATTTTTTAATAACTTCAAAATATAATTAAGATCATAGTTAAACCTACCTACCTAATTCTAAATTATATTATACATATGTACCTACAAAACAATGAATTTGGTTGTGTAACTGCAAATCGCTCAAATCGCGTCTATCTATACGCGATATTGATTTTGTTATGAGCGTAATAAAGCATAAGTAGTTAATAAATAGTATTTATTGTTTGAACATTAAAATTTAAGCGAAATATTTAGATTCGAGTTATTTTGTTGAATTTCGTGTTTTATTTTAAATTATATTTTATTTAAAGGTTAACATTGTAAATTTCTGAAACCCTTTTTTTTTAAAACTTAATTTTTATAAATTCATTTCAATCAAACTTTGTATAAATATGTTAAAAACTTGTTTACGATTCTTTAGAATGGAAAGTTAATTAATAAATTTGTTAAAATAATTTACTATACAAATAACGAACTATTTTCTGCAGATATCTTGTGAAAAATATCCGGGTTGTTGAAGTAGAAGAAGATAATGAATCTACTAGGGCCCGTGTAAGTGGATTGGGTGTAGGGGATTGTGAACAATTAGATCCATCAACTTGAACTTCGTTTTTATGTATACGTATATATATGAATTGTTTTGTTTGTGTTTTTATGTTGCATATGTGAATAATTGTTTTGTTTATTTTAATATATTTTAATATCAGACAAAAGCATTGTATCCAAGGTATTTTGGTAACTTTTTTATTAATTTGGTAACTTTTTAAAACTAATTTGGTAACAAAATTTTTTTCTGAATGGCAACCCTGGTCACAAGCCACACACAATACATCACATCACAACCAAGTTTACTATTATTTGATTTTTCATTATCGTATTTATCCACATGGAATTTAATGGAATGTGGAATATACGAGTAAATAAAAAATAATAATAAGAAAAATAAAAATTCCAAAAACAAAAAAGGAACAAAAAATAAATGAAACGGGATATAAACTTTTATCCATATCGTCGTTTAAATTTCTCTTTTATTTTGTTGCTGTTATCTTTGTTATTGTTTTTGTTTTTTTTTTTTACCTTATCTCTACTTTGATCTGACACTATAAAATGCCTTACATCCTTTGTTTCTTATCATCATTAAATCATTTTATATATGTATACAATAAACTATATATATATATATATATTATACATTTTTGTACATATATATATATATTATATATATTTATATTTAAATACACATTATAAAATATATTTATATTAACTTGGGTATATATGAACCTAAGTAATATATATGAATATATGAATATATGAATTGTATGAATTTGTATGAACGTATGTAGATAGGGTTGTACAGAGTAGAGTTTTTTTTTTACGTGTATACTTAATTCATTAAGATTTGTGAAAACATGCGCAAAAATTTATCGATAAGAAATAATAAAAATAAAAAGAAAATCCAAAAAGAAAAAACAAAAACTTATTAAGAAAAAACAAAAAAAAAGTTTTAGAAGAACAAAAACATTTATTTAACTGTGTTTTTGATGGTTTTATGTTTGTTGTTGTTTTTATTTTGAAACCGTTATACTTATGGGAAAGAAAAGTTTTCATTTTTCACAATGAAAACGAGGCAAAGTACAAGCAAAAAAAAAATAAACTTAAATAATGTCTTAGAGTTTTTATCCTATTTTTTTTAGCATAACTGTTTTTTTTTTTCATATATACATATGTACATATGTATAAACATATATTTATTTAAATATACTTATATTTAATTTTTTACATTTAGTATCGATATTAGTTTTATTGATAGATATCAGTTACAACTTAGTAACATGTTATAACAAAATAATATATATATATTTTTTTTATATAAATTTATATATTTTTGCATTATATATATGTACGGATGTATGTATGCCATGTAATAAAGTTTTTCATTATTGTTTTTGTTGTTTTGTTGTTACTTTAAGGACACTGTCATCATATTGGTTCTATTTTTTTTTTTTTTTTTGCTTTGTATTCTCATCATAGCGCCTTTTTTTTCAAACTTTTCTATTAAAATGTTTTGAAAACATTGCGATCAACATTTGTTTATTAATGATTTTTTTTTTGTTTTGTTTTTTTTTTTGTATTTTGTTTTTTGTTTAAAACAAATATTGTTTATATATTATATAAAAACAAACATATACATATATACACATAGTGTCAAAAGTAAATGAACAAAGTAAACTTTTATACTTTGTAAAAAATTTTATAAAATTATATTGACACATTTTTTTTTGTCCTATATATGTATATATACATATTTATTATTTTGTTATGAGGGGCTAATATTAGACAGTATTGTACTTTACTATTACAGTATTGTACTTCAAATAAAAAGTTAAGGTCTTTAGAAAAAATATATATTATTTTAGTAATAATAATATAAAAAATTATTTTGCTGTAGAGATTTAAATATCAAACTTCGCATAAGATTCATGAAGTGATATGTATGGTCAGTTCTATTATATGGCATGGAGGCCTGGACGTTAAAAATTAAAGACATAAACAAATTGGAAGCATTTGAAATGTGGGTCTACAGAAAAGTGCAAAAAATCTCATGGACTGAACACGTTTCAAATGAGGATGTCCTGTGCAGAATTGGTGCAAATAGAGAACTGCTTCTAAAAATTAAACGTCAGAAAACATCATATTTTGGCCACATTATGCGCGGAAACAAATATGAATTGCTTCAACTTATTATCCAAGGCAAAATTGAAGGACGAAGGGGCATAGGTAGAAAACAAATGTCATGTCTAAGAAACATCAGACAGTGAACAGGCGTTTCAGACATAGGAGAGTTAATGCACACAGCCAGGGATCGCATTAATCATCAAGAGTTGATCAACAGCATCATATGATCGCTAACATCCGATAATGGATATGCAGCAAAAGAAGAAGAAGAAGAAGAAGTAAAATATTGAAAATACGTTAATTGAAAGATGAGTTGATCTTAAAAAGATTTAATTAAAGTTAAAATCCATTTAGTTTAATTTAGCTCTAACTACAGCCAACAACGTTGAAATTCTACTTAAAAAGTTAAACATGTGGAAACAATAAAAATGCACACAATAAAGTAACAACAAAGTTTCAACACAGCCTTGTTGCAAAAAAAAAACTTTTAACTTCTGCGCGATTTTGACAGTTAATTGTTTATGTTTTGTCATTCCATTTTTTTGCTAAACTGCAATACTGCTTAGATGTTTAGGAATAATATAATTAATAAAATTAACAATAAAAACGATAGGATAAGTTTAAATGTCAATTAAAATATATAAAAATAAGCTGCTTTCTAAACTTTTATAAGCTAAGATAATTTAAGAATGTTAAAAAGAGTAAAATAAAGTTTAAAAAGAAAAAAAAATTTTATCCATTTATATATATTATTACTTAAGAGGAACTTTTCGATTTTCTTAACTATTTCAGAACTTAATTTCTAATAAAAACAAGGAAAAGTGTAAAGCAGATTATGTCAACTCTAGGATACACGTATAAATCTCTATTTTATTCATGAAAGGTGTATAGCAGCTATTCAAACCTCTTATACTATACCAACTATATTTTGTGTAAATTTTGGAAATTAAACTTAACTACTTTTGACAAAATTTCATATACTCAATTTCATTAGATATATTAAGTTATTCTTATATTAAAAAAGACGTAATATAGCAGATTCTCAATCTTAACCTAACCAAATTTTAATACTTAATAAATTTTATTTTTTATATTTCTTAAAATATGTTCACATATTTTTGACAGTATGTGTACAAATTGTATTAGAAAATATAAAACATAATATCTTAACAATAAGTACATACAATATATTTGAGTAAAGTTACTAATAAGATAAATTTAAGAAGAAAAAACTGTTTGGAATAATTGAAAAAGATGTTGCAAAATAGAAAATATTTATAAAGGACACATTAGGTCCTATTGAATAGTTTGCCTCTTTTTTTAACGTACAATATTATTACTTTTTTATTTAATGACAATTTTTTTATATAATTTTATTTTAACGATATTTATATAATATTGTGGATTTTCATATTCTGAAATTATATTTCATATAATCAGAAATAACTCTAATAAACTTAAGATTATTTGTATAACAGTTTTTCATAATATATCTGTGATATATAAAATTAAATAAAAAATAATTTGAATTTATAACTATCACAATAATTGAATTTATAACTATGTATTAATACTAATGTAATTGCAACATTTTTAGTTATTATATTTGATTTTGTTCTACATAATTCTTTGTTTAGAAAAATAAATTAAATTATTCAAATTCGGTAGTTTTTAAAGAGTTCTAAGTGGTTTTTTTACTTAATTCATTAAAGATCTTCCATTTACTGTTTTTAAAATTTTAATTATAATTTTACTAAAATAGTTTTTACAAAAAGGTAGTATCAATGTCCTTAAGAACTGATCAATTCCACATCATTAATTCGGATAATTTTTAGTTTTTAAAGATTTTTCCGGATTGTCCAGTGTCTCAGAATTTAATAAATTCTATTATTTAAATTATTTATTTTATCAATTAATAAAATAATTTTAATATTTTTACATTGATTAAATACAAATAATTCAATTGCGCAGTATTAACAAATTTTTAATCGATTTTCTACCCTTTCAATAACAATTTTCCCACCCTAAATGTAATTCAAACTGTTCCTAAAATTCTAAAACCATTAAAAGAAGGGTAATTCTAGTTCTAAAAATTGTTCAACAACATTTTATCAACATTTAACAGTCAGTTTTTCATTATTATTTTTCCAATAATTATTAATAGAATTATTTTACATTTTTTCAGTAAAATTGATAATATTTTACATACAATAAAATTAAAAGTAAAATAATAAAATATTTCTAAAGATATCAATTATTAAAACCAATTGAATATTATTAAACGGTTTTATATAAAAAAAAAAAATCAACAAAAATTGTAACAAAGATTAAAAATTCAAATTCTTAGATAAATAACTGCTATTCAAACATAATAATAACAAAATACTCAATAGATTGAAAACCAATTGAAACTTTTAATAGAATAGAAATCAATTCAGCCAACCAAATTGCTCCCCTATAAGTTTTAATTAAGAAATTATCACAATATCAGATAACTATAATCTGGACCTGCACTATATTTACACTCACATATACATCAGCATATGTGTATTTGCTATAATAATAAAAATGTATGTATATGAATATTCTTAAAAGTCGTTGACACAGGTTGGATATTAAAGGAAAGAATAACAAACACGAAAAAAAAGAAAAAAAAATAATAATAATAAAAACAAACAAATAAAAATAAATAAATTCATTGTATTGAATCATTGATAAAATAATGAAATAACACATATAGGGTACCAACCTTTTGTATATAAAAAGTTTATAATAACATATACATACAGATATACAATGTACATACATATATTGAATCAGATTTAATTATAACAAAAAAAAAAGAAAAACCAATATTATTTACATACAATGTACATATTATGTATTAAGGTTGCCATTTAGAATTTGAATTGAAGATTTAATTCCATATTTTTAAGAAAAGTTTGCTGGTTTTTTTGTCAGTGGGCTTTTATGTTTTAGGTTATATTTATATTGGAGCTGTAATAAATGATAAGAGCGTCGATAAGGACATAGCGTAAAAAATCACACATTGCTTATCGTTGATCAATACGATGCTCCAATATCAATACCTTTATTCAAATTATGTATATAATTTTCTACCCCGTGTTCTTATCAATTCTCTTATCACTTATAACAGCTCCATTATAAATGCACCCTTAAGCTTTTACACTGAAACAAGTTGGGATAACCATTAAAAATATGAACAGTTGACAATGTACTTGAACTTACAAAGTGTACAATATTTTAAATCAACCCTATCCTATATGAATTTCTGAACGCTCTAAATATTTTTTCAACAAGAAGATCCTAATTTAAAAATTCACTTAATTGAATAAAAAGACACTAAGCTTTAATACCAACACACTTAGATAAAAATTAACTCTGACAATTGGCAATCCTATTTGGAGGGGGCACATAAGTCTACCAATTAAATATATCACAAAGTTGTTTAAATTAATGTCCCCTCTAGTGAATCAATGTGCCCTTTAGTGAATAAGAAGAATCAAAAACTTTAATACCAATAAACTTAAAAATTAAAGATGTCTGGCAACCCTATCATAAATGAATAAAAATCAAAAATTTAAGGTATACATTTTTTTTTTTGTATTTTCTGTATAAATTTTTTTTTCTTTTCTTTTTTTTTTTAAAAAATAATGGTACTAATTTTAGAGGTTATATTGGATTAAATTAAACAAGCGAAATAATTTATTAATGTTGTAATAACGTTAATATCGAATCGATTAGGTAAAAAAAAAAACAAAAAAAAAAAAATAATAGAAAAAGGCAAATATATCTAAAAAAAAAAAAAAAAGGAAAATAACTATTTAGTTGTTTGTTTTTGTTTTTTTTTTTTTATATTGAATTTTCTCTACTTCCTCTTGTTTTTCCCTTACTTTATATAATGCATATATTATCTTAACTTGCTTATATTTTATATTGATTTTATATATGTATGTGTTATATTTGTAAATATATATACAGTATAAGTACATATATTTATACATATTATTATTATTTTATATTGATTTCATATTTGAGTTTATGGATGAGTTCATATTATTTATAAGAGTCAAGAATGTAAAGAGGATCAAATAAATATATATGTATATACATATATATATTAAAAAAACCGTCACTGTTTTATGTTTAAGTTAAGGTATTATGCAAATTTTGATTTTAATATTAAGGAAGAATTTTTGTTTTTTTTTTTCATAAGTTCAGGTACATACATACATACATATATAATAGAATTTAAGAAATATTATCTTTAATATATGTGTAAAATAAAAAACCGTGCTTTATAAACATATGCACACAGTTATTGTTATAAATCATTTACATTAGAAATAATTTCAGGGTCTTACAAAGGTAAATTAAAGTTTCATAATAATTTTTTTTTGTTTTTTTTTTATTACCTAGTGAATTTTTACTATGAAAAGCTCTAATTATGTAGGAAAACTTTGAATTAATAACTAATTTGATTTCAAATAATTTAAATTTAAAATCAATCGGTAACATATTTTAGATTCAAAACATATTATAAATTTTAAGTATTACGTAATATATATATTAATAAATTATTTAGAATATATAAGTTTCCAATTAATTTTATTAATTTTTAAAAGAAAACTTATGCAATTTTAATTTTAAAATAATTTTTTTAATTCTCTTAAGGTGAAGACCCAATGTACGCTTTGCATGTCTCGCTTGCTTCTAACGCTTTGACGTCTGCAATAAAATACATTATTTAATATGTAATTAGATCCAATAAACAAAGCAAGCGAAGTGAATAATGTCTGATTTGAATTTTTCATTGGATCATAGTAGCTTTGCTTGCTTTTCTGCAATCAAAGCGTTTATTGGGTTTTCACCTTTAATATATATATGAATTAATTAAATTTTCTAATTTTAGGAAATAATTCACAGAAAAAGTAAGGGTTTTTTTTATATGCAAAACAAATTTACTAAATTTACATTTTCTTTTAAAAATTATAAAGTATCCAATGAGGGGTTGAATATTTTACATTCCTATTAAAAATTAAAACTATATTTTACATTCTTTATACTATAAGCCATGTCTTTCTACAAAATTTTATTAAGAGGGTTAAAAAGCTACTAAATATGATAGGATGTAACTTCAAAGTGTGTAGGTGCGATAGGATGCTGTACCCCACATGTTTTTAAACTTCTGGAAAGATTGGAAATACTTGTTTCATCAACCACTCAAATGGAAAAAAACCGGAGTTTTTTTTTTTTAAAAATCCGGATATTTAACAATAACGGAATTTTAATAAACCCTATTTTCCAGACTAGAAAATATATACAAATTAGACTAGAAAATATATTTATTTATTTATTAATTACGTACTGCTGTAAATATTTGCACGCAATTTTGGGACTCTTTACCAAATAAACACGTGGACCAGCTGATAGATATTTAATTATAAGTTATTTCTTTATAATTTTATATTGTTCTATTCTATTGATTCAGTTTACCCAGCCAGGGATCGAACTCGGTAGAATATATATATTTTCAATTAACATTATAATCCTATTCTATTTTATAATTGAACAATATAAGACTATATAATTAATTCTATATATTCTATATAATTAATTGTTATCAACATTTTTAAATCAATGGAATTTTTTTTAATTATTTAATATGACATAAATTAAAACTTTTAGAATTTTTGAAAATTTTATTATTTCTGTATTAGGATAAACAAAATTCAACTAAATGCTAATTATTTTAAATAAAAATATTATATAGCAAGAAAATTTCTATAATTAAAACATGTCCTCCTTTATTCATAAACCAGATAATATTTAAGAGATTTTTAAAAGGGACAAGAACTTAATTTATAATCATTTTGTGGAAGATAAGGTTGTATTTTTTAAAAATCCTTCTTTATTAGGTAGTATATTAAATTGTACACTACCTACACAATTTGTTTTCATTTATAATATAAGTTTTTTTTTTAAAATTTAAAAAGAACTCTTAAAATGTTTTCTTTTATTAATCTGTCCGTCCCTGTATCGATTTTTGAAGCACAACTTAAAATGAAATAGCTTTAAATGATATGTTCGATTAATTGTAAAGTCAAATTGAAAATTTGAGTTTCAGTAACACACAAAAACATTCAGACACAGGCTCTTTAAATTGTTTTTCAATAATTCTGTGGAAATAACTAATATTCGAATAATTTAAAAGGCTACTATAGTGTTTCAGATCATGGAACCGAACACATGAAACCTTAGTGAAAAAAGTTATAAGATACTGTTGTGTCTTGTAGGTTAAATAATTTTTATGGAAAATATTCTAAGGAATTAAAGAGTTTTTAACTCACATTATTATAACCAACAAATTTAGGAAAATTTCTAACTTAACGAAATTATTCACGGATCACAGAAAAGGTAAAAACACAATTCCAACCACCTACCGACCATCATCTAAATTCGCTCCGCTCAATTATTTTTTGTCAGATGAAACATAATTGTAGCGAAGCGAAAAATATAAACAAAAAATATCAAAAATTTAAAAATGAATTTGTTAAAAATTGTACAAACTGTACAAATTGTTCGTAAGTTATTTATGGCACATAGATTGTCTTAAAGAATTCGAAGAAGAAGATAGTGGACGATAAATTTACGCGAAGTAAATCAAACAGATTGGTTTTAATACAAATGGCTTTATAGAAGAACGATATTTGGGCGTCAAATTACATGGCTCGCTGTTGGCTTTTCTGAAGTCTAAGACAATTTTACAAGAGCTGTTTTACAATTTTACAAGAAAGTTTTAGACTTGAACCGCCTCTGTTAAAGCGCTAAAATTTATTCCACGAATAATATAGTTGATAGGCGTTTAATATCATTGGATATTATCAAAAATGTAAGTATACATATATATACAATATATGTATATTATTTATATAATAACTGGTTTTTTTTTTTTAATGTCTACTCTATTAAGTTTTCTGTTCGATATTTTCTGTTATAATTTAAAGGGATGAAATCGAAAAGATTTCGAAAGACAAGTGAGATTTAAAGTATTAAAAGAAAAGTGGAAAACAAATTTAGAACACGAAGATGATATGATATATATTACTCCTACCACAATATATATATATATATACATATTATACTTATATTATATGTGTACATAAATACTATATAATATGTATAAATAATTTTTCATGGTATAATACTTCTTTAATATATATATATATATATTTAGACATATATGTATATTTATTTACAAAATACTTTATATTTTTTAACCTTTCTATGATAATTTTTGTTTTCTCCATTCTGTTCCCGTTTTTTAGGTTTAATTTTGTTGGATTTTTTTTTTTTCATTTTGCAGTCATTTCTGGTTATTACAATTTTTGTTTTTGATTTTTTTTTTATATAAATGGAGTAACCTATATATCTAAAACAAAATGTATACATAAAATGGTATTTATTTATATAAATGTATATAAGTGTACATATAAATATGAATATACATAATGATGACCTAAAAACAGAGAAAATATATATGCTAAATTAAAAAAAACCGTCTTTTTATATATACATATATAATATGTATTTATATACATATAACAGTTTTTAGATGTTAAATATTAAATTTATATACCCTAATGTTTAATTAAAGAAATTCTTACAGCAGATTTTGTAACTTTTTGTTTAATATGTTCTTGGTTTTTTTTTTTTTCTTGTCTTTTTGTTTTTTTTTCATGTCAAAATTGAGTGTTAATTTGACTTTTTGAGTTTTTGTTTTGTTTTATTTCTATTTAAAAGATTTTAATATGTATTAAGAAAGGTTAAGAACCTCTTATAATTAAAATCAAAAAAAAAAAATTTCTTCTACATTTTTTTTTTTTGATTTTATACCGTTAAAATTATGTTTGTAACTTTTCAAATGTAGATACATATAAAACATTTTTAAACTTTAAAATTACATGAATTTGTAATAGTTTATAGTTTCATCCTGTAAGTATGCAAATTGTTTTTTTAATTTGATAAAGTTTTATTTAACTCTCAGAATGTATTCAGGAATACTATTAACAAGGTAAAATATAATGTTAAATCATGCTGGAGAGATTTTTACATATTAATTCCAGACAAAACAAAAATTAAAAACTCTGTGAACTTCAAGTATTTAGGAGTTCACTGTAATTATTTGTTAAACTTTAACTATCATGTTAAAAATCAAATAAGAAAGGCAAATAACGCCTTTATTAATTTAGGAAAATTGTTCTCTTCCAGAACACTTTGCAACAATGTTAAATTGCTCTGCTATAAAACCTTAATCCATCCAGTACTAACATATGCCTGTCCAATATGGTATAATGTTAATGCTTCTGTGATGGAAAAATTAAGAATATTCGAACGCAAGTGTTTAAGAGCTTGTACAAATTACAATAGAAAACCTAACACTAATATGCACTATTATTCAAATAAATTTATATATGATAAGACGAACATAATTAGAATCGACAATTTTATCATTCGTCTCATACGTAACCAAATACAAAGGAGTAGTGAATCATGCGAGAACTCATTAATCTGCCATCCATGGTACGAAAATTTTGAGTACATTAAAAACTGCCTAGTTACAGGTTTTTTGCCTCCAGTGTTTTTAGACAAACATAATTATATCGAAAATAATCAAAACATTCCGATTCTATACCACTATAAAAGAAACGCGAAAATTAAACAAATACCTTCAAATTTAAATATAATAAATATTAATGACAATGAGTTGTATGATAAGTATATTCTTGCAAAAAATAAATTGGAAATTAAAAAACCATACTTTTGGAAAAATTTAGATGTAACGTAGGTTATTGTAGGTTTAGGTATAGGTATAAGTATTAGGGTAGTTTAGTTTTAAAATTTTATAAAACATATAAATAAAAAAAATTGGTTTTTATTTAAAAAAATTTTTTCCAATAAATTCAATTATATTAATATTAAATTAAAACTAAAATTATATTATGTTGAAATCAAAATATCAATATTAAAACATCAAAAGAGATATATATTAATATAGTTCTAAATAAATTGCGAGAGCTGACATATTGGTCATCCATGTACAAATTACATTTTAGCATATAAGAATTCTTTTTAAGTTTTTGTTTTTGAATTGTAAAAAAATAGCATAATGAATAGAAAAATAAAACACTAAAAAAAAAAAAAAACTCTCAGGATGTGATAGAGCACAAAATACTTCAGAAAATGGTTTAATATCTCATATATTCTAACAAAATAAGAGTACATTAAAAAGACTTTGCTCACTGGTTTCATTGGCCCTGAGCACTTCATCTTTTTAAATCAAAAATGTTACATTCAAAACCAAAACCATGTCTTTCTATTATATCACTATAATAAAAGGGCTGCATGCAAGGTTATAGACTTTCACCCGGGCCATATTAACGGAGTAAATTTAAAATATAATATGTCTATACCAGAAAAAGACAAATCATTAAACAAAAACTATTGGTGGTTAGATAACTCCAATTAATTAGCATTAAATATTATATAAAAAACATTTTTAAATTACAGCTGTTTATTTAAAGCAGTTTTTCTTAACTTTAATAAGCTAAAATAATTTAAGAATGTTAAAAAGAGTAAAATAAAGTTTGAATAAAAGAAAAAAAATAATTCTCATAATGTTAACAAATTCGATGTTAAACGCTTTTTGCTAAAAAATTTTAACTCTTTTGGGAGCAAAGAGCACCAAAGTGTTTCAGTATATTACTCTACTTGTTACAAGCACCTTAATTTATGTCAAGTTTTTCCTACATCTTTGATAACATTTTCTACAGTTCTTCTCTACGTAGTTTTAGACTCTTCTGATTTTTACTTTACTATATTGGTTCTGTTCGAAAGCGTAATTGGCGATAAGTTACACTTTCTTTCCTATAAACGAGTCCAACGTGCCCTATATTTGGTTTGATATCCTCTGAAACTCAACTACTTTTTGAAATTCATAAAAAGTATAATTATTATATTAAAAGCTGGAACTTTTAAAGTTAATGGAAATTTTCAAATAAAACTTATATGATTTGATTTTAATTTTTCGGCTTAAACCGAATATTTGGAATTTTTATGCTCAGCTACATAAAAAAAATGAACTGATTTATTCTACCCAAGTTAAATATTTATCATTTAATTAGTATAATACCAATGAAAACTCCTAAATGATATTTATTTTAAGTTTTAACAATTAGTCTTACAATATCCATAATTTAAATTTAAATCCATATAATTTAAGTGAAATAAAATCAAATAAAACCTAACATTTTTTTTCTTATTTTCAAAATTTTATAATTAAAAGCAAAAATCAAATTGTTTAATTATTATTTTGCTTAACTATTATATATATAACTGCTATAATAAGTACATATTAAATTTATTGATTTTAATCACGAAAACTGTTGCCTTATTTTATTCTCTCTATAATAAAACTGTTGGCACGTTTTCATATAAATTACATTGTAGTTTAAGTAAAAACTTAACTTTTGCACGAAAAAATTTATTAAATTAAACAATTAAAAAAGTTAGAAATAGAAAATATGTACACATTTTCACATGAAGAAAGTAAAAAATGAAAGAAATTATTAAAGGAAATCCGTAAAAAAAAAAATAGAAAAAGTGCACAAGGTAGAAGGAAATAAATTTATTTATACATAAATAATGAAACATGTATAGAGTAAATGAAAATCAAAAATATATAAAGTACATGGAACATGCACTTATATAATGTATATAATATGTATCGTATACAAAAAATGTAATTTCAAATCTTATAGTTGAATGAAATTAAATTAATATATTGATATTTAAAAGATTTATTTTTATCACCCTCATAAAGTTATAATTTATTTATTTATTTATTTATAAACAGTTCCTAATCTCATACAATGTGATAAGGGAGTGAAGCATACCTTACCTTTTCACACAGATTTTATACTTTGGCAGATTGTACTACCTAATAATTTTGTTAGTAATATAATTTATTTTGTTTATATTATATATTTTATATTTTACTATATATATTTGGTCACCATGGGGATTTATAAAAAAAGTTATTTTTCAATAAGCCAAATGCTTACCCACTAACTCATCGAGGCCCTTTGAGAATTACAATATTATTGACTTGTATTGACTGCAGTTAAATTGTTGTATTAATTATGTGGCATGGACCTGTACAATATCTTTAACGGACACTAATTACTTGTTTGATGATAACATTGAAGATGTAGTTCTATTTAATATAAAAAAAGAGTTAAAGAGTTTAAGTTTTTATTTAATTTCTAGTAAGTACTCTATTTTAAAGAAATAATATTTAACGGTATACACTTTGAACCATTATTATATTTCTATATTTCCCCAGAAATTAGACAAAGTATTCATTTCAAAGTTAAATGTTTTGATATAACAATAGATGTTTGTCGTGTTATGTTAATTTAATTTTTTAAGGCGTCATTACACAGCAAATATTACGTCAGTTTTAATAAATTTACAGTTATATGTACTTGAATAATGGTAATTTAATTTTAAAACAAGTTTTTAATTATTAAAGATTCAATAGTAATTGTATTAAAATCAATTCCATGAGGCTTAAGCTTATGATTTATTGGGCTCATCAATATTACAATGAACAATTGATTCCTTTAAGAAATAATTAAAAAAAACCAGGAGTTAATTTTTAATTTCAATAATAATATTATTAATATCTACAAATTCGTATTTCGTCTACGACTTGCAATCTTCTGCGGTGTTTGTACTCGATTCTTTTTTTTTTATCAAAATAGTTAATTAAACAATTTTTCCATATAAGATTTTAATTAACTTCAATTAGCCTATTAAGATTTTTACAACTTCATTAAAGAAAATGTCATGTCAAATTTCAAAATTTAATAATTTGACAGAAAAAACCAACTCTGAATAATTTTGGAACATTTATCAAAATATTTTTACATACAAAAGAAAGTCTCATATATAAAACCAACATAACGTATTTTTATAAAAACTGTCTAGTACCAGCGGGTTAAACTACCAATAGGGAATAAACTATAATATATATTAAATTAAATTCAAATTCTATAACAAACATCCACATCCAAATTTTTCAAACATCCACAAAAATTCCCACTGTATGAAACTGTCAAAGTCAAGTGAACAAAACTGTCAAAGCACAAAATACATTTCATTGACTTGGAATAATTTTGTAATTGTCTATAAAATTTAAGTGTAAACAACACCTTAATTATAATTGATTTATTTTTTTTTTTTTCAAATTTTTCATGTAATATATAACTTATAATCTACTTATTAACATACATATAAAAAAAAACTATTTCATATACATATAATTATATATGTATTTACATAACTAGTAAAGTCATTGAAAGAAAAAAACATTCACCTACTCCTAATTTTCTACTTAAATAACTTTAAAGAATTAAAGAGAATATAGAAGAGATGCAGTGACGAAAGGTGTTGAAGAAAATGAGCAAAACTAGAACATAAAAAAAAAAAAAACAAAAACAAAATATAACTTGACAAATCTTTTAGAAAATCTTGACATAAATCTGTAAAAATTATATTATTAACATATCTTTATATATTATGTGAACATTATATATTTATATACGTATATATAGTAATATGTATATATTATTACTTGTCATATAAAAAATGTAAATATGTATGTAATAAAATAAAAATAAAACTTTTACATACATGGTTTATACATGATTTAAGAATTTCTAGTTACTTATCAACAAAAAAAAAAAAAAAAGTTTTGCAATTCTTTAACATTCTTTCAACACCGTTTTAAGGATTTTTTACTTCTTTGTTATATTTTTGTTTGTTATTTTTTCAACATTCCTCTACATTAATATAAATAAATTAATATTTATTAACAGAGACGTAGCATGTATTAGTAATTTAAACTTCATTTTATATTAGGTTATTGACATTTATAAAAAAAACAATAAGTTAACAAGTAAAACAAATTTATTTTTAATTTATTTTTAAATTACTTTATTAATAATATAATTTTCAATTTTCTTGGTAACTGTTCAATTGTCGGGTTAAGAATTCTTTTAAAAGTTAAGTACATTTTGTTGCAAGCTAGTTGTTGTTTGTTTAAGCCATAATACTGCGCAAGCAGCTAGGGTGCTTATCCCATTATTTTGACTACGGAAGGAGGTTGTTTTAGTGTAGAAAAATCTCACACTACCTGGGGGATTAGGTTACCAGGTGCCTTTTGAAGGTTTTTTTACGAAAATGATTTATCAAAACCAGGTTTCTTGAATAAGAGTTTCGTATTCTAACCTCTGTGTCACCGGACCAATACAGTTTTTTAGCATAGCTTTTCAATTTAAACTTTTTCTCAAAAAAAAATAATTGATAATTACAGATTATTGAAGGTTCATACAGTAAATACAGTTATTTTGAATAAAATTTACCATATGAAAATATACTCACCACGAAAAGGTGAATATTAAAATCTAATTTTAAACAATTTTGTTTTAAACAAGGTTCAGCACTTTCATAAAAACAATTTAAAAGAAAAGTAGAAGTAGCATATGTGAATGTAATGTCTATTTTCCCTTTCTAGAGCCCTGTACATGTCAAATTTAAATGTGTATATATCATATATGCATTAGTATTTGTAAATAATACAAAAAAAAAGGTTAATGAAATATTTTCTCAACAATATTTTTCTATAATTTTATTTTTATTTTTTTTAAGTTCACCATTTCAGCATTTCACCATTATATCCTGTTTCCTTTTAACATTTATAATTAATTTGACGCAATGCAAAGAATAAGAAGAATAAAACTTAAAAAAAAAATAAACCAAAAAACTTTAATTATTTCAAAGAAAACAGTTTCCAAAAATTAATTTTTATCTTGCAATTTATTATGCATATACATATACTAATTTATTATATATATATATGTTTATATAAATGTACATATAAATAAGAATTTGTCTATACTATATTTTCTTTATTCATAAATAAATATTTTTTTTTTATATATACAAACAAATATACATATACATACATATAAATGTGTTACAAAAGTGAACTATTAAAATTGGGTCACAAAACTCATATAAGAAATTAATTAAATGCCAAAATAATAATAAAAGAAAAAAAAAAAAAAACAAAATTAATTATTTTTATTACATTTTTCTATTTTTTTTTTCATTTTTTTTTCTACTCTATAACCATGGGTAACTTTACTTTATAATTTAAATAATAAATTTTATTTTATCTTTTTTTTTCTCTCTCTCTCTTTTTATCTCTATCTCTTTCTATTGTAGTTGAATTTAATCTCTTTGGGATTTTTATTTTTTGCTGTTGTATCAAAATAAAGAATTTTACGAGATTTGATCAAAATGAATCGAGGCGCTCAAATAGAATGTAGAAATCCTTAAATTTGGTTAAAAATAATTTATAACGGTAATTGCTTAGAAATTGAGTGAAAACCATCCGAGAATTACTCGAGAGAACGTCAGAAAATATCATACCTAGGCCTTATCTTGAGTAATAGCAAGAAGGAGCTGCTTTAACTGATAATACTACACATACAGGGTGAAAGAGGTACTGAAAGAAAGCAGACGACATTGTTGCGCAGCGTCATATGCTAATAGTCATTTTAAGGAATAGAGATCTAATTACGCTACAGCTGACAAGGCGTCTGTTAAAATATTGTAATCAGAATCATATAACCTTCAACATCCTGAATAGAATAGGTAACAAGAGAAGAAGATTATTTGAATAACGGTAAAGTCATAGGTTAACACATTTCCATATGATTCCAGTTATTCTTCAAAACTTACTAGAAATAACTCGTTCATTATGATCTAAGATGTCTAGGGTTCTTATATTCAAAAAATAACGTAAACCTATAATAATCAGTTCGATTAGCAGTCTTATTAGTAAATTAGTAATTCGATTAGCACTGGTAGTGCAAAAGTGGTTAAGCAGGAGCACCTATTGTTGGGAAACTTTATTATTCAATTGTAACCATCCCTTCTATACAAGGTTTTTAAAATCTAGCAATCAAAAAGAGCTTAAAATTGAAAATCTTTAAATTAAGAACGTTCTTATCCTCTCAGCCTAGAGATTAAATTGATATTTCAAATATTATTTAGAATAGACTTCTCCTTACAAAAGAAAACAGAAACCCTAGCTACTCTTCCAATTGATAAGACCTCGTATTAAATAATCCGAAAAACAATTTTTTACAAATATTATTCATAAACACATTCATACATTGAAATGTATGCATATATGTATGTTCAAACAGGAACCAGACAACCCTTTTTTTTTTATTGCAGACTTTTTATTTTAAAATATTGTTTAAGCATCCTGCTGATTTCATACAAAAAAGTAACTATTGTTTTTTTTTGTTTTTCTATTTATTTTTTTATTGTTGCAATAAAAAATCGAGTGCAATAAACTGTCATATTAAATGGAATATTTGGAAAGATATTGCATTTTTTTTGCATTATTATGTACATACATACATATATAATATACATAGAAAATAAAAAAAAAAATGAATAGTTAAAATAAAACCACAATAAATAGGTTATCAAATAACCTACTGTATTATTTAAAGTTAAAAAAAAAATACAGTAAAAGTCAAAAATTTAATAACAAAAAATATTTTTAAAAATTGTTAGTGAGAATTCTTTGAAATATTTAGAATTTATAATTATACTGGGTCCAAAATAAAATTTTTTTGAAGAAATTTTATTCCTTGCGTTACCAACTATCGTAAAATAGACTTACAAGTTTTTAGCGGTATGTTAACTTTAAATAAGGAGTCAAACATCATTGGTTTATGACAATAAACTAAAAGAAAAATCTCGAACGAAAAAATCTTGAAAAAAAATTCCAATTAATTTAAAATCTTGAAAAAGCAATTCCGAAAATATCAAAATCCTGAAAAATCTAAAATACCGAAAAAAAAAATCAAACATTAAAATCTCACCTAATTTAGAATCTCCACAATCCACATACTTAATATATGTATATTCTTTAAAAGGCTGATAATTCTAATTTTGTATTCAACTCTAAAATCCTTTTTTATAATTTTATATTTAATTAGGAAAATTTTAAACTCGGTATTTTTAGTTTTTAGGATTTTGTAACATTCGGAATTTTTTCCACTGCCTAAATTTAAAGTGAAAATTTTTTTTTTCAGTAAAGTTTCATGCAATCTTAAGTTATACTTGCATTTAATTTTACACAATTCAAAATCAATATTTTATTAAAGCAAGTACCGTTAACATCATATAATATCTTATATATATCATCTTGTTCATATAATTTTGTTATTCACTGTATATGTAAAAATAAGTATTTGCTTGGTTAAAAAATACTTTTTAATACTATTTGGTTAGTTTATTACTTTCTCTTCTATCTCTTCTTCTAACAAGGCTCATTTTACGGTATTTTTTTCTGGAATTTTTTTTATGCTGAAAGCAAAACTCTTGAAATGATTAATAAAACTTTAAACACACTTTTCATGGATGGTTACGTTAATATTTTTCAGTACTTTAAAATTGCTTAAAATTTTCAAATCAAAGTACGTTAATATAAAAGTTTGTTCGTTGCTTAATCCAAAATAAAAAAAACACCATGATAAATGGTCCCAGACTAATCCGAAATATAACTAACTGTAATAGAATTAAATTTAATATTCATCAATTGCACTTCAAGACGTCTCAGAAAAAAATAGAAACTTTAAAAAAATTTTAAAAAATATTCTACTTTTTAAATTTTATGCACTAAAAACAAAATTTGAATAAAATTTAAAAAAAAAAAAATTTTCGGATTGACTTAAAGATGTTTAAACTTTTTTTATAAAAATTTATTTGCTCCGATTGGATAGTTACCAATTTTTATTTTTATCATTCAAAAAATAAAAAAAAAAACAAATTTATACCATTTTAGGTTTTTGTATAAGAATTTCAATTTTTATTCCAACTTTAGGAAATTTTATCCGTTTTCAATTCTAGTTTTTGTTGTAATTTTCGTTTTTGATCCCAAAATTGCAATTTATGTAAAAAAGTGAAAAAAAAAGGTTTCTAAGGAAAGTAAATTACAAATAGATTAAATTGCAAGTAATGATTTTAAAAATTTAAATTATTGCTTAGAAATTATTTTAGATATGATCTGACCGGGGTTTGAACCCAAGACATTTCACATGAAAGACGGGGTGGGGTCTTTACAACTACGCCATTGGTCAAATAAAAACCTTCAAAGATTTATCTATTAAGAAGAAGGCTCCAAAATTCAATATTTTTGTATATTTAACCTGTGCGCTGATCCCTTGTTTTTACATACAAGAATAGCCGTCAAGTAGAGACATAACTGAAAATAAAATTAAGATTGTAGCACAAAGCCCAGAAGGGTTGAAGGAAAGTTGATGTCTCTCATAAAAAGTAAAACAACGGAAAGATATTAGTTTTTTCAAGAAAATAATTGTCAACAGCTGAACAATCTTAATATCAATTTTATCTGAAAATTTTATTTAAAATAATGCGAATAAAAAAATTGACTGATTTTTAAATGGTGTCATTGTTTGAAATAAAAAGTAATTGAAGTAAAAAAAAAAAATATTTAGTTTTTGGGTTAAGAAAACGAAAATAAGAGCATTCGTTATGTAATTTATGCGTTTTAATGCAAAGATTTAAGGCTAAAAATGAATAGCAGAAAAAAATTTAAATTCTTTTGATAATGCAGTTGAACTATTTTTGAGGTTTGCGATTTTTGTGTTTTTTTTATTTACTAATAAAAATATTCTAAAATACAAAAAATCGTCTGTTTAATTTTATTTTAATTCCTTATTTAACTGTAAAAACTCTATTTAAACATTTTTCAATTTACAAAAATCATGCTAAGTATAAGGAAAATGTGTAACGTTTTTTTGACTTCAATTTTTAGCATTATTGCATATTTTTAGGCGAAGCAAATTTTAGCTGAGCTTGCAATTTTTTAACGCATTTTAAATTAGAATCTAAACATATTTTAAAATTTTAAAGGTTTATAAGTATAAGAAAAAATTGTAACGGTTTTTTAACAACAATTTTTAGCATTATTGCATATTTTTAGGCGAAGCAAATATTTGGTTAATTTTAAATGTTTAGCGCATTTTAAATTAGAAACGCTAAACATATTCAAAAATTTTAAATGTTTACAATTCCTATGCTTAATATATATAAACATATTAGTTCAATCAAATACAATAAAATTAAATTAATAAATGATATTAAATTATAATAAAAGATTAAATTTAAAATTTAACAGATATTAATACTAATTCGTGATTTTAAATCTGTGATGCCGAATAAATTATAAGGTTTTTTTTAGCTATTCATTCGAGGAATTGTGCTTTATGTCTGTAATTTACCTTACAAAGGAATAAAAAAAACGTTTTAATAACTAAATCCTAAAATATATTCAGATTTAAAATGACAATTAGAATAAATGTTAACTAAATTAAACTTTTAAATCATTTTTCTTAAACTACATATATGCATCTGATTCAACTGTCAATTCAACTATTGATATAGTATTCAACTATAATAAACTTGCAATATAAACTAGTCGCACAGTGTTCAATAACTATCTATCTATATGGTAAGAATAATTTTATTTCTTTTTTAAAAACTTTATTTAAAAACTTTAATTGATTCTTATTGAAAAATGTTCTATATTAGATGAGTTTTTTTTTTCAATATTCGATTAGAACAGATATTTGTTAAGAAGAAAAAGTTGTTTTTTTTTTAAATGTACTTAAGAACTTTTTTATTCGAAAATTTTTATTTAAAAAATTTAAAAAAAATCAATCAGTTTAGAAAGAAGTTTTCCAAAATGTTAATAATTTTTTTGGAAATTCTTAAATCTTCTCAATAGAATTTGAATAGAGTTAGTTTTACTTTGTAAAAAGCGAGACACAGGTCTTATAACATCAACTTATAGATAAATTTAAAAATAAAATTTTACTGAAACTGAAAAGTACAAAATTGGCAACTACACCTTTTTAAAAAAAAAAAAAAATTTATATTTTTGATTATAAAAATTAATGTTTTTTGAGACTTTTATAAAATTTATGAATTGTAAATTATTGTAGTGGAAAATACGAAAAAAAAATTTCATTTTTTTTAATTTAATCAAATTTAAGCTAAAAAAAAAACAAAAAAGGAAAACTGACTCGAAAAAATAATTTAAGTGCCAAAAAAATATTTAAAGTTTTATTACTTCAATAACCTATAAACATGATTTTTTTTTGTAATTTTTTTTTATAAATCAAAAATAAAATTTAAAATTTAAGAGATATAAGTAGAATTAATTGAAATTATTTAAGAGTTTATTGAATTCATTCGCTGAAGAGTTTATTGAATGTATTTTGAATCACACCAAGTCATAAAATCGTTTTTAAATACTGCATTGATAGAGTGGTAATAGTGCGTGGTGATTAATAATCCATATTAAAAATTTAATTTGAATTTTTGATTCTATTTTTGAAAATTTAATTCAAAATTTTTGGTTCCAATATAATTATAGTCAAAAAATCATTAAAAAATAGTTTTTAACTGACATGAAATGAAATACTTTCGAATGACTTGTATTTCTAAAAACTCTTCCTAAGCAATCGTTTTAATACAGGATTTAAGGGATGCCCTTATTAAAAGTTTTGGTTGATTCTTTAAAAACTCCAAATTTATCTAATTGTCTTTTAATCTAATTGATATTATACTAATTAATAAAATATTATATTAAATTTGGTATTTTCTCCTTAAGAAGAAGGAGGGGGGAAATAAGGGTAAAGATTTCCTTTCCTCAAATAGAATTCAAAAATTTTAAATGAAAAACAGCTTCTTTTAAAAAAAATATTCATTTAAATTAATTTTATTAAAAAAAAAAAACTTTTTTATAATGACAATTTTTATAAAATTTATAAATAATGAATATATAAATATCTAAAATATATATATATATATATTAAAAAAGAAAAAATTCTAGAAAAAAAATATATTTAACTAAAGAAAAAATTTCAATCCACTTCTAAAGAACTAAATTTTGTTGTCATATTATTCATTTCAGTATATTTTGTTGATGTTACAACATTTTCAACTGTTGTACCTGATGTTGATGTAACACTTGATGCTGTTGTGGCTGCTTTTAATTTACTATCTGATGGTTTTGTTAGTGCACTTTCAATTAACCATTGTCGATATCTAGCTTCAAACATTTGTCTTTGTTGTTTATGCATTTTATCAAGACGTTCTAATGGACCGCCATAATCCTAAAAAAAAAATTTTAAAATTAAAAAATAATTTAAAGCAGAATTTGTTAAGAATTATTAATGCATTCATCATGTAGTAGTTAAGAATGTGTAATGCATTCATCAAATGCTAAAGCTTAATGGATTTTAATAAATTCTAAATTCAAATATAATACAAATTATAAATTTATAAATTTTCTTAGCTCAGCTTGAACAACTTGAACACTTGATCAAATTAATAGTCAGAATCTTAGTGAATTGAATTCCCATTCAATACTAAATAATAAAAATTCTGTGATGTTGTTTTAAACAAGTATGAAAAGAATTGATCTGATGAGGTCACATTTCACTTCTTCAAAAACTTTAGAAGTTTTAGTCAATCAAATCAATTTTAAACACTTTATTAGATAATTCAATACTTCTATATTTAAATTGATTAATTCAAGAATTAAAAAAGTCTTCAAGAAACAACTTAATTGTACTTCTACTGAGCGGTTTAAATAGGCAACAATTCGGATTAAACTTTTAAAAATAAGTTACAATAGAATGTTAAGGAATTTTCTTATTATTCATTAATAGAATTTTATATTATTCATTAATAGAAATACTAAATTATAACACTTTTAAATAAAATCTTAAATAAATTTTCAGACTGGTTAAATTGTGAGATCCTAAAATCTAAGCAGAAGACGAACAACTTCTATTTTTGGTTTAAATTTTTAGTTTAAATGTTTTAATTAACAAGTGATGAAAAAAACCAAGTGTGCTTAAAAAGCACATTTTTAAAATTATATAGTGTTACATACTGAGTAATTTATCACAAATTTTTATAAAAATATATATAAAAGTAATTGATAATATTATAATTTAGTTATTTCATCAATTTATTATTAATTATGAATAATAGTGAAATCAATACTTAGAAGGCAATAGGGCAATGAAATCAATACAAGGCAGTTAAGAAAATATGTTAACAAGTGCGAAATATTAATTGGAGCTTCAATGTTAACATTTAATTTTGGAAAATATATTCTAGTGAATAAGTTACTGATTTATAAAAAAAATAAAGTTTTAATTTTTAAGTTCTAATAGGCCTTCAATGAGGAAAGTTCCCAAAATTTTTACTAAGCTATCTTATGATGCTTATCGAGTATCTGCCCACCACTTCCTCCGGCCCTCTCTCCCATTTTTTAGGATCTAGGAATTAAATTGTGAATTCCACCAAAATTTGGATTTTATTTAGAATTTTATTATCTAAGCAAAAATGGTTAAAACTAACAGACACTTTCTTCAATTGAAAGAACGCCTTTTTAAGAAAAACGCTTGACGTGATATGGAAATATAATGTTAGCGCTATGAATTTTGTGTATTACTAAAAAAAATTTGGGCGGGTATTTAAGTTACAAATGCTTAAATATAGCAAAATTTCAATTTTCGACCTTGCAGCTCCTAAACAGGGGGCATGACAAAAAAGTAGTATAGGCACATTTTTTTTTAAATTTTGGAAAATGTGCTAAAAATAGCATTTTACTTATAACACAGCACGAACATCCCTTCATTATCCCTATATCTGAATTTTATATAATTCAATTTAAAAAAAACAAAAATACTTACAATTGGTAATAATTCACTAGGCAAAACATCAGATGGTCCCAATGATGTAAATTTTAATAATGACATTAATTCACCACGCATTAACGGTTTAACTAATGTCATAATTTGATTAATAAAGAATGATGTATGTACAATATAAATTTTTTTCAAACGTACTGGATGTGCTTCTTGTATATATGCCATAAATGTACGTAATGGTCCAAGTTGAATTCTTGCTAAATGTCCAAATCTTAATCCTTTCATATCAAATACAACAACATAACCTTCTGTTATCACTAAAAAAATTAAATTAAAACATTAATACTTAAAAAAAAGTAATATATTTAAAGAAATATTAAATTAAAATATAAATATATATACATATTAATATTTAATTACCATCTTCACTTATTCTAACATCATTGAACATACAAAATGCTTTAATTGCATTACCAAAGTGCATTTTTGATGGATCTGAATCTGATAAACGATATACTAGAATATTATAACCTTCTGGTGTTTTAAGTGGTAAACCAACCATATGTCTATTAAAGATAAAATAAAAAGATATATAAAATATTAATTATAACTTTCTTTTATTATATTTTCATATTCTTCTATACTTAACTTATAAAAAAACAAATAACAAACACACACATATTATAAACTTACGTCATATCATAGACAAATTGAATATCTTCTAACATGATATCACGATTATCAAATAAATCTGGTGAACTTAAACGTATTTGTACATAACGTAAAAGTGCTCTTTTACTACTTGGTACATCACCATAACATGCATGAACAAATAAATATGCATGATTTTTACTAAATTTTGTGAAACGAGACTGAGCCTTCATCCTGAAAAAAAACAGTGGAACAAGAAATACATTTTAATAAAACAAAGTTTGTAATTGTATCATTATTGTAACAGTAATAAAAAGGCATATATACCCTTACCATTCATATACTTCATCAACCGCTGGTTGATATTCTTGTGGTATTGGTACCACTTCCGGATGATCTAAAAATGGTTGTGATAAACTCATTTCAATTTTAAATATCTTAAAACCTGTAAAAAAATGTATTATATTTTGGGAATTAGTAATGAATTTAAGAAAAAACATTTTTTAAATTTTAGTATTAAAGTTATAAACCCAAAGACATTCAGATGTTTTCTAGGACGCAATTTGTATGTGGAAAGAGGACACCTGAAAATGTTCTTCCCCAAAACAAAGGATATATTGAGAAAATTTAAAATTTAGAATCAAGAGCCTTATTTCAATCATTTTAAAGAACGCATCGTAGATCAACGAAATCCAGTCTAAATATTACACCCGGACATTATATGAATTTTGAGCTTGATTAATGTTTGTATTGAGGCACTAACCTTTTAATTGAAGTAATTTTATAATGTGCATATATATTTTGTAAGTATTTCATAAATTGCCTATACATAAACTTATTAGATTTTATAAAGGCATCACTACGCTAGATATATCTTATTTTAATATTTTTAAGATCATTTTTAATAAATAATATTTTTAATAAAAATTAAATAATACAAATAAAATATTTGCTTCAATGAAACCTAAACTAAGTGTAATTGACTAAAATACTCAAGACTTTGAGGCACTTTAAGCTTTTTATAGGTTACAAAAAAGCACAGGTTACAAAAAATTACTTTAATTTAATACAAGCTATATTCTATCTTATAAATTTTTACTGTTTAATGTACAAGTTCTCTTCATTAAGCACCGAAACATAACATAGTTTCAATCAATTACTTCTATTTTATATCAAATCTCATTCATTAAGATTGGTTAAGAATAAGGCAAGATTAAGATCTATTCGTTTTTGAATCTTAATCATATTTGATAATTTCTTGAGATTTCGTAAGATCATCATTTGTTAGGGCGAATAATTAGTGCTACCAATTACATTAATAGTCAATATCCCTGTGACTTTCCTAATCAGTCATTATAAGTCGTCGTCCCTAGAAATTCAAATAGAAAAATCAAAACCGGGTGGGTGGTATAGTGGTTAGAGTGTCGAATTTTCATCCGAGAGGCCCGGGTTCGAATCCCAGTGAAAGTGAAAAAGCTCAGCTACCATTCACCATTAGATTTAAATTAATGGTTTAATAAATAATTAATAATTTTATATCTTTAATAAAAATACATTAATATAAAAATATAAAAAAATACAAAATATAAAAAAAAATAATTTAATTGAATAATATAACTCACAGATACAGAATACCAAAAAGAATTGGATCTATTGAAAATTTAAGACGTTTCTACATTTTATAAGTCCTAGTACTATCTCATGTTTAAATTGTATGTGCAGTTCATTAAGATTAATTCTAATAACAAGAATATAATATGACCCCCCGTTTTAACTTGTATCTATGATATTGATCCCATATTTTTAATTGACAATAATAAAACCCAGCTTTGTTATAAAAAATAAGCGCAATTAATCTATATGAATAAAGTACAATGTTCTGATTGTATCAATATTCTTAAACTTATTATACATTAAAAAGAACTTAATAAAATAATAAATAAAAACTTAAAATTAATATAAAAAAAATAATACAAAAAAACAAACATGTAAACACAATTTATTGACATTTATCGATAAAGATCGAATTCCATATAATTTAAAAAAATTATATACATACTTTGAATTAACTTTGCAAATATTTATATCATCGCATATTCGCATCTTATGATTCTTATGACAATTAAAAAAAAAAAAAAAGAAAACAATTCTAGATGCAAGTTTTGTATTTTAAATTGTTAATAAATTTCAAAAAACTAAAGGTCAATGGAAATATACAAACAACATATTACAAAATACAAATTATTGTTTTTCCTTAAAAACGCAAAACAAAAACAAATCTTCGAAATAAACACAATGAAAAAAAAAACACTTACGACTTACGACTTATTAAAATAAATCGGTACATCAAACTCAATGCGAATATCGTTATCGTGTTAAATTAAGTCCGTATATTGTGCAGCATATTCATTATTTTATGTTTTTTTTATTACATTGTTTTTTTTTAAATATTTAGAGTCGAAGTTACTAGCCGCTTTTAAATGTAAAGACTCTTTCAATTAAACAATTAAAAATCATTAAAAATAGTTAAATATTAATATTTTAATATTTTTATTCAGTTATTAATATTGCTGATCTTTTTTAAAAAATTACGACAAAATTGTGGCTTCAACTGGTAACAGAATACAGAATGTCTTTAGTAGTAATGAAAAATAAAAAGATTTTCATATGGCAACACTATATATATATTTTTTTATATATTGAATACAATTTCATTTCTTTGTTCCAAACGGTGTATAAGTTTTGTAAACCCACAGACAAGTGAACGTGAAACTATATAACCTAGTTCTAGCATATCTCGATAAAATTTAAAGCACATAACTATTCTTTTCATAGACAACCCCAGTGTTACCTCCACTACAAAACCTTATCGCATATAGAAAAGGTGTAGAACAGATGTTTCTAACAATTAAACAATTAATACATGGTGTAAGACAATGCAGGCTTATCCTTACGCTGCAGATTGGTTATAAAATAAGCAAAAACATTTTATGAAAATTCGTTTATAATACACTTGTCACAGTTATGAAACATTTTTTATGCTCTTGCAATTTATTTAGACAAACACAGATTTCCAACCCATCTTAATTTTTATATTTATTTTTATGTATTTCACATCATTGAAGAAAGTAAGTAGAGAACATATTAAATTAAGTTACTAATGATTAGATTCAATCACGTGGCCCTTATCAGAAATTTATCATTTTATATTTATACCTAATATTTTCTGAACATTATCCAGTTCATAGAAACAAGGGGAAAATGAAAGTAGATAGGTAACACGCCTTAGAGAACTTGCTAACCACAAAACGCGTCAGATCTTGAAATGGAGCCCGCAGGAAAAAACAAATAGTCAGACCCCGGGAAAGATGTCACAAGTTAGTTAAAAAAGAGATAGAACACAGCCGCAAGGGTTGGGCTGAAATTAAGCAACTAGTTCAAAATAATGTTAGCGGGAAAAGATTTGTGAAAGCCCTATGGAAGTAAAAACAAAAGACTCAATCCCAAATTATTTCTTTTAGTGGGTTTTGACTAGGTATTCCTATTTACATTGGATCAAGTATTTAAAAATTTACTAACAACTTTTAATTAATTACTAACAATTTTTTTTTCTCAGTTATTTACGAAACTGTTTAGTATTTTTTTTTTTAAACTTTTTAATATTTTTTTTTTCTAGTTTTATTTAATACATAATTAAATAGATTAGTTATTTATCTTGATCATCTTTAAAAAAATTAACACCACTTAAAACCAAACAGTTTCAGACATATATTTGGATACATTATACAATTAATAAAGATTTCGATTCGTTTTTCAATTTCAATTAGAGTTTCTAATGTTAACTTCCAATTAGAGGGTTAATGAACTCAAAATAAAATAAGCGTCTGCAAAAGATCCACGCCAGTTGCTCATCTGAAATCCACTGGGAAATAAATGTGTTAATATATGGAGGAGATCAGCAGCAATAGAAATTTAGAGTAGTGGTAAAACGTGGAAAGAAATCAAACAATTAACTCACAATATAAAGCGCTTTGTAAAAACTCTATGAAGGCTCTATGCTCCCTGAGTGAGTGAATCAGGATATAATAAATGAGCGGAACCAAATAGACTGTTATTAACTTTAATGTTAACGAGGAAGTGTGTAGTAAAGTATGGGTTTCCCAGAGTAGACACAGTCTACTCTACTACACTCTTCCTCGTTTATAATAAATTGATTTATATAATCAAATATAAATTTGAAAAATATCATTTCCATAACTAAATAATTCGCATACAACATGTACATAAAAGATACGTTATAATTATATAGACAAATAATGACTTTTCCAATTAAAAAATTTTAATATTAAAAAAAAAATTAAAAAGACAACCACAAAACAAAAAAACAAGTTTACTTCTAGCGAACAAGTTTACTTTTTTAATTACATTAATAAGTCATCCAAAATTTTGTAGTTTTTAACATAAATAAGCAAAAATTGGTGTTAAAAACGCTTTAACTAATAAAAAAAAAAAAAAATTTAACCTTCTTATAACCCATTTAAAAGTTCCAATATTTGAATTGTTCTGCTTTTTGAACCTAAATGCTTTTCTGTTGAATACACACAAATTTTGTAAATACTATGCAATTTTTTAAATAAAAAGTTTATCAAATTTTGATGAAACACCGGAAATTGCATTAAAAACATATTTTAAAAGTTAATCTAAGTATAAACTTTAATTGTTAGCGCTTGTTAAAATTGTTTTTATTTTTGCTTAAACAGCTTGTTTATTTTATATTAAAATATTATATATATGTATATGTATATAATAAATTCGCTTCACTTTAAATTGTATATCGCTATAATGTTGTGAATCTTGTTGTTTTTTATCTAATGTTTATAAAAAAAATTAAGTTAGAAGTACACTGGTACAATGAGTATATGACAGCCTGTATTTCATATTCTTGTACTGTCACTTGCCTGCCTGTATTTTTCCCATTTTGCCTGTGTTTAATTTGTCTACTCTTTATTAAATATATTTCAATGAGTCTGTGTTTACCTGTTAAGCTTTTTGGAGTTCGAGGAAAGCAGCTCCCATTATTTAAAATACTTTCATTCTAATATATTAGCCTTGGCTAAATGACAGTGCAGTAGTTCTGCAATTTACATAAAAGAAATACTGGCTTTTTTAAATAATTTTGAAAAGGTTCTGATTGGCGTTGAGAAGGTTGCGAAAAGCTTTAAAATGGCTATAATTAACTTTGAAACTTGTGATATGGTGGCTTTTGATAAAGGAAATTATTATAATTCACTTTGAATTGTTGTGGTTGATTTTGAAAAGGTTTTTTTAAAGTGTATATGCGCCATAACTGGCGCCCTTTTACAGATTTTCCCGCACACAAAATCGATTGATTTCGTCCTTCTTTTTACATTATTTATTAAAATAAATAAATGAATCTCAAAAATGGATATTAGAAGAATGATAAAAATATATTTAATAAAAAATCGAAACTATCGTTACCATAGATACTAAAATTAAAAAACTAAATGTTATGGTTCATTACACTCTTCAATAATATGATAAACAGTAAAATAACGCTCAATGATCGCTTATTCATAAAAAACAAAAACCAGAAAAACAAAATAATAATAATTCTGAAAATCACTGTATGATTTTTTGTGTACTTTTTCCGCGTTGTGTATTAAAACACCATTTTTTTGAAAAACAAACCCAAATGAAATAAAACAAAAAAAATATCTACTAATAAAATATAATTTGTTAATACTATCATCACTTGTCATCACTAATTTACCACTACAAATATACAAATTGTTTGTTTGTATTATATACTTATATTAATTAAAAGAAAGTAAAAACTTTCACGCTTCATTGAATTCAATCATTTTCAATTGTAAGTAGCAAATTAAAAAAAAAAAAAATAAAAAAAAACTGCACGCGATTTAAGTACTTCCTGGTTTTTCTAACTTTTTGTTTTTTTTTTATTTTTATTATTATTTTTTAATTACATGTTAACAAAATTACAGTTTAAATGAAACAAATTTATTTACAAAATGCACCATTTCTGGTTTTACTTTACGTAACTTCTTCATAATTTTGATATTAAGAGATGGAAAATTTTTATTTTTCCTTGTAAATTCTTTAGATTAATTTTGTCAGTTCATTCAGGTGAAGGTCAAGAATGCTAATGTATTAACATGATCGTTATAAAGTAAAGGGGAATCCCCTATAATAATATTAATAAATGTATTGTTAAGAAACGTGGAAGATTATAGTTGCCCTGAGTTCTAACAACTTATATAAATTTTCCGAATCAATTTGCAATCCCGAGTCCCTAATTCCCTAGCTCCAGAATTTTGTAGGCAAGCTACCTGAACCTATAATTTCAAAACAAAATGAATGTATATAAGTTGTTTCAAAAATACTTAGGGTGAGTTTGAAAACTACGGATTTTTTGTTTTTCAGTTTTAATGTTGTGAGAAGAATGGACGAACGAAAATAGCTAAATCGATTATGTATGCGATACTGGTTCAATCCATATAAATAAGTACGATTTTTAATATAATAAAATATCGAAAGCCAATATTAGATTTTAAAATTAAAAAATATTGACGGAGTCAAAATCGTCTTTAATATTAAAGGACTGTCAAAATCGCCTAACGAAGATTCATCTACAATTTTTTATTGAAAACTGATTTTAATCTAATAAACTAATTTGGAGGTGCCAATAGGTTCATTATTATAGGAATTTTATATTATACAGTAAATTATAGCTTGAATTTACTGTTATATTAAAAGATATATTTAAATTAATTGAAAAATTTCTTCTTACCAATCTTATTAAGTTAAATAAGGGTATTAACCTTGTTGGTAGTTCGTCTACACGAATGTATAAAATTATCTACAGATTTGTAATTAGCTTTGAACTAATTTAAGTTTTTAACTTTTAAAAAAAATTGTTTGAAGACTTTAAACTTGATTAAATGGTTTTTTTAGTTTGTTTTGTTTTTATACCCGTATGACTATATAGTCAAAGGGTATAATAAATTTGCCATTACGTTTGTGACGCAGAGAAGGAGGGGGAGTACATATAGACTCAAGTGTATGGATCGGATCAGAATCGAAAAAAAAATCGATCTATGTATGTCCGTCCGTCCGTCCGTCTGTCCGTCCGTCCGTCCGTCCGTCCGCACGATAACTCAAAAACTAAAGGAGCTAGGATCTTGAAATTTTCGCAAATTCGTTTTTTTGCAATAGCCGTCATCGCTATTTAAATCCAGCCATTTTGGTCCATGGGTTCGGGTGGCTGCCATACAACTTCTTTTTTTATATGAGTATTTCTCTGTACCTATAACAGCTATGTGTCTGAAATTTTGGCAAAAGTAGTTTAGTTTTATGGCCAAAGTTTTTGCAAAATTTGGTTGGTCTGTTGCAGTGAGTTCGAGTAGCTGCCATACAACTCCTTCTTTTTTATGAGCATTACTCTATACCTATTAAAGCTGGGTGTCTGAAATTTTGCCAAAAATAGTTTAGTATAATGGCCAAAGTTACTGCAAAATTTGGTTGGTCTACTGCAGAGGGTTCGACTAGCTGCCATACAACTCCTTCTTTTATATGAGCATTTTATTTCACCTAATAAAGCTGGTATGTTTGAAATTTTGCCAAAAGTAATTAATGTTTATAATAATAATGATATAACGGTTATATAACGGTCATACGGGTATCCCAGAGTTGACACAGTCTACTCTACTACACTCTTCCTCGTTTTTTTTAATTTCTTTAAACATTTAACATTTACGTCATAACTTTAAATATTAATCTTTAAAATGTAACAAACAATGTGTAATAGTGTATTTAATAGTTTGTTTTTTCCTATTTGAAATTAAACATTTATCTAATATATTTTTTTAATTTGTAATTAAATTCTTTTTTTCTTGGAATAAATTAACACGTTGATTTATTTTTTTTAATTAAATTAAAATAGTAAAGAAAAACAATAATTTAAAACACGTTTATTCTTTCATGACACCAATAAGTGTAATAAAAATAATTTATTTTGTAAATTTATTTAACATTCATAATGAAATTAAACACATAATTAATAAATGTTATTTTATTATCTCAAAATAGAAGTTTTATTCATTTATGATAGACGAGTTTTTAAGTAATTGAGTCTGTTTTTTACTTTTGGGACTGTCTAAATGAATTGGAGTATGTGTTTTAAATTTAAGAAAAATTTTATAATTAAGGTCGTTACTTAAGATTCATAGCCAGAAGTTCTGTTAACATATTTGACTGAAGCCAATATTTAAGTCAAAGTTTAACCCTAATTGGCCAGTTAAAATAAGATAATATACTTTTTTTCTACGATTACCGGTAAATCCCCCTTTTAAAGATTAAATGTTATAGAGTCTTATCTTAGTTTCTTTTAATAAGTAAGACAAGTATTAAAAATTAATCCAGTCTAAATGTGCACCTTAAAGCAAATTGTAAGAATGCATAAAATGTTCAAATAAAAGTTTGATAATTTTGTGTGGCCAAATCTATGCCAAATTAATAGTGTAGAATATGATTAATAAATCATTTGAGTGATAATTTATCATCGAGCTTGTCGTAACAATTTCTCAAAATAACATAGTCCAAGTACATAACGCAGACTTAGGTGCATGTTCGAATAGATGGTCATATTATATTTATGTTATTAGAATTGATCCTAATGAATTCAACATACAATTTAAAAATGAGATAGTAATAAACTCACGTCTAAAATTTTCAATAGATACAATTCTTTTGGTTTATATTGTTATAATTTTGGTATTCTACTCGTATATCTGTGAGTTATATTATTCAATTAAATTATTTGTTTACATTTTGTATTTGTTTATATTTTTATATTATTGTATTTTTTTAAAGATATATAATTATTAATTATTTATTAAGCCAATAATTTGAAAACAATGGCGAATGGTAGCACTTTTACTGGGACTCGAACCCAGATCTTTCATATGAAGGTTCGGAACTCTAACCAGTGTACCGCCCAGCCGTTAACTATATTCACTTATTATACCCGTATGACTATATAGGCAAAGGGTATAATAAATTTTTATACCCGTATGACTATATAGGCAAAGGGTATAATAAATTTGCCATTACGTTTGTAACGCAGAGAAGGAGGGGGGGTAGATATAGGCTCAAGTGTATGGATCGGATCAGAATCGAAAAAAAAATCGATTTAGCTATGTATGTCCGTCCGTCCGTCCGTCCGTCTGTCCGTCCGTCCGTCCGTCCGTCCGTCCGCACGATAACTCAAAAACTAAAGGAGCTAGGATCTCGAAATTTTCGCATATTCGTTTTTTTGCAATAGCCGTCATCGCTATTTAAATCCAGCCATTTTGGTCCATGGGTTCGGGTGGCTGCCATACAACTTCTTTTTATACCCGTATGACTATATAGGCAAAGGGTATAATAAATTTGCCATTACGTTTGTAACGCAGAGAAGGAGGGGGGGTAGATATAGGCTCAAGTGTATGGATCGGATCAGAATCGAAAAAAAAATCGATTTAGCTATGTATGTCCGTCCGTCCGTCCGTCCGTCTGTCCGTCCGTCCGTCCGTCCGTCCGTCCGTCCGTCCGTCCGTCCGTCCGCACGATAACTCAAAAACTAAAGGAGCTAGGATCTCGAAATTTTCGCATATTCGTTTTTTTGCAATAGCCGTCATCGCTATTTAAATCCAGCCATTTTGGTCCATGGGTTCGGGTGGCTGCCATACAACTTCTTTTTTTTTATGAGTATTTCTCTGTACCTATAACAGCTACGTGTCTGAAATTTTGGCAAAAGTAGTTTAGCTTTATGGCCAAAGTTTCTGCAAAATTTGGTTGGTCTGTTGCAGTGAGTTCGAGTAGCTGCCATACAACTCCTTCTTTTATATGAGCATTACTCTATACCTATTAAAGCTGGGTGTCTGAAATTTTGCCAAAAATAGTTAAGTGTAATGGCCAAAGTTACTGCAAAATTTGGTTGGTCTACTGCAAAGGGTTCGAGTAGCTGCCATACAACTTCTTATTTTATATGAGCATTACTCTATACCTATTGAAGTTGGGTGTCTGAAATTTTGCCAAAAATAGTTTAGTGTAATTGCCAAAGTTACTGCAAAATTTGGTTGGTCTACTGCAGAGGTTTCGAGTAGCTGCCATACAACTCCTTCTTTTATTTGTTTGAAATTTTGCCAAAAGTAATTAATGTTTATAATAATAATGATATAATGTTTATATAACGGTCATACGGGTATCCCAGAGTTGACACAGTCTACTCTACTACACTCTTCCTCGTTTTTTATGAGTATTTCTCTGTACCTATAACAGCTACGTGTCTGAAATTTTGGCAAAAGTAGTTTAGCTTTATGGCCAAAGTTTCTGCAAAATTTGGTTGGTCTGTTGCAGTGAGTTCGAGTAGCTGCCATACAACTCCTTCTTTTATATGAGCATTACTCTATACCTATTAAAGCTGGGTGTCTGAAATTTTGCCAAAAATAGTTAAGTGTAATGGCCAAAGTTACTGCAAAATTTGGTTGGTCTACTGCAAAGGGTTCGAGTAGCTGCCATACAACTTCTTATTTTATATGAGCATTACTCTATACCTATTGAAGTTGGGTGTCTGAAATTTTGCCAAAAATAGTTTAGTGTAATTGCCAAAGTTACTGCAAAATTTGGTTGGTCTACTGCAGAGGTTTCGAGTAGCTGCCATACAACTCCTTCTTTTATTTGTTTGAAATTTTGCCAAAAGTAATTAATGTTTATAATAATAATGATATAATGTTTATATAACGGTCATACGGGTATCCCAGAGTTGACACAGTCTACTCTACTACACTCTTCCTCGTTTTATATGCTTTTATATTAATTTGTCCACGACGGTATACATATATTTGCTTATTAATCTATTAACTCTCAGTTTTTATATTAAGTATCTTAAATAAACCTCAGCTTCATCTTTCTATTTAGAATACAGAACACCCTGTCTATATTGATAAGCATCTTATAAGTAAAAAATTACTCTTTAAATGGCATTAAAGTTATAGTAAAATTGGATGTGATTTTTCTAATATTAATTTTATTGTAATTTAACAGAAAAATTTAATAATATCTTTTCATTTATATGATATTACTGATAATACTATTATAAGTATTGCCATTAGACTTATTTTAAAAAAAAACATAATTTTAATTTAAAATTACAATTTTAATGTCATTACAGTCGTCATAAAAATTAATTTAAACTCTTTAAAAAAAATCAAAATATGCCTGTAAATAGTACTAAAATTAGTTATTTAAAAAAGGTGTGCCACAAAAGTTCGCAATTACGGTATAATAGATGATAGATAAGTAGAATTAAGTAAAAATTTGATAGAAAGTAGAGACTCTTTTTATTTTTTCAAACAATTGAATTTAATATTAATTTTTTTTTTCTCATTTCAATCTTTCGCATCTTTCATATCACCTCCTACAGTACCCCCTGCCGATTGCGAAACCCACTTCATAGTTTTGTAATTAAAATACATTTAATAAATATAATGAATAACTTTAATTATTCGTTACACTTGCGCAATTAGATGTTTTACAAATTTGTATTTCTTATTTATCTAATGATTTAATTATTTTCTTATTTTTTGACTCTGAAAAAAATTTTATTTTCTAATTTTTTTTTTTCCAAATTAAAATTTTTATTTTATTTTCACTTTTTTTTTAACATAAATCACAAATGTCATTATTTTTTTCAAACTTTACCATCATTGATCATTTGACTAAAGATGTATCTGTTGAATGTACTTTTACATAATAAAATACCTATGCTTTTATTATATGATAATTTATAACTGACTTTTATTGAAAATCTTCATTCAAAATATGTTAATTATCTAACAAAAAAAAAAACTTTAACAAAAGATTGAATCATAATATCAAAACAAAACATAATTTGAAAATGACTATGCAAGATTGAATTTATTATACACTTTTATAAAACATCACATTTTAAGTATAAAATTTCAATTAATATAATCAATAAAATTACTTTTATGCTGATATTATGTAAATTGTAGCTTCTTGAATTTATTTGAATTGTTGTATTCAAAGTTTATTTGTTTTTTTAATTTGAACATTTAGAAATTCATTCATAAAGCTGTGTTCATTCATAAATCAGATGTTTCTGTTAAATGTGCGTCATTATTTTGTAATAACGCGTCTATAAAAAAAGCGTAAAATACGCATCTGTCAATTTAGAAAAAATGTGAAAGCTTTCAATTATATGATAACTGAAGGTTTCGATTATTTCGCAGAACTTTCTAAATACACGACCAAAGAAAAATATTGATTTTCAATCTTCTTAAGTTTTGTTAACCCATTTCGGTCCACAAACTATTTGAGTTTTTAGTTTTACTGGCTACACACAATACAAGCGATTGCTTTCATATTTTGCAGAATTTTTCCAAGAACCGTTTTAATCCAAAAAAAATTGATGGGAATTTTTTTGTCTGTTTTATTAACCTCTTCCGGCACAAGGACTTTTAAACGCATTTATTACTTTCTTCATGATGCGAAACTGATTAGTTTGAAAAAACCTTATTCAAAGCCAGGTATTTCTGCCAGAATTGTTTAAATAGGCATTAGTATCTAATTAGATTTGTGATTGATGTAGTAAAAATTTTTTAGATTTTTTAATGTGTGAGTTATAAGGTATGAAATAAAATACTATTAAGATTTTTTAGCCAGATTAATAGAAAACAACTGACATGCATTGAAGTTTTTCATATTAAAAATTTAATGATAATTTAAATAAAATGTTTCCCACAAAAGCAAGTTAATTAATTATAAGAAATATGCATAAATATGTATAAAATTTAATATTTAATATTTATTAGGGATCATAATTATTTTAATAATATAGTAATTTGGTTATTTAATATAATTAACATTTTTTTTTAATTAATTGTAATACTTAATCGAACAATATAAAATAATTTAATAACCTTAATTATTTTTAATAGTTCGATCATGCAAAGCAGACCCTATTAACCTAGCATAAAATTCTTTTTCAATTTTCAATCTAATAAATCTATTTTAAAGTTGAATCAGTTTATGTAATGTGCACGAATTTCAAAAATGATCAACAATTCAAATTATCTAAACATTATATTAATTATCATTTATGTATCTTATATTTGATAAATTTGTTTATTTATTTAGCCAATAGCGAATGATAACTTAATTCAAAATGCCCAAATAAGTAAACGGTGATCAGTTTCAGATTTTAAATAGAAATAACAATTTCCTATGCGGTAGCTTTCAAATTGCAAGGAGTGTTTAATAAACTACTCAGGATACTTTAAAAAAAATATATTAAATATATACTTGTACTATGCACATTATACATGTACATACTAAGTTTAATTTAGAACAAAACATATTTATAACAAAATCATAAAAACAATTTCTATTTAAATTTTTAGACTAAATTTGCAATATTTTATTCACTTTTTACTCACATTAAAAATCAAAATAAACCAACACTAAATACTGCAAAAGATAATCTGACGCATTTGAATCTTTTATCTGTAAAAAAAATAACAGTGACACAAAAATAAAATAAATACTGCATACAAATTTGGATATTTAAACAATATTTAAAAAAAAAAATTTCAAATAAAAAACAAAGAAACCTGAATTAAACAGGAATCACTACCATGAAAATTAATAGTCATGTGCAATAACACAAAATAATAAACAAATAGACTATCAGATAGAGGCATCGTTTCTTCTTATATTATTTAATAACCAAAATTAAGTAAACAAACATAGTACTTGTTCAGTTTGACTACTAGGTACAATACAAAAATACAAAAATTTAATAACTGCAGTTTTCGATTGGTTTTTTTAGAATCAGAAAACTTTTTTTGGTCCAATCGAAAATGAAACAGGAGTTACTCTTTTTATGTTTGTATTGGTGTGTAAAAAAATAATGTTTGACATTTCATATTTTCATTAGATTTTGTTGGCATTTTAAAATTTGATGATAATAATGAAGAAGATAAAGATGAATCCATAAATTTCATTATATTCTCCATTTATTTTTCTTCGTACTTTGTATCAATTTTTGACTTTTTAATATTTTTAATTTGTTTATTATAACATTTTAATGAAACTGACATTTGTCGCATATATAGAAAAAAAAGATGAAATTTGAGAAAAAACCTAGATTTAACCTTAAAAAAAACGAGGTACCATTTTGTGTACGAATCCAACATAGACTCACTTTAGAGTAAAACTAGATTTACTCTAGATTTATCCTTTTTACCAATTGAAAACGACATTAAACAGAAACAACTATCCATATACTTCCAATAGAGTTTTAAATTTAATGATTATGTGAATTATGTCATAAGATTAAACTCCATAAAAGGGAATGTAGATGTCAAATTCCTTTCAATGCAATTTTACTTTAATTTAATTTTATATAATGTCATATGTGAGTTATAAAGTATGAAGTAAAACAATTTTCTATTTTCTTCATGATTTTCTAGTGATCTTTATATTTAATCATTATTTTATGTAGTCCCCAAATTTCAAAAGTAGTCAAAAACTCTGGAAAATATTGTAAATCAATATTTTTCACTAACTCTATTTGTTAACTTTTTAAATACTTAAAATCTTAAGATATTTGTAAAATCGTTGGTGATGCAGGAAATGATCACCTATTAACAGCAATTCTTCAAAGAAAATCGAATAAATTAAAAATACAAATTGAATATTGAATTTATAATTATAGTGCAGTTGGTAATTGGAAAATTTTTTAATATTTCATTATGACTTTTCATTTTCTTCAAATTCTCGTTATTGAACAATTATTTTCTTGATATTACCAGTTTTTACAGTTAAAACATGTATTGGAAAAATGTACGTAGAGATTCACAACAAAATTTCAATAAAATTTAATAAAGTAATCATTTTTACACAGCCTATAGAGTCAATTTTAATAAAATTTATGTTTTTGTAATATTTTTTTTGCGTAAATATTGCAATATTTTTAATTTTTATTTTGTTTTAATTTTAGTTAGTTTGTAGAGTCATAAATTTTAACTGTGCTACGGTAAGCAATTTCTGTAAACAAACAAACAAATCATTTTCTTTGTGTAATTTTGATAGTTAATTTTTTAAAGAATTTTTAATTTAAATTATTTATTATATAATAATTTAAAGTTACGTTTATTGTTTGAAAATACATTATTCTTTATTTTAAAACAATGCATTATTATTAGCTCATATTTTGCGAATATAGATAAAGAATTTAACAAATTTGTATTAATCGTAGATTATGAGTTGACAACTTAAATATGGCAACATAGTAACATAATTTATTGAGAAAAAAACAAATATAAAATTTTAAAGACAACAAACTTATCATAGATATGGTAAGCTTTATGATAATTAAATATAATTGTTAACATTATACTAAGCCTCTTTCTACAATCAGTGCCGTATTTCATAAAAATTGACAATTCCACAATTTACATGCGAAAAATTTTAAAACTAACAATTTAATCAAAATTCAGAGTAATTAAAGGTTTTTAAAAATAAAATTGTCAGAATATTGTGACAACTTTGTCAAATATTCGCCTGTCAATATTTATGAAATGGGGTCCAGAAGATAGAATTTTACAATTAAGCAGTTTTAGAATAAACAAATAATACTGACGTTTGACATTGTAAAAGAAGTGCAGATTCAAATCGAAATCAAAAGTAACGATATTTAAAACTTGATTTCGTTTTCAATTTAATGCTATTAAAACAATTTTTTTATTTTGCCCCTTTAAATATGCAATTTTTTAATAAAAATTTCAAAATCTCAGCTTAAATAATTCAAAACTAAAATCTTAGCTAGTTTAAATCTACTAAAAAAATTTTATCTCATGCACTCCAAATACATAATTAATAACTCAACTCGGCAACCAACTTAAATAATATTTTCCTAATTCAATAACTGACCAACTTAACGATTTTTCAAATTATTATTCCTATAAAAATAAGTAAAAGTATTTTTTATAAAAAAAAAAAAAGAATTAATTAGATAACAAAAAATGAACAATTTATAATTTTGAAATATCCAGAATTATTCAACCAAAACACTTGCAATTCATAAAATAGTATATATATACATATTATAATTTAAACTATCGTTTGAATTTTTACAGTTCAAGTGCAATAATGTTTTTTTTTATACCCACACCGATTATTTTTTTACAAAAATCTTTTCACTTAATAAAAAAAAATACCTTTAGTGTACGTACCTTTATAAAAAAACAAAAATACAAAATTAACTTTCATATAAATCATATAAAAAAGTATGAAAAAAAAAAAAAAGCAAAATTTCATAAAATAAAAATCGCGCGCTTCAAATTTTGTTGTAATAAAACAAAAAACGACAAAATCACGTAAAAACATTTAAATTGGTCTTTAACTTTTTGTACCTTTACATTTTTGTATACATGTATCTATAGATTTTTTTTTTTTTGTTTCTTTTCAAAAATATCATTTTACAGGTTATTTTTAAACATTCCGTTTTTTCAATAATATCTCATAAAAAAAATAAAGAAATAGCAAACAACAACAGTTTTGATATTTATGATGTAAAAGATATAAACACGGATTCCCATAAGTAAATGGGTATTCATAGTGCAAAAAAAAAAGTAAAAACACTAGGCAGTTATAATCACACAGTATATTGAACTAGAGGATAGGGTTATTTTATTACAACCGGATTTTTAGATAATTAGAACTCTGACCTTTAAAACTTGACCCCATCAATTTAATTTGCTTAAACTTAAATTAAATTTAAAAAATAATCAATTAATTTTAATCGATATATATATATTTTTGATATTGATATAACCAAATAATTTCAATTTTAATCGATTTTTTAATTAAAAAATATTAGATTTTTAAAAACTCCAGGAAAAATTAGAAAATTTTAATTTAATATTATTTTATTAATGATTTAGAATATGTTTTAAAACAAATTAGATAAGTATCTTGGTTAATCTATTTATTCACTACGAATTATGATTATGAGTTGGTCAAAATTCATTTAGAGTTCTATGTTTTCTATAAAATCCAAATATTATAATGCCAAATTCCATTAATATGTATTTGCAAAAAATAACTTATAAAATTAATTATAAATTATTACAAAATATTACCAAAAACTAGTTTTAGGAAATTAATAGATTTTGACTGTTAAAATAAATTTTTAGTAATTTCATTAAAAATAAAAATTTTAATTTAATATTAACTTTTAATTATATTTAAGTAATTAAAGTTTGGTAAGTAATTTAATAAAATGTTTTAATTATATTAAAAACAAAACGTGCCTTCTTTTTTAATTATAATTGAATTTGGTAATAAATTTAAAGAGTTATCAAGCAATTAACTAGTTTGATCATAAAAATTTAGTTAATTAGATAAGTTTTTATTTTTATATATTCAAAAAAAAGTTTTAAGATTTACAAAAATTACTCTCAGTAACTTTTAAATTTAAAACGTTAAATTAAAATATCTTTAATTATTTTTGAAACACTCTGTAAAAAAATAAAATTCCATGCCAATATGAAATTAAGCCTCAGTACTATTAATTACATCATAGTTATTGAATGTATTAGAAAAATCTGTTTTTATTTTACATTTTATTTATTTTTAATTTAGATTTGAAAAATTAATTACAAATATTACAATTATCCAAAATGAAAGTATTCAATTGCCATAGATAAGATAAAATACATTTTAATTATAAAAAAAAAAATAAACAAGCAAACAATGCAAATTAAATTTCCAATGATTTTCATCCATGATATAATTCCTTTGTTTGCAAACAATTTACAGTTAATTCAAATTTTTTTCAATCTTAAAACCAATTTTAATTCAATCTAAATATAAATAATCATAATTGAAGAGCCTGTCAACATTTTCACTGATACCTTTATTTATGTAATATTAAAAAAAACATGTTACGTCACTGATTAGAAAAAGCTGTCAACTTTTTGTTGCGTTTTTATATTATGTAATTTAAACAAAATTGATCTTAAAAATAATGAAATCTTAATTACATTGTATCTTTAAACGACTCAAAAGCACTTGAATTACTTAAGTTCAAAAAAAATCATTAACTGTTCAATTATTTTAATATTTTAGAAACACTCTGTCCTGATCTCATTTGCAAACTAATTTTGTCCAGGACCCTGTTCCTATAACTTACCTTTCTATATTTTACGCTTGTGATTATTTACAGTCGGAAACATTGAAAATTATAATAACAATAACAGTAAAATGGATTATTTTATGCAATTTTAAAATTTATCCGGTACGAATGTCACGTTTTGTGTAAGTTTTTATTTTGAGTATGATTTCGATGTCAAAAATTTGTTAACTATTAAAAATATGTGAATGTTTTTGAGTGACAATTAAGAAAAAACTTCGTAACATTAAAAATTAATAAAAATAAAAAAGAAATCAGCAGATAATTCACAAAAGTTAATTAAACAAAAACAAGAGTAAGTAAAAAATTGTTTATGTCATATGTTCCTAAAACATAACACGTTTAACATGAATAGTATGACTAAATTTGAAAAATTGACAGTTTACAAAATGGTTTGAAACCGAAGTGGACAAAGTGATTTCAAGTAAATTACTACGCTTTTAAATCTTATACTCTTTCACTAAACATATCTAACATATTTAACGCTTAAGTAAAACTGATATGATCTTTTTATTCTGGGTTCACTTTTTCAACTCTACAAGTTTATTTAATAATCTATTACAACACCTTATCTCCAATCTCCATCAGCTGTTTTATATTTAGCATATTAAAGCTTTTGGTTAAAGAGTTTGGAGATATCTTATGTAAGGTATATAGAGTCCTTCAATCTACGACTATTTATAAATAATAATAAAATATTGAGCCCTTCAAATTGTGATAAATTACTGTGTTAGTTTTGAACATATATGTGATTAACTACTTCGCATTTAAAAATAATTATTTTAAAATCGTTGACAAGAGTTTTTTCAAAAATTAAGTTTTAATGGAATTTCTTAAATATATTTAAACACTTAAATGTTTCGTAGGCGGAAATAAATCATTATCAATTAGATGTCCGTGTTAAAATGTAGAAATAACAACACACCGATCATGAAAATTATGAATATAAAACAGGATTGATAATTTCTGAATGAAAAAGTTATAAAATAAAAAACCAAACAATTTAAAAAAGTAGAAAAAAAAATGTTGAACAATAATAATTAAAAGAAATAAATACCTATATAATTTATAAATAAAATATATAAATTAATTTAAATTATATAATATCCTTAAAAATTAAAAATTTTTAAATACCTTGGCCAATAAAAAAAATATTATACTGCTAATCAACAGATACTCGAGTTCATAATCAATCCAAAATATAAAAATTCGTATTTTTTATATTTAATACCTATTTAATATCTATTAAATATATTTTTTTTTTTTTTATTTTTATTTTATTTCAATAAATTAAATTAATTTTTAACTTGCAATATTAATTTTTTATTTTTAGTATTTTACACCATGAAATAAATAAATCCCGACTTATCACATTTGATGATTACGATACAACTGAACAAATTATATCAAATAACTAAAAAAAATTACTTTTTAATTAAAAACAATTATTTTAAATTATTTTATAATAAACAATAATTAAAATACTGAAAATTTATGTAAAAAACAAAACTAAATAAAACAGAAACAAAATTTAATGTATCATGTATTTAAAAGAATTCCCAAAAAATAAACAATAAAGTGTTTAATTAAATATTTTCTTTAATTTATATTATTTTTTTTGCAATTTAATTTATTTTTTTTTTTACTCTAATTTTAAAATTTTGCGTTAATATACAAAACTTCGCGCCGCGAAGGTTTAACATTAACTGGATATTGGATGAATGGATACACTACAAAAACGCTTACACTTTCTTTGGGGAATTATAAAAAAAACAAAAAACAAAATAAAAAAAAATTATTCAATTTTTTAAATTATTTTTTGTTTTTTTTTTTGTTATTAATATTGTTGTTGTTTGTTTTTTACAGATCTTAAAACAGTATTTTCACTTTACTGCAATATGAAGTTTATCTACTGCACTTTTCAATAAATTTTTACTCTTACTGTGCTACTATTTATTTTTTAACCACAACTATATTACTATAAAATTAGCTGTGTTTTTTGATTCAGCATAAGATTTGCTTTATAGCAAATAAAAACAACAACAACAACATAATCTATATATTTATATGAGTCAGAATCTGTTATCTGTATGAAAAAATTTACATCAACTACAAAAGATGGCGCAGAAATAGTTTTTGATATAAATAAAATATAATAATATATGTATAGGTAAATAAAATAAAAATTTTACTTTTTTAGTAAAAAAAAACATTTAAAATCAAATATAAAATGTTGATTTAATTTTTGACACTTCACATTTGACATTTGATATTCAAATTTTTAAACAAAACCTTTCAAAAACAAATATAAAATGCTCAAAATTTTAAAACCAAGGTATCCAGCATTTCAAATTTAAATCTTTTTTATTTGAGTGACCCACATCGTCCCACATCGTGTTTTTTCAACCTTGATACTGAAACACACCTAATGTCCATTAAATTTTGAAAGTGACGAAACCTCTTATAGTTTTTTTAAAACAAGAAAAATTTTAAATAAATGTTCAATATATGTCATAAATCTACTGTAATTCTTTTCATCAATGTACTACTATATTTCTTTTTCTAAGTGGTAACACTGTCTCTGAGTTAAAAAAAAAATCATAAAACTTAAACTTTAAAAAGCACAAACAGAGTAAATAACTAAATAAGAAATACAATTTACAAAAACAAAATACAAAACACACCAAAAACAAATGAGAGACAAACGTATACAAAACATACGATGTCTCTATAAGAAAACCAGCCGTCAGCGCAATCTTTTTACATTTTATATCTTATTTTTTGCTAATTTTTTTTTCTTTTTTATGTTTTGTATTTGTTTTTGTTTTTGTTAGTTATTATTTACGTTACGATGTATGATTTTTCTTAATGTATATTAACTAACTAGTTAACTAACTAATTTTTTTTTTAAAAACATCATACTGTAAAAGATGTAAACAAAAATACAGGTAGAAAATTAAAATTGTTATAAACATGATATTATAAATGTATATATTGTATATGTTATGTATTTATAAAATAAGTTAAATCTACAGATAAAAATGTTTATAAGATTTGTGAATTTAATATCGGAAGGGGAAAAAAATTATTTCTGTTGTTTTTAATTGTTGTTGTTTGTTTTTATTAAAGATTTACACGATCTACTGGTATAATCACTTTTTCTTTTACAACTATTTTTTTTTGCATTTTGCTTTGAAAGATGAAGAAAAGTGTTTTTTCTTTATTTTTCCTATGTCACAATTTTTCCAATTTGAAAGTAGGAAATGTACTAATTTATCCAAATTCTAAGAACTACTGCACTTATAATACAAATATCTGTAGAAATTGTAGTAATACAATTATGCAATAAATAACAGTTAGTGTCAAATATGTAATAATAAAATTAAAAAAAAAGTGTACAGGTAAAAATTTAATTCGTTTTTTAATTTATGTAAAAATAACAGTTTAGATTCAGTTTAGGTATTCAAGATCTTTTATTATAATAACAGTTAAGGTTCATATTACATATTATTAACAGAAATATAAAATTTGATCAACACGTTAAGTTCTGTTAACAGAAACTGTAGTAAAATTAGCAGGTATTTTCAATAGAATATATCAATTGCTAATGAGTCAAATGAGTTTCCTTATACTCAATCTGCTGATTCGGTTTCAAGAACTATTTTTTTTTAACTTATTGATAAAGGTTATTGGAACTTATTTAAAGTTTAAAATTACAGAAATTTCTTTTTATTAAATATTTTACAATATTGATTTAATAACTTAGTTTCATAAATTAAGCAAAGGCTATTAAAATTTTATATATTAAATACAAAATTCATAAAAATCAAAATTTACAATTATTTGAACTGTTTAAAATAGGGGTTACTTAAAGTGTTCTAAATTTAAAATTTAAAAAATTTTGTGAAATTAATTCAATAGCATTAACTTAATTATTGTAATAATAAGTACTATGGAGTAATCGTAATGTGCAATGTTACAAGAGAATATATAATTCAAAATTTAGCGCTGTTATATGAAATTGTACAGATATGTAAATTTTATAATTAAATACTTTCTATTTATTTATAATTACAATATTAATTATTTTGTTTATTTGTATATTTATATTATATTTGGTCACCATGGAGATTTGTAAAAAATATTCAAGAACAATAAATTCAATTAATCAACAATACATTACAAATTGTCAGATCACGATCACATAAAGTTTCGTAATTTACGTTTTGGTTATATTACATGTGATTAACGTCCCACTCCACTAATTTTTTTCTAATTCTTGGAAAAGTGCACAACTTGAATAAGTAGGGTTTTATTTTTGGATATTTCACTTAATGCAATTTGATTTTGACCCAAAACTTCTTTTTCTATTCAAAGCAGCAGTTAACGTATACAAGTAGATTCCACTATTCCATTATTACTACAAAATTAATCATTTTCTTATAATTCAAATGCAAACATGACATGTACAGCATTGATTTAACAGTGTTAAATTGTGGTAACAGTGCAAAAGTTCTCTGTAATACGAATATAAAATTGAAATTTTTGACTTGGTAAAGGTTATTCCACTTTACATCGAGCATAAAATACATGTATATGTATGTATTATTAAGCTTCACGGTTTTATGATTAATTTTGTTTTTTTTTTTGCACATTTTTATAATATAAATCTTCTTATAATTTCATATTAAAGTTGACATAGAGGTTAAAAAACATAAAAAAGATATAATGATAAATAATTATTTTGAAAAACTTTTAAAATATTATAATCGGTTCTACCACCATATCTAAAAATTTAAATATTTTAAATGAGTTTATTTTATTTGCAATTTCGAAATACTGGAGATCAGTCCCCAAATATTCATTTGCGTTGATGGTACAATTTTCTTAAATATTGGTATCCTCATGAACGAATAAATGAGTTGAATTCTTATTTGACAGTCCGATAACAAATATCTGTCAAATTTTCATTTGAAAATTCGTTTAATAATTTTTAAAAATTCATGTGATATTTAATCAGTTTCTATACATAATGAAAAAGATAAAAATTATGATAATGATGACAAATTATTCGAAAAAAAAAAGAAAAATATATTCCATTAAAAAAAAAATTTAGTTTTGTACTAATTAAAAATTACTATGTATCTATACATTTTTCTCTCTTAACGATTATTTCATCATTGCGAAATTATAATGATAATAAAAAAAAACCGTTTTTAATTTAAACAATAAATGTCAAAATGTCAATTGTATCGTTTGACAGTTTTATTCAATTCATTCATAAGAAATGATATACATAATTATTTTGCTAAATTAAATACATAATTATTTTGCTAAAATAAATTATTATAATTTTAATTAAAACAGGGCAATCCTAATATTAAAATATTTAGTATAATATCAATCTAAGTACTTGTAACTTTGAAGTTAAATAATATTTTATATTTTAAACTGTCAGTTAAAAATTACTGATTTAGTGAACGCCTGATCAGCGCCTTTAAATAAAATAAGACTTTTAACCGTTATAATATTGAATTTTGTTTTGACATTTGGTGTTTAAAACAATGGCAAAGAAATTTGAAATGAATGAGATCGAAAAAACTAAAAAATGTTAAAGCAACAATAAAATTTATGGGCTTTCAGTTTAAACTGACTAATTCACTGAATGTCTAATCAGCGCCCATGTTTATTCCTTCTCTTAGTATAAATTGAATAAGAATAACCAGAATTGAATAATCTTATTAAAGTTTGATTAAGTTAAAACTTGTATAAATAGAAGTAGAGTGTTAAAACGCCACTGGTTCTTCATAAAATAAAAAATATTAAAATTTTATGAAAATAAATGGCTCAAATTATTCAGTTATACAAAAGCTATCATTTATGAACAGATAAAATCCTTATAATCTATTTTTAAGTTTTAACAGCGCATTTTTAAATGCGACTTAAAATAAATGATCGTAATATTTGTAATATATTTTAGAGTTTTAAAACTTCTTTTTGATATACTAATTCAAAAATTGATATAAATTGATATAAAATTCAAAAAAAAATACTAATTACATAAAAAATACAAAATTATATATAAATTTGAATCTAATTATGTTGCCAATTTCTATTACACCATATACTAGAAAATAGTAAAAATACACTATAGAAATTATAAGAAAATAAATTATTTTGTTTTTAACTATCCATCAATATTATTAACTTTTAATGTTTGGAAATACTTTCAGTATTTCTTTAAAATATATGTACATATATACATAATTAGTACATATACAACATATGTTCATATATATATATCTTTTTAAAGTTCCTTACTCTCACATGTCTAATAAATCAATAGTATTAATTAATCAAAAACCAAATAAAGAACCGCAAAATGTATATATTTTATATATGTATGTTATACATAATCATAAATTATTTAACCATTTTTTTGCCCATTCTTGTACATACATACATATATATATTTAATTTGCAAAAAGTAATGAAACCACAAAAGATAATTTATTTTTATATCTTTTGATAGATAATATGATTAGATAAAAAATCTATATTAAACAAAAATCTTTAAACGGTCACACTTTTTGACTATAGTCAAACTTATATTTATATAGACCTGTTTAGACCTGCTGGGTAAAATGGTACTGAATTTCAGTTGTAACTACCATTACGTGATACTCATTACTTTATTAAGTACCAGTTCACTTAGATTTCGATACTTACAAAATTTAAATATAAGTAAAAGAACTTGTAATTCCCCGAAAGTAATTAAATTTTGAGTTTGATTACTTGAGTTATTATTTTTTGATACTTAGGTATTTTCAAGTAATTAAGTACCAAGAATTACCTAGATATTAAGAATTCAATTATTTTCCAAGTATTCAAATATTTTCTGCAATTATTTTCATTAATAAAGCATTAAGAAGTGCTACTTAACGGAAAAGTCAAATGGAAACTACCCAATTTATAATTTGCGGTAATTCTATACAATAGAAAAAATCAAAAAATGGAGTATTAAAATTTCTTTAATTCACAATTCAAATTTTAAATAACTTCAAAGAGTTTGATTCATTAACAGACTTTGATATTCAGTAACATAACACAAATTTTAACAGAATCTGATCACTGTACTTTTTTATGTATTGTATATATGTTTTATATGAGTTAAAATTATTAAATTGTATTCATTTAACTGTCAAATGAACATCATCTTTACTATACTTTTTAATATCTGATTAATTTATTTTTAAATTTTTTTTTTTTAAATTCATCTTTTCTAATTGACTCTAATTTTATCTTCACTTAATTTAATTGCAAATATTTTGGCATAGACAATTAAATTTTGTTAATTATTTTGCATTTTCTTTATACTTTTGTCAATTAGAAAAAAAACTAATAAATTGTCTGAATAATAGTTTCTTACAAACTGTTTAACTGTTGGATTAATAAGCGTGTCAATATTAAAGCTACTGCTTAGAACAGAAGGGTTAACTGGTTATTTTTAAATATTAATAAATATAGAGTTTTTTTTATTTGAAATGTAGTCGTTTTGTAATTTTCAAATTAATAAAGCCACCTATAATTTTAGTTAAGTATTAAGTTATGCTGAATTAGATTGGATGGCTACCCTTTAACTACTTTATTTATTTCATCTACTGGAAAAACCCTTACAGATTTTTTAAAACTAAAGTTTAAAATAAACAATAAAATATGTCTACTGAAATGGAACTCGATTATTTGTGAGCAAATATTAAACAGGTTCTAAGAAACCATAGTTAGTTCTATGGGATTCAAGATACAAAAACCTATGAGATGTTAAATCACGCATTGGTGTATATATATTATATAAATTTAAAATAGAAGAACAATTAATTTTTCCTGACAATATATCATAAGAAAACATTGTAGAAGCTATGTTACGCCTAGATTCTACGGTTTGAAGATTTATAAGTTGACATTTAGCAATGTAGCTTGTGACATGTACCTCCCAATGAAATTTATGTAAACAAAATCTATTCTAATAAATTTCTTTTAATAAAACCGAGCATTCCAAATGCCTTAGATTGTAATGAAATCAATATGAGGGTTAAAAGTAAGTTTACTATATCAAATATAACTCCTAAATCCTTTATTTCATTTACAACATATTATGAAATGATGAGGAGCTGTAAAAGTTATATAGTAACTTCACAAAGAAAAAGATCTACGATTAATAACCCCACAGTCGATCAGTCTCACAATATTTCTTGTAATCCTTTTAAATTTAAAAAAAAAACTGAAGCATTTAAAAATAAATAATAATTAAAAAGGTTTTTGGCGACTAATTGTCTTTAATTGTCTGTTACTCTTCATAACTTGTTTAAAAATTTTAAAACAAGAAATCTAATTAAAAAAAAAAATTTTAAAATAAGTACCAAAAAGTGTAAAATTTGAATTAATTGACGTAAATCAACGTTAAATCAACCTAATAAAATAAATTAAAAAAAAATAAAGAACCTAAAAACTAAATTTATAATGACCAAAAATAAAAATTAATAAAACGTGTTTTAATTTTATTACAATCATTTAAATTAAAATTTTAAGTAATTATACACTTAACTAACTATAATTGATCTTAATTTTTCAATTACCTATGGTTAAATTTACGTCTTTTAAATATTTGAACTTCAGAAATTTTAAATTTAACTCGTTTATATTTTTTGTTTTATTTTATCAAAGTTCAAAAATAAAATTTTGTATTTCATGCTGCTTTAATTTTATAACTAATAAAGTCATTTATTTTTTTCAATTGGATGATTGTTCCATTCAAAAACTTTAGATTAATTATTTAATCTGATCCTTAAATCAACAATAGTTAAAAATTAATAAAGCCTTTTATTTAGAAAAATTGGTTTATTATTTAATTTTTTTTTTAAAAGCACTAACTGTTCAACTGTTAGGCTAATAAGTCTGTCTATACCATTTGTACATTTTGGGACAGAGGGTCATATTATATTACAGTTACAGTTACATACAGTTTAAACATGAGATAGTACTAGGCCTTATGACATGCAGAAACGTCTTAGATTTTCAATAGATACAATTCTATTTTTGTTTCTATTATAATATTTTGTATTTGAGTTATATGGTATTCTATATCTGTGAGTTACATTATTCAATTAAATTATTTGTTTATATTTTTCATTTGTTTATATTGTTATATTAATGTATTTATTATTAAAGATATATAATTATTAATTATTGATTAAGACATTAATTTGAACCCAATTGCGAATGGTGGATTACTCCATGAGTAATGCCTTTTAATTAAAAATTTGATAACTTAACAACTTACAAATACAAGTTCTTAAAACGTAAAATTAAGATTACTTTAAATCTGTTTCAAATAATATTCTTCAATTTTTTTTAATTTTAATAGCTCCAAATCCAGACAATTAAATATCCAATATTCAAATCGAATTATGCTTATATTATAAAATGCCACTGTATTTTAAGTTGTCATTTTAAAAACTTGATTTTCTTTGTTTATTTTAACACTATATGGAATTGTAACCTCAGGTGATCTTAACTAAAAGTAATGTGCATTTTTATATTCCTAATAAGAATTTTAAATATTTATATTGGTATAGTGTCGTCGTTTTAACTTTTTCGTAAATGCACATATAAATATATGAAGCATAATAGAACATAATATATATTATACAGAAATTACCTTATGTATTTGGATTGCCGTATAATAAGGATTGAAATAGGGCTTGCATTCAAAATCTTATCTAGGATATGAATTTTAAAATTTTTAAACTATTAAACTTAACAATTTTACCAAAACTAATATTATCGATATTTTTTGTTCTCTATTTTCCTTATATAATGTAGCATATAATTTGCAAATTTTTTTGATTTTAAACATCAGGGTGAAATTAAAAACTAAGATCAGACTGGCTTTTGTGAAATTTGCATTAAAGAACGATTTTTTATTTTGAGACATCAAATTTCAAAATAACGGTCCGAAAATAAATAAATTAAAACAATCACCACACCCACAGTGGAAAAATATGTAAAAATTTGACTAATACTTAAGACTGTGTCATTTATGTATATATGTATGTAATTTCGTAAGCCTTAATTGTTATTTTGAGAAAGCACGGCAAGCATTATAAGCCCTATTTTTTTTAAGACACCTTAATTGAAAGGTTGAGATGGTCCGGGGGCAGACCCATCGTATTTGTAGGACTAATAGTTTTAGAGATATATCGATATATAACTTAAACAATCATCACACAGTCGATTACGCGTACAAGCCAATTAATTTATTGTATAATCTTGCAAACCTATTGTAAAACTATCGTAAAAATACACTGAGGATATTAAATGGAAATTAAACGGAACATGGGGTACTACATAAACACAACTTTTAGCCTAAAGCTAACAACTTTTCCTATTCCAAATGAACATTTTTTTGATTACAATACTTTTATATAGCTGCAGGAATACAAAAAAATGCGTTAAATAAATTAAATACTTTCCTTACTTATTTTAAAATAAAACATTCAGTTCCATTTAATACCTTAATATACAAACACTTATTTATTGTAATTTATAAAAATTAATTTTCAATTATTTATTTTTATAAAACACTCAAATAAAAACTAAAATATACTGAAATTACAAAAATAATATTGATGATCAATCAAAGGCCAATTAATTAATGCATTGAATTAAATCAATTTAAAAAAACTTTTATAAAAATAATTAAAACACTTTTTATCATAATAACAATTAAAATAAATAAAAAAAAAATAAAAAATAAAATCAATTACTTTAAATTTTATTTTAAATGAAAAAATAAATAATATACAAATTAAATTAACATTTATCAAGTAATTTGTTGAATATTCTATTTAAAAGTGTAAATAAATACTAAAATTAATACTATATTTATTTCAAATACAACTTAAACAACTTGTCATATTAATCGAACGAAGTTTCTAAATAATAAATCTAACTATCATAAAATAAATTTATAACTTTTAATCTTCTTTAATAAATACCTACAACAAGTATATTAAAAAAAAAAAATAAACATATAAATAAAATAAATAAGATAAAATTTAACAAATTAAAAAATAATAAATAAAACAGGTGAGTACATTAGGTGAGTACAAATATATTCGTTGAGTTCTGTAATAACAAGGCTGGAATTATTTTAAAATATTATAAATACAATGAACTTATATACACTTCTAGTTCATTTTTAAGTTTTTGCATACATTTTTAATTTTGCATTTAAATCTTTTCTAATTATATTTAATTTGAATATACCTATATAAAATAATATTATATTAATATATTAAATTGATGCTTAAATAATTGTTTAAGGAAATGACGTTTTTAAAATGTTGTAATTTTCCTAGAAAAAATGTAATAATATTTTTAATTTTATTACACAATTATATAATTAATACTTTACTTTATTAATAACTTTTCTATACTACTTTTTATTTTTTAATTAATATATTTTGTTAAGAATTTTCAATTAAAATAATTTTCATTCTAGTTTTTAATTATTTTATTGATAGTATCGATTAATAATAAATGAACTATAATTAAAGCATTTAGTTAAGATATTAATTATTTTAATATAAATACGTTTACATTAATATAAAATGATCATACATTTTAAAATTAAATTATGACTATTAAAACTTTTTTATATAGATTTGTTTGCATTATTTTGAATTTTTTACAATTCTTTTTTTCAGTAATGATTACTTTTAAAAGTAATTAAATCATTATAATTGAATAATCAAAGTTAGAATCTAGTAGTAAATTTTATGTAATATCCAAATTTTTGTTGTAGATACTTTGTCGTTTTCCTATGAAAAGTACTTTGGTAAATAAAAATGTTACATGAATTTGATTACATGATTACTCAACGATTACTTTAGTTATTTCTCTAAAAATATCAATTGCAGATAATTTAAAGCCAATCTTTATACATATGTTTAAAAATTTGAAATTGCTGAATTTAGGAATTATAATCGCTTTAGTCGCTTCTGAATTACATGAATTTGATTACATGATTACTTAATGATTACTTTCGTTATTTTTCAAAAAATATCAATTGCAGATAATTTATAGCCAATCTATACTTTTAAAAATTTGAAATTGCTGAATTTAGGAATTATAATCGCTTTTGTCGCTTCTGAATTACATGAATTTGATTACATGATTACTTAATGATTACTTTCGTTATTTTTCAAAAAATATCAATTGCAGATAATTTAGAGCCAATCTATGTTTAAAATTTTGAAATTGCTGTATTTCGGATTTATAATCGTTTTAGTCGCTTCTTCCAACCAAATAGGCGTCCGCTCTTCTTCATAGCAAATGCGAGCAACTTGACCTGTAGATTATAAAATTTTAAAGAAAATTATTTTAAAAAAAATTTTTAGTGTTAGCGCAATTACCTTCAAAAATATATTACCCATTAAAAAATTATAATTTAATTGCAAAATTTTATGGATATTTACAATGTATGCGATTTCATAATAAATGCATTGAGTTTTATAATAATTGTTATATTATAATTATCCGTAAAATATTTTTAACCATAAGTAAGACATTAGATTATCATGTCTCATGCTGATTAGTGATTAGTCATTTAAAAAAAAATTTCTATAAAACATTCAAATTATTGAAAATTCTTGCTCCAAATATAAAAAAAAATTAATTCATTTGCTGTCAAAAATATATAATATTTGTATATGAATAATGAATTATGCAATAAATTATATCTACCTCTTTAAATCTTAATAAAATATTTGTAAAATTAATTTACTATGATTTTACACTAATCACATAAATTTAAAAAAAAAAATTTACCATAACCTCAAATAAAATTTGATCGTAAAAAATTTATGTTGCGAGTTAAAGAATTATTATATTAACGAAATTTTTAATTAAATTAATTAGCTATAAAAGCTATTTTATTATTAATATTTTTAATTATTAGTTTAGTATAAATCACACATTAAACTAGTAAAAATCTACAATCGTTCATTAAAATATTAAACAGGGTCTAGCTTTTTTTTTTAAATTTAAATCTTAGTCTATTATAAAAAAGTGCATTAGTAAAAAAGTAAATTGCTAGATTAAGGTTAACAGAAATAAAAACAGTATTAAAAAAACAGCTTAAAAGATTTTAGGCGGAATATGTAGGAAGATGTATGTATCTTATCACTGGTATGAATGAATCTAAAAAGTTTCTAAAATTTTAGAATCAAAAAATGATAATGCTGCAAGAGATCGATTGGTAAATTACTTAATAAGTGCACCTATTCAGACTTTAAAGATGCAGTGAAGTTAGTAGAATATGATATGTAACAAGGTAGTTGTAAGTTTAAAAATATTTTAAATCGCTCATTTGAACAAAATGATTAAATTATAACCACCGGCCATTTACTAATTAAATTTTTCAATTCGAAATATTGATTTTATTTCAAAATAGAACTCCAGCTGTTTCAGTGCTAAAAATTACATAAAACAAACAAACAACAAATTTTGGTTTTACATATAGCATTTGTGTATTAAATTAATTAAGTGATATGGGAAAATTTCCAAATTATTCTAATGTTTATAATATTGAATGCACATAACATAGTTATTTGAATTTTAACATAGCATTTAACATAGCATAATTTCTGGTTTTAAAATTTTAATAAATCTTTAAAGTAAAATTTATTTTTTGTCTTAACAACTTGTTTCACAAATTATGTAACAAAGTTTTACCGCACTCAACTACCGCTTGTAACATTGTTAAAAAACTAAAACCAATTCATATTTTGTATTAATACTAATTCAATTATTCCAAAATCTATTACTATAATCCAAAAATTTATTACAATAATAATTTACTTATTCTAAAAATTTTGATATTAAATAACAAACGTTAAATGGTTTAATATATTTAAAATTCCATTGCTATTGATTTAATACAGGTATTATATACAATTTTTTTTTGTCTAAAACATTTTATGTGCTATTTAAATGTTTAATTTATAGATAATATACAGTGGATTAAAACAATTCTTAATTAATATTAAGTGGATATAAATCTCATAGAAATCTCATTTTTTTTCGTGTAAGAAAAGTATTTCATCCAACCGCCTAATCTGACACAAACGTATGATATTTATCCCATATGATTGAATGACATTGAATATATTGATTCCTTTATACAACATACATAAATAATTGATATTCTTTTCTAATAAAAAATAAAAGGAAGTGCGGGTTCGATCCTCATATAGGTCATAAAATATTGAAAAATAATTTTTCTTTACAAATCCCCATGGCAACCAAATTAAATTAAAATATTAATTATATATCATAAATAATATAAATAATATTGTAATTAAAAATTAGTAGTATTTAATGTAAGAAGTTCAAATAGTGACATAGGCAAAGTACTATTATAATATCAGGCAATATGAACTATTCTCTAATAGTGATAATAAATAAATAAAAAATAAAATTTTTCTAATTTTAATATCAAACTAATTAAATAATTAGAAGATAATATCTTTACTTGAATGAACTTCAATTAAAATAATGTAATGAAACTTATGTTTATTCTGACATAAATAAATCAATTTCTTTAATTTTCACAATTTCTTTTAAATTGTAGTTATTTATATGCAACCAAGTGTATATATTTAAATATACTAAAATGTGAATAAAATTCATTTTAGTACAAAATTAAAACAAATGTCATATAAAAAATAAATCATCCGTAAATAATATACAGTTTTGACAAGCTTTTGACATTTTGCACCCATTCCGTTTATATTTGGAATAATTTACATACACTTATAGTCACATAGACTTTTTTTTATGCCAACATTTAAATAAAAAAAAATCACCTTTTGACATTCTTTACGAAATAAAATTAAAAGCAACTAACAAAAACGAAACATGATTAAAACAAAACTATTTTAAAAAAAATTTATAAATAAAAGCAAAACATTATTATTATTTTATTTTTTTTATTACAAATTATTTTAGAATTTTACATAAAACCCAAAAAACAGATTTTTAGAACCCGAGGTTAAAAATGATTAAGTCAAAATGAAAACAAAATTAAGCTGAAAGACATGTCATCGATCTTAACCTACAATTTAAACTCTAGTAAACTTACAGTAGATTAAAAAATTAAATTTTCCGATTTCTAAGATTTTTATTTTTTTTTAATTCAATCATAATGGAAAAAAAAAATCAAATATGTTTTCTAATGGTTTTTCAGTATCGGAAATTAAAAAAGATACAGATTTTTCTCATACGAATATTTTGGAAAATAATATTTACATTTTTAACATTTTTCAATTTTTTTTTTGAGAAAAGTTCAACTTCACCAATTCTATATATTTATCCCCTAAAAAAATATCTTAAATCTATGATTTTTGGTTCAGTTTGTTTAATTTTATTTTTTATGAAAAGTTTTTCTTTTGCAAAGGCACCTATTATGTAAATCGTATTAGATAGGAATTAAAGTCAAATTTTTTTTTAATTTCCAATGTAATGTCACAATAAAAACTGAATTAAATAATAAAATGAAACATAGAAACTCCAAGTTTATACATTTTTCTTCATTTTTTATATTTTGTACATTTTTTTACAGTACATTAAAGTTCAACCAATGTTCAACAAATACATTTTTCCTTATTGTTTTTTATTTTCCTATAAGGTATAATGAATCTTATCAATAACGCTAATACCAACTTTTTATATTTGTTACTAAAACCGTAAGTAAATTACTAAAGTCAATTCTGTCATTTTTTCACTTCTGTCTGTCATCAAAACTATTTTAACATATTTATTAATTGTAATTTATAGGTTATATTTTATATTTTGAAACTAATTAATTTGAAATAAAAATTGTATTGAAAAATTTTTAATGGATCATCTGATTTAGCCAAGCCACACGAGTATTTATGAGAAACGTTTCATTTTTCATTTTAAAGTCTGTGACGCCATTTAATATATGATTTGATTGATGATTTGGCGGCATGCAGACTTCTTAAGTGCTAGTACTCAATTCATCGATTACTACTGGTTTTTTATTTCTTTCGTATACATTATCTTCAAACTCTTATTCAAATGTTAAATATTCAATAAATAAGGGTTACTTTTTTTCTTAAATATATATTTTTATTTTTGTCGGTGTTATGCAACTTAAGTTTAGTTTATTGTCAGCTATATTATCGTTGACACATTCCGATTTATTAAATTTTTGACATATTAATACCATATGACTAGAAACGTCAAATTTTATAGTTAAACCTATTGTCACCTGTATAATTGTAAATTTCTTATTTATTAAGAAGTAGTAGTCTTAACATAATATTTTCCGATTGTAATACTTTTCTTGTAAAGTACAAATTAATAACCGTCAATGTAAGTTAAAATAAATGAGTATAATTAAAATATTTAATATCTATTTTTTAGTTTTAAGTTTTTTAGTCTAAAGTTTTTTTAATGTTCATATAATAAATGAATTAGCAAATTTTACATTTTCTAATATACTAATTAGCATTAATTAGTGAATAACATTTATAAAATTAACGCACCACACAAATATAAATGGTTTTCTTTTACTGCGAATGATAAATGATGATAAAATTCATCAGTTAAATTAAGTTAATTTTTAATTTATATGTTATTCTTTAATTTAATTTTTTTAATAGCACGAAAAATATTAAAATAAAAAAATAAATTAATCAGAAAATAATTACAAGATTATTTATTACAAATTTGCTTTAGGTTTCTATAATTGTTTTTATAAAGTTCTCAGTGGTACTACGTAATCGATGAGATTGACTTTTAAAGTTTTTTTCAATTTCTTCAATTCCCTTGACTTCCTTATATACATATACTTTTAGAGATAACTTAAATGTCGTTTCTCAACGCATCATCAACGCGAAAACACCGAAACGATGCAACGTGATTTTTATTATTCTTTATGAATACTGTTATGTAAATATGCCTTGATCAAGTATGTAATTAAAATATAAAATGTAAAAAGTATTTTTACAAATTACGATTAACATAGGTGGCTGGTAGCACTAATGTGAATCACATTGTTTTTAAATGTCACATGTGACAGATCATATATTTAAGTCAGCCTAATTGAATTATTAGACAATAATTGTAAAATATTAAAGTTGTTTGAAATTTTATAAGCTCTATTAAAAAATAAAAAATAAAAGCTATGGAATACTGGGCGTCAAAAACAATAAGCATACCGGGTGATTTTCAATATAGTTCTCAACAATATTCTTATTTTATAAAGCGCTTACCGAAGTCGTTCGCGGAAAAGTATGGATATACTCATAAAAAAAAGCTTATTATCAATTTAATTTAACAATTTAATAAAGCAACACAACGTGATTTTAATTTAATAAAAAATGTTGCCACATTCGACATGTTCACGTTGCCGTCATAATGTCGGTATAGTTAGAATCGACCCTTAATACCGGATATCGGATTAATATACTGAAATAGTTAGTAGTTTAAAAGTTGTACTATTAAATTCTTAAACAGGTATTCATTCATTAAAATCTCAAAATTCACCTTTCATCAAAACTAATCATCAAAACTTTTTATAAAACTAAAAATGTATACCCTTTAGTTGTCAGTCATAAAAAAACTCGTTTTTCTTCTTTTTTTTTTTTTTTTTAAATAATTTCGACTTTTTAACAAAAAATATAATTATGCGGATGTGATGTCACAAGAAAAAATATTAAATATACTTAAAGTTATTACTCTACATAAAATGTATATATATGTAAAAATTTATATCATAATATATATTTTACTTGTAATTATGTATGTACATACTATAAATGTATCCGCATGAAAATATATGTATGTAAATATATATAAGTTAATGTTACTACAATTTACACAATCATAAAGTTGCTGAATCAGATTTTTTATATCATTACTAAAATATCATTTCGATGTACATCATATTTATATATAAAATATAAATATAACATATTTATTTACATATATGATGCGTATATATTAATATATATATAAATGTGTATATATGCCTATAAAAATGTACCTTGTCAAACAAGTTTTCCGCTTATATGCATTATTTTTAATAAACCACTTTATAGCGTAATCATCAGATTCGTAATCATAATAATTACATGTATACATACATCTATACATAACTATATATATATATATATATATATACATCTATACAATATACACGTGCATTTGTGTAATGATAATTATGTATGTTAGTATGTAATAATAATTTAGAAAAAAAAAAAACAACATTATTAGGTTTATAACTAGACAATAACAATAATATACGAGTAATGCAAAATTTAGCAAGTTAAATATTAAAAAAAAATTCCTCCTCATAACATACATTTATTATTACATATCTATGTACATGTATAATAAAGTAAATATGTAAATATATTTAAAATATTATTACATTATATTAATGAAAAAAATTATGAATAGATATATGTATGCATATATTTTTTTTTTCAATGAAAATTTTATTGAAAATTAAAAAATAAACTTAAAAATCATTTATGTGTATGTAGAAGATTGCCTTCATAAGGTATTATATATTAATTATTCCGTTATTAATGCTAAATTAAATTACGAATAATCTTAGAGTCTCTATCTGGTGCCAAGAATCTGGCACAGTATTGTAGATTGATATAATTCTTCAATTTTATGCATCCAGGATTCGAATAGTGCTTTCATATAAATAAAATACTATGGGCTGCATATGTCATTATTATTTATTTATTTATTTATTTATGACGAAATGAAGTCTTCCTTTTCTGGTGTAGCAGAAAAAGAATACTATTTATTAAAGAAAAATTACTTCATATAACTTTCGCAATTTGTAAACCATGCATGCATGCTTACCTACTACACCACTGAAACTACTCATATTTTTTAAATGAAATTAATTATTTCTTGTAATAATCTAATCGAATATCCTAGAGCTAGCAAGAACATTTTTTTTCTTATATAAATGTAAAAAGAATTATTTTCCTATCAACAGGTGTCTATTTCTTTAATAATCAGTTTTCATCAGTGACGTATCGCGTATTTTAGTCCGAGGTAGAATATAATATTCTTTTAGTTTTTCATATATTGAAAACAAATTTAACTAAATACAAAAGTTTATTCTTAAGTTTTAAAAACTTTTAAATTTATTTTAAGTACAACACGTTTTAAAATGTCAAAAGGAAGTCCCAATATGTTTTCAATATTATTGTAAGTAATAAATTTTATTTCTTTAAACTATCAGGATATTACTTTATTAGCATTAAAGTGCTTCGCTATACAAAAATTTAAAAGATTTCTTAATACATTAAGGGTGCTGTTATTATTTATTTTACAAAATTACACGTGTATTTTTATACAAGATAACAAAAAGAGTTGATAAGCGTTGCTTACCTCAATTGCAAAGAATGAGTCCGATATCTGGTAAACAGATTTTTAGGTATGCATATACAATTCTGTAAAGTCATCTCTATGGAATGTGACTTTAGAATATACAATTACAAATGTGCATATGACAATGAACTCAATTTAAAGTATTTTTTTTTCTTTTTTCAAAAATTTTAATTAGTGCTAGTTTTTTTTATAATAAATATTTTTACGTTAAGAATTTTTTTTATCAATCCAATTACCTGCAATATTTCATTACAAAAATATTATATTTTAATAAATAAAAAAAATCTGATAGTATCAATGATTATGTATACAAGATGCAATTAGTTTTTATTTAAAACTATATATTTAATGATTTTTAGAAGACACATTTGAATTCTGTAGTTTGCCTCAGCTTTTGAAATCCCTTCTGTTTTATTTAATTTTAAATTTACGTAGCTCTATTCGCGTAACTGATCGTTAACTTCGACAAGTTTTTCACTGATGTTCAATTCCATGATATTTATTTTAATGCGTTAATTAAATTTAACACTTAGGTCTAGTAGGGCCTTCTGTGAATCAAAATCGTGAAGCGTACCAGTTCTTCATATTCTCCAAATATTTATTATTTAAAAAAAAAATTTTAATTAAATCCCTAATCAATCCCACACAATGCAAAAATAAATAAACATACTATAATTGTTATAAAAAATCAATAACTGAATATTATAATTAAAAAAAGGGTGAACTTATGCTATTGTATACAATCTAAATTGTATATCAAACCTAAGTAAATATATAATAATAATAATTAAAGTAATTTATATTTCATTAAACATTTCGAAGAGATAAAGCATATATATATATATGAACTGATAATGAATTATTAATAGAAAATTGATAATAAAAGCTTTTTCCTTATCACAAATGAACATTATGTAGCTATAAATATAATATTTATGGTTTTTTTTACAAGTATCTGTTTAAAAGTGAATAATTAATCGGATGCAATAAATTTTCTAATTTTTCTATTATTTTTTTATTACAAGTGGTAAAATTTTTTAATTATATAGTCATTTAAAATAACATAATACAAGTAATTAAAAAAAAGCTTTTTAAATATCTTCCAATTTTTTAATGAAAGATTAGTGATTTTTTAATAATATTAATAAATTTCAAGTTCATCTCTTAAGTTCTTTGTAAGTATCTAAAACAAATTAATTTTCGAAAAATAAATTAAAATTTTTTTAATTTAACAATTTTATTAGTTACTTTGAAAAAGTATTAAAGAATTTAAAAAATAAGGTTCTAGAATGGATTATTAAAAAATTCGGACAATTTCTTCTTCTTCTTCTATGGCGCTACAATCCGTTGTCGAACCTTGGCCTCCTGTTCCGTGTTTCCATTTGTATCCGAGGCTTTGATTTAGGTTTCGTAACAATATTTTTTTACTGGATAGGGCTGTTAACCGTATGCCAAACCCCCATCTTTGGAGGGCCGTTGGGTTTGAAAAGTTGCTTCAGAATTTGCCATATAATGCGTTGAAGTTCTCATAACTATGTTACGAGTTCAACTGCATTATATAGCGTTTTCCTACTTCCTGAGACGCCGATGTATGTGGCCATTCAGGTTGCAACTTTTCTTCCCTTCTCCTTTCTCAACCCGGCTTGGGACCGGCTACGGCGGAGTTGTCGGACAATTTATTGATTTTAAAAATGAGGAACTTCCAAAATTCAAAAGCAATCAGTGAAAATTAAAACTTAATAATAAAAATAAAAATTGAATTAAAATATAATAAATTTGAAAAATACATATAATATTAATGTGTTTTCATCCTACCCTATTCTACTACCCTACTATCGGGTATTGCAATATCTACTGTTATAAAACCAACCAACTTCCTGAAAATAAATGTAGATGACACTAAATTGAAAACTGAACATTTTTTAAAGCAAATTCTTTTAGTTTTCAAATTCATCAAATCTTAAATTTTTCTGAGTCACACAAAAATAATTTAGAGAAAGTGTAAAAAAAAAATGTTTTCGTCACTTTTCCCTATACACTTTTTCTTTAATGCGGTTAATCTATTTTGCCCATAAGGAACTAATATGATACTGGTTATGTATAACAGTTACATTTTCCCCCTACACTATATGTGCAAAATTTTTCAAAAACTTGTTTTTATTCCGTTGCAAATTTTCCACCAAAAATTAAAAAAGAAAAAGTAAATAAAAAAAATACAACAACAAAAAATCCTAACATAAAAATACATAAAGTATAATACTATATAAAAGATAATTAACTTTTACGTAATAAAAGTATAGTAATATTTTCAATTTAATAGGATTTGGTCAAAATTATTCTTTTCCTGGAATAAATGAATGTAATTACAAATTTAATATACTATTTTTTTAATTATATACTAATTTTTGTAAATGAATTATTTTATATTTGCAATTAAGAAATTTTCGTATGAAATGTAATTTTAAAGTTAGCATGTCCACGAATAAAATAGTTATACATTTTATTCCAAAATGTAATAATTTAATACAAATCAAATTAAATTATTCAATAACCCTGGAATAAAGAAGTTTAGTTATAGTTTAATATTTCAAACACGGGGCTAGTTTTATAAAAACTATTCTTAATTAAAATGTTAATCTTTCTATTAATTAATGAGCAATGCATTATATTATATTATACAAAATGCATTTGGTATTTTGTCTCTAATTCTCACGTTAGTTTTAAAAAAAATTGCATATCTGTAGGAGTAAATTAAATTTTTTTTTTTTTTAAATAAAACCCAGTTTCAATTAAAGACAATAAAACAAATGCTTGTTTTAATTTCAAATTAATATAGAAAATTTAACTAAAATATGTTAAATAAAGACTTGGACATCATGTAATCTTTAGCATCATCATAGAATTGTTTAATATTATCATTATATACTTTTCATCTTTTAACTTCCTTTGTACAAACGGAAGTTCAAAATTTATTCAAAATTTTTACATAATTAATTATATATAAATTTCTACATTAGGTGTTCATTTTAAGAAAATCAATTAATTTATTTTATTTTAGTTTCCATTTGCATCTATTCAGTTAAAGTAATTCTTGAAACTCTAACACTTCGGTTCCAATATTTTTACTTATATATATTTCGCATACTGTTTTTTTCTGATTTCTGAGGGTTAAATAAAACCCAGCCTCAGTCCCAGTCCCAATCCAAAAATATTTTTATTACTTGAATTTAGTTTTTGTTGTTCACTTTTTTTCAAAAACAATTTCTATCATATGCACTTTAAAATTATATGCTACAATTAGTTTATAATTCAAATTTCAACTATTTATTTATATACCTTTGTACAAACAATTACCACCACTTATATACAAAAACAAAAAAATTTGTTTTGTAATTTTTGGTTTAATAGTTTTGTACCTTACAAATAAATAATCTATAGATACAAAAATATATAATAATAAAAATACGTACAATAAATTTTTAATTTGTTTTTTTCTTAGGTGTAGTTATACATAAAATACAAAAAAAAAAATTAAAATTAGTTTATTAGTTACTTATTTTACTTATTATTATTATGTTTTGATTTTTTTTTATTTTTTTGAAGAAAGCAACAAGTAAAAGTTTAATGTACTGATAACATAACAGTTGTAATTTTAAGCTCAATTCATACGATTCGGTTAATTTGCAAAAGGTTAAAGTGCATAATTTCAAAAAAAAAATACAAATTTTTACATAAATTTTTTTTTTGTATATCATATTATTATGTAGATATGTAAGTAAATATATACGTGATACATATTCTAATTAATTAAAATTTAAAAAATTTGAAATACAAGTGAAAAGAAATGTAAAAAAATTTTAACTGAGAAAATCTTCAAAAAATGTTTTATTAAATAAAAAGTTGTTATTCCCAAAAAAAAATTGTTACAAAAAAAATTAAAATGATTTATTTAAGTTGAATTGTAATCATATTTAAAAAATCTGAAAAATTTAAATAAAACAAAAGTTATTTTAGTGAGAATGTTGTACTTTAATTAAAATTTAATTTTAACTGAAATATTCTGGTGAAAATATAAATAATGTAATTTAATTATTTTTGAGAACTATGTGTGACATAAAATTTATTTAGTGATTCCGATGATTTTATCTTTCTGTAATATTCCATACATAATTTGATCTCAACTTTCCGGAATTATTGCGTTTTTAATTCCTTCTTCTACGTCATTGAACGTTTTACATATCTTTAAATTTTTTTTTTTGTAAATTTCCATTTCCAAAAACCTGTTGCATATTTGCATACGAGTATATTGCATTGCACATGGTATTGTATGTAGAAAATCAAAACAATTTATATGAAAAATTTATGTATAATATTATTTTATTTAATACAAAATTTATTTTAATTTAAAGCAAAACTTTAAATATAATTGATTTAAATTTAATTTAATTGATTTTTAAATTTAATTTTAAATTTGTTAAATGAAATGTTTTAATTAGTAATGGTTCATTTATTTAAATTTTATTTGGTTGAAAAAAGTTCAAAATTTTTGAAAGAAAGTTCAAAAAAATGAATAATGAAAAAGTTTCTAAACAAAGAATTAAAAGTTGATGAAATGAACAGAGGTCGTAGGGCAATGGACTCACAAATTTGTACAATATTTTAAAAAATGCATTAAGAACTATTTTAATTTAACCTAAAAATTAATCTAGAACCTCAAAACAATGACTTCGAAGATCAGTTTGAAAATATCTCTTAAGCATTATAGGAATTACAAACAGCGATTGCCATAAATGTACCTGAATCACAGGTAAATTTAAAATTAGAGTGAATTATGCTTTAGAGGGAATAAAGAGATGTTATAGATTAAAAGTTGTTGGACATATTTTCGTAATATTTCAAATGATCTCAATTAGTTACATTTTTTTTAAAAACTGTTCAACGGTTAGGCTAATAAGCTTTTATATACCATAGATACGTGCTATACCGTAGGTACACAAGGGGCCATATTATATTCTTATTATTAGAAATGATCCTAATGAATTCCACATACAACTTAAATATAGATATAGTATTAGATACAATAAAATTTTCAATAGAAACAATTCTATTTTTTATATTTCAATATTTCCAATTTGAGTTTTATTGTATTCTATATCTGTGAGTTATATTATTCAATTAAATTTTATTTTTATATTAGGTACTAAATATTCAATTAACATTTCTTTTAATTATTTATAATTATGATTTAAAACTATACCATATTTACCAGTTTTCATAAACATATCCAAAAAATTTAATGTATAAATTTAGTTTAATGTAAATATAATATATTTTTTATATTAAAAAAAATATATATATTAATTTAATTACCTTATTTTTTGTTTATTTATTTTTATTATACTTTAGTATGGAATCACCACTAGATATGGAATACGATTTTGATGACGCATTGCAACGTCTTAATACAACAAAAAATGAATTAAATAATATGAGAAAAAATTTACCATCAAATTGTCCTCGTGATATTACTGATCAACAGGTTTGTTTTGGTTTAATTTTTTTTTTTAATTTTTTTTTTTTAATTTAATTTTAAATTAATTAAATAATCAGGTAATTGGAGGTAATAACAAAATGTATAACAAAGATAATTTTAATCATAACAAAACAGGATATTAATGTTTCCCAATATTTATGAGTGTTGTTGCTCACCTTCAATTTTAGAATCCTTATATTACACAGTAGAATTTTTATTTAAAATAAAATTTAATTTTAGGATTATAATTTTGATTTTGGAAAATGTTGCCTGCATTTTTTATACCTGATTTATATTTAAAAAAAATATCTAAAAGCAATTTGAAGATTACCTTTTTTCTTTCAAATGCAAGTTTTAATTTGCAAGATTAAATACATATATAAATACTTGTTAAATGAAAGTTTTTCATTTTAAGTGCAAGCATATACATATAGAAGAGTACACTTTTTAACTTCACTAAAGAAATTTTTAATTTAAGTGAAAATTTTTTAATTAAGAAAAAAAAAACTAGAAAAACTTTAATTTAAAAATAAAAAATCTTCAGTTAAAATGAAAAATGTTCAATTTCATTAAACAGTCTTCAGTTAAAGTAAAAAAGTAGGTTTAAATAATGGTTTAATAAAAAATATGGTTTAAATAAAAATGCTTGCATTTTGAAAATAAATAAAAACTTGCACTTAAAGTAGATATCCTTTTTTTTAAGCCAATAAAGTAATACCTTTTATCCAAGTATTATTATTATCGTAAATTTTTGAATGCTTATCAATTAAATTGAATAACTTGGTTTGATTAATTAAAATTATAATTTGTAGCCTTATCATAATCATCAAAATATACATAACAAATATAAAATCAAAACAATCTTAGGATATAATATAAAAATTACACATAATAAAATATAATAAGTTTTTTTTATAATTCCTCTAATTGTATAACATATAGTTACAACACGTCACTATGGAGTTTATATCAAAAGTAGCATTCACTTATAGTGAAATTCTGATTTTTTTAGACAAATTATCTAATAGAAATATTTTCTGATCTCAGGTTTAATGTACATTTCAAAGATTAAAACATGTTCAATCAATCTATTAATATAATAAATCTCAAAATATAATAACAAAATTACAAAAATAAAATTGGATTAAATTATTAAAATTATTTTAATAATTTTAAAACTGATAGTTTCCAACTATCTTTATTCTACTGTAATTTAAACAGTTAAACAACAAAATTATATGAATCTTGTTCTTGTTTTTTTCGACATAACTGTTAACAACTTTGTATTAACATCCTTGAAATTCTTGATACATTAAATAACTCCCATCATCTTTTTTCTTTTATATTATGTATTTACTTTTAATGAGTTACATTTAAACCAATTTTATAGTGATTTTTATTATAATTTAATTCCAAAAAAATTTTATTTTTAAATTTAATGCAACACCAAAAAAAAAAAACATTAAAATATAACTTTTATCATCAAACCTTAAAAATTGCATTAATTTATTACACGGACATTATATTTTATATTATTCATGAACTTGGACAACCTTGATAATTGAAGCAATGGAATTCATATATAACTGAAATTATGTTAAAGTTTTAAATCAAAATAAAGTATTAAAAAAAAATAATAAAATAAGACAAACTTTACGTAATAATTTTTAGTAATGGTGTTTTGATAAATTTTATATTTTAATTGATTTATATAACAACGAATCTTATAAATTGGAACTTTAGATATTTCACCAAAAGACAAATTTACAAAAGTTTAATTTAACATTGCATAATAATTCTGGAATTAACATTATACTGCTATATCTTAGAAAAAAATATGCTGAATTGTCAGTAAAAATGAATTTTTTAAGCAGTAAAAATAATCATTTTTGCAGCAAATTAAATTTTTTAACAGTGTTTTAACTTAAATTCACTCTATCTATTCCTTTGTCTGTATGTTATTCAAAGTTTGATATCGAAATTTTATTTCGTACGATTTTGATTATTAAATTATAATTTAAGCTAACTTCCGTCACAAATGTTTACTGTTAACTTTATTAAATTTTCGATCAATTGACTAAACTTTTTATATGCAATAATACAATTAGCTGAAGATTCCAAACAATTATAGTATATTTATATTTTAAAAAAAGATTTCCCTTGGCAAATTTCATTTTTGATTATTGGTGACTCAAAATGTTATTAATCTCTGCAATTGAAATTTAACAACTGATCAAAGCCATTAAATTCAATTTTGCAACACTTTTATTATCTTATATATTAAAGTGAATGTTTGTTTGTACGTTTGTGTATAGCGTATAGACTTCTAAAATGAAAACGATTTGACCGATTAAATAAAATTTTTGTATACGTTAAGCTCTTTCGAATTGGCGTTTACTCTATTGGCAGACTTTATAAACCCATACCGGCACGACGATTGGTCAAAAAAGGTTTTTGAGTCAAATTACGTCCCATTTTGCGTAGTACTGCTTTAGCCAAAAAGAAAGTTTCAAAAAAATTGTTGTCAAGTTCGTTAACCTATTGCGTCACAGCAACCTTTAAAAATTTTTTCGTCACTTTACTCTAAATTCGAAACAGTTGGTCCGATTGAATTAAAATTTTGAATACGTGAACTTCTTTGGCAATGGAGTTTACTCTACATACATGGAATTGGTTAACAGATATTGGTCAACTTTTGTGTTAATTTTTTCCAATAACATCAATTCCAATTAAAAACTCATTGAGAAGAGCAGCAACGCGCACCTGTTATTAGCTAGGATCTATATAATACATAATAACATTCAAAATGAAGAATTGCTATATAAGAATTCCTTTCTTTCTAAATTTTTTTAGTTAATCAATTTTTGATTTACACTGCCAAAATAATTATTTAATATTCATATAATGTTACATTTGGCCTTAACCGCATTTTACCTGAATATAATACTTGATTAATATACATATTATTTTTACATTTTATTCACTTTTTTTTTTTTTTTTGATAATATAGCAGTAATATAATACTCGTATGTAATGTACATTTTTGTTTTAAAGAACATTAAAACAAAGTATAATTCAAAAAAATTAATTTTGACTTTGCTTTTGTGACGCATAGTTTGCATATCTCATTAAAATAATTAATTACCTTTTATTTGAATAATTTTTTACTTGAATTTTTATTTTTTTATTTTAATTTTAAACCACTTTTCCTTTTAATAAGACACAGTCACCAATTTTAGAAATTGTTACGATCAGCTGTTGTATTTAATTGTTATGAATTATTTTACATATTGTACGAGTATATTAGACTAGTTAGTCTAAGAAGAAAGTTTAAGTTTGGAGCCACTAATTAGAGCACCCACCCTTGATAACCTTTATCAAGTGTAATAGAAGTATTTTGAGCCACTTATTTAGATTTATCAAGAGTAGTAGAAGTATTTTGCAATTAAATTTTTTGAAAAGTCACTTAAATAAAATGTTCGGGTCAGAAAGTCTATAACATTTAACTTTTAAGTAAGACACACAATTTTTAACCAAAGATTTAAAATAATAAAAATTATTCTAAAATTTTCAGTTTATGAATTTCATTTCATCATTCATTTTATTTGATGGATAGTTTTTAACTGAACCCTTAAAAATCACATTGCGTTTAGCAGGATCTAAATATGAACCAAATTTTGTTTAGCAGGATCATATTTTTATTTTAAAGTACTACAAGTTTAATAAATGATGAAAAGAAAATTAAAATTTAATCAGAATTTATTAAATTTTTTTTTATTCGCCTAAATATATGCAAATATTATTATCTTAAATAATTTTGAACAATTTTTTTTTAAATATGAATATAAACTAAAAATTATTTTATAAAACTACTAATTTTTTGTTACTAGCCAAAACCTAAAGAAAGGAATTTAAAAAAATATAAATTTAGTTTTACTCATAGTAACCATATGTAAGCATAGGATTCCAAAGAATAGAGTATGGTGCAAATATTTAATTTTCTTTTTTAATATTGACCGGTTTTTTTTTTTAAATAAAAATTTTCATTTATTTTATTTTTGCTTTTAGTTACTTTTGTTTTTAAATGCTTGCAATTTTAAAACTGAATATGCCCTAAGTGTTATAGAAGTTTATTATAATTGTCGAAAAAATGCCCCAGAACACTTTGATAACCGGGATCCATTTAGTGATGAAATTCAACAATGTTTAGATAATCAGTAAGTATTTTATGAAGAGTTAATACTATATTATTATATATATTTAACACTTTTGCATTTTTTTAATAGATATTATTTCCCAATACCGCCAATTGAAAAAGGTGGATGTTTAATAGTTTATCATCAATTGAAAAATTCAATAGCATCAAATTACCAATTTACAAATGCAGTTAAAACTTATTGTATGACAATAGGTGACTTATATATTAGAAAATTTTGTAAAAATTTATTTATCAAATTTTCGTTAAAATTTTTCAGATCATGCTATACAAAAATATGGACCAGCACCTGGAATTACATTTATTTTTGATTTAAAAACTGTCAGATTAATGCATATATTTCAAACTAAAATATCCGGAGTTAAAAAATTTCTAAGCTATGTACAATATGCACTACCAGCTAAAGTAAATATTTTCGCGTTTTAGAATTAATTTTTTTTTACAGGTTACTAAATCTTTTTATATTTATTTATAGGTTGCTCATATTCATATACTAAATACAAGTGCAGTTTTTAATCGTATTTTAACAATAATTAAACCATTTGTTCAAAAAGAACTTCTTGAAATAGTAAGATTTTATGTTTTTAATATGTTTAAAAAAAATTTCTACTTATCTTTTTAGATTCATACTCATCCAACTGACATGAACTATGAAGAATTTTATAAAACATGGATTCCTAAAAGTCATTTACCATCTGATTATGGTGGTGATATGAAATCAATTGAAGAATTGCATTTAGAGTTTTGTGAAGAAATTTTACAAAAAAAAGACTATTTTGACGCTGAAGAAAAGCAAAGAAAAGCTTTAACTAATTGATCTTAAACAAAACTTTTTTTTTTTCAAAAATTAATGATTGCCATAAATTAAAAAACTAATACAAAAATATGTGCATTTTTTTAAATTAATCACAATAAGGGAAGATGGTTGTAATAAAAATGCGTTTTGATATAATCTGAGATAATCGGCTATTCTGCAATCGCCTTTTTTAACTGAAATCAATAAATTTTTATATGATAATTAAATAAAATAAAACTATTATTTCATTTTTTTGTTTATGTACTTTATTGTACCACAGAGTTAAGAAGGCACAAATTACTAATTCCAATTTTTTTAATTTATTATTAATATTGTGCTCTAAACTCAAATGAAGAATTTAAAAACAAATTATAAAATAAACAAAAACACTTTTTTATGTGCTAGGATACAAAGAGTTAGTTTTACTTAGCAAAACAAAAATGAAAAACAATTAATGTATAAATATATTTTATAATTATAATTAGTTAATTTAATTATAACTAAATTTTTTTTTAATACTAGTTGTATTCAAAAAGATTTTTTAATTTTTTTTTTTTAAATTATAAATGGTAATTAGTAAATTGAATTCAGTAACAATACACTCGTATTTTTTATTTTATTTATATATATATATATATATATATATATTTCTTTTTAATTATTTTAATAAGTTCAACAATTCTTTTTATTATTTTTATTTTATTTATTCATATTTTTTTTCATTTGCAATTTATATTTAATACATATATTAGTATATAAAGTTAATAGTTGCAGTAATACAGCGTAAATTTAATTTTTAATTTTTTTTTTTTTTTTTTATTAAATTTTAGATGTATGATATGGTATGCAAAGACAATTTTATTTGAAAAATATCGTAAATTAATTTTTAACTCGAAATGTTTCAATATTTTTTCTTTTACTTAATACTTTTTAATTTGAAAAAAAAGTCTATCTAACTTTTTAAAAATTTATATTTGGATTTTAACTAATATATTTGATTTTATATTAAGTATATTATTTTTCATTACTTCAGTGAAAAATGAAACAAAAGTTTCATACAATTTTTTTCGAAATAGTACAGAAATCGCAAATAATCGACAAATTTTTAAAGTTATTTAAGTTTTTTTTAAAAAGCAAATAATTTAACAATTTGACAATGTTTTCTGAAATTGTCTTGAATGTAAGAAATTAAGAATAAAAACTATTTAGTCAAAAAATTTATAATTCTAGCTATGTTTTGTGAAACAATAATTAATTATTTTGGACATTTTTTCATGTAAATATTAATTTACGACTATTTTCATGTAAGTATACGATATTTTACGTTACAAAAGTAATTTAAACAAGTTTTACTAATATATTTCTTTTTTCTTTGTTCCTTTTTTTTATTTTTCCTATTTAAAATAAAAACTTAAGATATTTTATATGTAAAAAAAAGAAACATTTTGATCCTAAGGACGGAGTCGTTTTTTTCTTATCAAAAAAAAAAAGAGAGAAAATATTTTTTCTTCTTTTTTTTATTTGTTGTTTTATACAAATTGTAATTATAAGTGAATATAAAGCGATGAAAATAAAAAAGACAATTATTTTTCATTATTAAATTTTTGTTTTTAAGGTTTTAATCATATTGTTTTTCTTGTTTTAAATTTTGTGGTTGCACATTTTTTACTTTTAAATGTAATATTTGAAACTTTTTATTGATTTCTTCAACATCTTATTTCTTGTTTTCAGATGTAAGCCATTCAGAAGTCAAATTTTATTAGATTACTTACTTTCTAATATTTGGAGTAATTAATTTTCTAATAAATAAATCTAATAAATTGTAAGAACTAAAATTTATAATTCAATGCTAAGTTTGTATATTCTTATAAATCTTTTGAATTATCCATTTTTGTATTTTTAACATATTAATTCCTGAAAGGCTCACTCAATTTTTTTTTTTTCTTACTAAAGTTTATATTATTAATTTGATTTTATAACTTGTTAATTAAATATTTTATTTATATTTTATGCATTATATTATAAAATATCAATATATAAAATATAATATTTCAAATAACAGATCAGTTTGTTTAGAAAGTAAACATACAAAAATTGAAATAAATAAAATACTTGAAAAAAAAATGTATTTTGATTTTATAATAAATAAATAGAATTTATACTGTTTTAAGATTTTTCTCAATATTTAATAGCAAATCCTAAATTATTAATGTTTAATTATATTTGCTATTATAGATGAAATTTTTTGTAAATATTCTAGTGTCAATAAAAAAAAACTAATTTTCACTTACTTTGGTAAGTTTCAAAATGAAAATAGAAAATATTAACTAACTTCACAAGTGATTTTTTTTTTAATTAAATGTTATTTAATTTTTAAAAATTTCATCTTTATCGAATATAGAATGTAATTATTGGGTTAAAATAAATTTTTGATTTAAATTATCTTTTATGTATGTTTTAAAAAAATTTATTTAAAAGACAAATAATAATATTAAAATTAATTTATTTGTTTTATTTAATATAAAACTTTATGTAAAAGAAATTTGTCTTTTTTTAATTCATTTTACTTTTATTTTATTTTTAATTTTACGTCATTCATATTTAAAGCTTATGATATGATTAGTACATTAATATAATAATTGGTTATTGGATCAACCAATACAATAAAATAATCAACTAATAATTAAATTGTTTCAATAAACAAAATACATTTAAAACTCAAAAAAAAATCATTAAAACTTAATTCATTTTTAAAATTAATACAAAAAATAATAGAAAAACTTAAAAAATAAAGAAAATAACAAAAACTTTTTTTCTCTTAAAACAAAAATAAAATTAACAATTCAATTATGAAAATAAAATTTTCAGTTCAACTTAAAATTTAAGTTAAAAAAAAATGTTTGAGCAAATTTATTTAAAAAAAAATTGTAATTATTATTTTTTTTGTAATCCATACTTTTTATCTATTTTTTTATTTATAAATTATTTTAACTTTACTTTTTTTCTTCAGTTATTTTATTATCTTTATTGTCTTCTGCAGCAGGTTTTTCGTTATTTGTACTTTCTTCATTTGATTCAGTTGAAGTCACCGTTTGAACAGTTTCTTTTGTGCTTGTGCTGTTTGGGCTCTCAGAAACATTAGTTGAAGAAGTAGTAACATTTGTTGTTGTGCTCGTTACTTCTTCTGTTGTTTTTAAGTTAGCTGTGTCGGATGAAACAACATTTTCACTATTTTCCTTTTCTGTTACAATCGCAGTTTTTACTTCATCTGTTGTTGATGTAGGTTTTTCATCACTTACAGAAGCAACAACTTTTTGCTTTTCATTTGGTTTAATTTCTTCTTGTTTTTCTACAGGAATAGGTTTTTCATCTTCCTTTTCTTTGTTACTATCAACAACTTCGGTTTTTGTTGTTTCAATTTCTAATGATGTTGTTACTTTTTCTTCTTGAATATTTTGTTGTTCCTGTTGTTGCTCCGTTTGTTGTGATTCTTGTTGCTGCACTTCAGCCGATTCTATTTGATTATCATTTATGTGATTAGCAACATTATTTTGGTCTATCAATTCTACGGATGTTTCTACAGGTTCTTGTTTAATTTCAGTTATTATATCACCATTTAATTGTTTATCTTCTTGCTGATTCTGATTTTTAGAACCCTCTGCTTGTAATTTTTCAATAACACGTTTCAGTTCGGCTATTTCACTTTTTGAATCTTCTAATTCTTTTTTTAAATATTCATATTGATCTTTTTGTAACAGAGTATGACCCAAATTTTGAAAAATAAATTCTATTGCATTTTCAGGTCTTTCTGGTGTATTGAATAATTTCATTAATACTTTCGTAAATGCATCTACAACACCACTACGTTCAAGATATTTACGGAATTCATCTCGTCTAGAATCAATTGGCTAAAAATATAAAAAAAAATGGAAATATATGATAACTATTATTCAAAAATCGATTTTAAAATATAAAGAGTTTTATTTTATAAATTTATATAAAATCTTATTAACGAATTTATAAAAAACCATTGATTACTTTCATAAAAAAAAAGATAATTAACAAAAATCAATAAAGATTCATATATATGTAGATTATAACAACGTTTTTCTGACAAATATGATTTGTTTGGTTTGTTCGGGAAATACAAAAACTGTTTTTGTTCCTTAATTACATTCAAATGACTCATCTAAGGGGGCATTAATATGTAAGAGGGTAAAAATAAAATAAACAAGGCTAAATCAAAGCAAAAATAATTTTGCTTGTTTTTATACTCGATTGGTTCTATGGCAAAATTATAATAACAAAAATTTACTTGAGGAAACCATGTACGAATTTAACTTTCAACTTCTTTTTTAGGTTTTAAGGACAAAATAATTAAATTGTATGCATGTATGAGTAAAGGAACCTTTTTAAAACTAACAGTATCATACAAAAGTTTATCAAGCAATTTATATTGAAATTTTTAATTTGAAAGATTTTATAAAAATTTTATACAACAGACTACATCTACATAGATGTACATATTTGATTTTATATATTTTAAATATACAAAATCATGAAAATTTAAACGATGTAATAATGTTTTTTAATTTTAAATGTTTATCCATTATAATGTTGTTTTAATCATTTATTTAAACTTAATACAAACTAATTTTGAAAAAAAAAAAAAATATAAAACTAGGTAAAATTGAAGTTTGTGAAGATCTTTTAATCAAATAAAAATTAATTTCCTTTCATTCATAAACAAAATTTAAAACTACTTGTATTTAATTTATTAAGTTTTTATACTAGATCCAATACTGTACAATAAATATGTTAATCTACAATTCCCAAATAACACCAAATAAATAAATTTATAGAAACGTTTTTTTAAACCAAAATCACATTTTGAATATTCATACGAATTTTGAGAAATTATATTTATCGCAAAATAATTTATGAAATTCTAAAAATTGTTGTTATTACAAAGTAAACAGACTTAACTTTATATTATTAATATTTAATTTAAAATTAATTAGTAAAGCAATTTCTAACTTGTCAAAATTCACCAATTATAGTTTTATATCTCAAAGTAATTATAATTAAATTACTCTTGATTTTATATAAAGAAAAATGTATAATTGTCGTGTTCTTTTTGCAAGAATAAGAAAAATTTCTAAACTTTTGTTTATCACGAATTTTGTAAAATAACACGAAAAGTAAAAAAGAATTTTTCAAATTTACTTAAATTTTTTTGACGCACATGGTTCTTATAGACATAAGTTTCTTTTAAAATTTTTGGAATGGGTATTATTTATAACGATAAATTAATATTAAATCTAAGATTAATTTATAATTCAACTTCTTCGAAAAATCAATTTCAATATTATTGGTTTAATTTTATATGTTAATTTGCTAAGAAAAGGGTTTACCAAGGGTTCCCATTTACCATTTACCAGTATGAATTTGTTACCGTCGTTTTAATAGCATTACTAGTGTTAGATATCCTTTTACCATGCCAACTTAGTTTTTTATCTATAGTTTTGGTTAAAATAAAATCGAAAAGCTAAATTCATTAATATATTTGTAATGAATACCTACATGTGTACGAATTTTATAAAAAAATCAGTGATTGTAAACCTTTTCACAAAGTTAACGATTTGGTTTCCAGCCAAAAGAAACGCAAAACTCTTGACTTTAGCATTTTTAACATGCAGCAAAAATAAACCAAAAATTGATTCGATCAAATATTTTTTATAGTTTTTTTTATAGCTTCAAAACTTATTTCTCTTTTCTTAATATTAGAAAAACGTATATCAGGTCAAAAATAGAGAATGGAAACAGTACCGAAACATCGATGCTCAAATTACGATACCAGGAGATCCGAAATGAATAAAATAAAAATATAATAAATATATATATATTCAACTTTTATCTGCTTTCCTGATTTTGCACCTCTGTATTGATTCTTTTTATTTATACGTATTAATTATTAAATTAACAATTTTAATATTCGTTCCAATCGCAAACTTCTTTCTTTTTTAAATAAAAATTTTGACAAGGTCGTGTATCTTTGTTCCTAATATTATTATATCAGGAAATATTCTCAATAATATCATACTAAAATTTCAAACCAATAAATCAATTTATTTAACAAAATACATAAAACATATATAAAATTAGAATTATTTGCAGTACGAATATAGCTTTAATTCATACCAGAAATAAAAAAAAATTATCTTGTAAAAATTATTTTAATATACAAACATTTTTTGAGTAATTTTTTATAAAAATAAAAAATTGAAGGTTAAGAACAAAAAATATAATATTAATTTACAGTTTATAACCGAATTATTGATTTTATCTATATTAAAATTGGACAACATGTATATTCTTTTTTTCGAAGTTATTTTATGCATATACTGTATATGCATATACATTAAAATAACAAATGAATTTATAAGTGAATTTAATTAATAAGTTGTGTTTCATTAAATAATTTGTTAATTTTATTTATTAAATTAAATAAATCCAAGTTAAAATAAATTGGATAATAAATTGTTTATTTAATTCTAGTTTAGCTTATAAATAATTTATAAAATTAATATTAACTTGCCGGTCCATTGGTTTTTTTTAAAACTTTAAATATACAAATTTTATTTGAATATTATAGATTACATTGATTGTAAAATAGATACTTGACTGCAAGCTGGAATTTGTGAGGTTTGTAAATTTTTATATAATTTCTTGCTATTTTTATTTAATTTTATTATACTTTGGTATAATAATTATACTATTTGCAAATACTTATTATTGATTATAAAATAAGTTTTAATATCATATTTTACCATAAATATTCATAAATTAATATTCAATCCTAAAAATAATTAAAATATAAAATTAAAATCTTACTTTCTTTTCAATTTTTGCTTCCATTTTCTTTTAACTGCTAAGTTTATAAATTTTAAAATATAATTTATTCGAATTTATACTTATATTGGAGAACTATACCAAAAAAACCAAATAATATATGAGTTTAAATCAATTTCATCTAAATCTTACAATGTTTTAAATTAAACTGCTTATGAATACATTTCTATATTTTATCGTGGTTTTTTTTTTAATAAAAATATATAAATAAAGTAACTGTGGTAACAGTTTTGGCCAAAACACACAAATATAAAACCATATTTTACTACAAATAAAATACATAGGTATATAATAGTTATACAAAACAAATTGATGTTAATTATAACGGTTAATTCCATTTTCTTTTATTGTAATTTGTAACTATCGTCAAATTTAATTTTTTGTATTCATTGAAATGTGTTTTTTATATGTAATGGGGAAAAAGGTAGTAATAATTTAAATATACCCTTTTAAAAATATGATCAGGTGTTAAACCATTACTTAGCAAAATGTTATTATTTTAAAATAATTGGAAAATAACAAAATAACAAAATGAGGTGAGAATGGAATAATGAAAAACGTAAAACATATATTTATTTTTTCAGAATATAGTAAAGCAGAAACATAATAAAAAGTAGATGGTATCCTAAAAATAAAAAAAAACATAAAAATCAATATGTTAATGAAACTTCTATAATTAACTTTTCATTATTAAATTCAACAGTTTTTTTGTATCATAACCGAAATTAAAAACGGTTTGAGCTTTTTTAATTTTTAAATGGTGATTTTTATCACGATAACTCAAAAAATAAAGGAACTAGGATTTTGAAATTTTCACAAATTCATTTTTATGCAATAGCCGTCATCGCTTTTTAAATCCAGCCATTTTGGTTCACGGGTTCGAGTACCTGCCATTAACTTCCAATTTTATATGAGCATTACTCTATACTTATGGAAGCTGGGTGTCTGAAATTTTGTCAAAAATAGTTTAGTATAATGGTCAAAGTTACTGCAAAATTTTGTTGGTCTACTGCTGAGGGTTCGAGTAGCTGCCATTCAACCCTTTCTTTTATATGAGCATTACACTACACCAAATGAAGGTGGGTATCTGAAATTTTGCCAAAAATAGTTTAGTATAATGGCCAAAGTTACTGCAAAATTTTGTTGGTCTACTGCCAAGGGTTCTAGTAACTGCCATACAACTCCTTCTTTTATATGAGCATTACTCTACACCTAATAAAGCTGAATGTTTGAAATTTTTCCAAAAGTAATTAACCGAATGATATAATGTATATGTTACAGTCATAGGCGTATCCCAGAGTTGACACAGTCTACTCTACTACACTCTTCCTCGTTTTTATATTAAAAGGTATAGCCTATAGGTAAAATGCAGCACTCGTCTTTCATGTTACGAAATTGAAACAATTCAGACAGTCTCAAATATTAATCTAAAAAAGGACTAATTGAATTTATATTTACGGTTGACATTACAATAAAGACGTTACAATTTATATTTACGGTTGGCATAATATTTTACCAAATCCCAATTTTTAAGACAACTAAATAGGTATATTAAAAAGTTATACTTAAATAATTTAAGGGGAACATTTTAAAATTCTATAGGTAGGTACTTATATTGTATTCTGAATATTGGTTAAAAATTGATAACATTAAATTTTAAAATAATTTTCAAAAAAAATTATACACAGATTAATTTTACAAACTAATAAAAATAGAATACAAACCAATAACCTGTAGTACCTATGTATATACATACATATAATTAAAATTTTTGGTTTTAGTTCAACTACATCTAAAATTTAGATTAAATTGAATACTTTTTTTTATCATTGTATTCTTATCAATCTAAATAAACAAATACATATACAAAGTTTTATTTTCACCCAAATAAAGTTGGCAGGTGATAAGGTATTATCACATCATATAAAACATAATAAATAAATAAATATGTGCCAACATACACATGTGTACACATGAATCAGATTTTTTGAAACGTTTCAATTTTTTCATTGAAATTTAATTAATTATACCAGATGTCTGAATAAAATGATATTTCATTTTGAATTTGCTATTAAGCAACAAAAGTTAATACATATACCTACCACTAAAAATTAATTTAAATAATTCATGAGTTTAAAAAAAAAAATTAAAAAATTATATAAAATTTAACTCTTTGTTTGAATTCGTATTTCATAAGTAAATATTTATTATGTGAATTAACTCTTTTTAGGAATAATTAAAAATTTATAAACAAAAACATATATTAAAGACCGTTAAAATAAATGTATTTTTATTTAAAATATTAATTTATTTTGTGTATAATTTCCACGTACACTAAATACATATTTTTTTTAAATCGTGCTACTCATAATTAAAATCCTAATTAAATCATGTCCCTCTTTTATTCATTTAAAAGAATATCCTTATTTTCTATAATGATAATTTGGTCACTTTAAATCAACCTAACATAATTTGTCTTATCATTTATCAATCATCAAATCTTAAATGTACAAAAAAAAATACTTGTTATTATAAATTTATATTAAATATTTATATATAATTTTACAGTTATTTATTATTTATAAAATATACTTTGAACAGCATTTCTCCACATTAATAAATTGCATTCAAAATCTTACATAGACAGAAATTATTTTATTATAATTTTTATATTTACAATCAGACCAACCTATATTTAAAATATATTTTTATTAAAATATGAAAATTTGTCACTGCTTGTATTTTCAAATTATCTTAATAATAAGTTCAATTTAAGTTTATTTCAGAAAATTATCCAATCGTTTTTTACAGTTAGAATAAAATTTAAGTGTAAAAATTCAAATTAGTTTTTGTATTTTTTAAAATATTTATATTCAAATTTAATATATTTGATATATTTTTGCAAAACTTACCTTAAAAGACATGTTTATTTTTGTATTTTTAAAAAAAAGTTTTTATAATATAAACGATAATATAAAAATTACTAAATTAATCAATTTCCAAAGCTAACCACAAAAATTTCAATTTTAAAAATTTTGCGACTGCGCAAAATTTGACATTTATGTGATGGCCTGTTTTTGATGTTCAGATGTCAGTTGCCATTTTTTTTCAATTTGAAAATTCTTTAACGAAAAACACGAATTTTACTAATGGTTTGGGAATTTTTTTTTTTTAATTTTTAAAACTTTCAAGAAATGTAAAACATAAAATGGTTAAAAAATGTTTTAAGATTAATAGAAAAATAAATTAAGTACGATTAACTATAAATTTTTAATAAAATAATGTATAAAATAATTTATGTACTCTAAATATTAAATTTGACTTTTTAAAATTCTTTAAAATTATGAACATTCATAAATAGAAGAGTTGATGAATTTGCATAAAAAACAAATACCTAGTTTCCAGAAGACAATTTGCAAAATATGAAAATTTTAAAATTATATATTTTATGTAAAAATCATTTTCCATTTAATTTTTAACTGCGATTATATAAATAAAAAACGCCATATTTTAATTTCATTACCCTTGTTTATGGCATGCATTCTTAATCGTTTTTACCAGAAACCCTAAACTAAAATAGATTAGATATATTAAGGAAAATGTGTTTAATATTTTACTATTATTATTTTATTTTATTTCGCACAAAAATGTAAACACGATGCTATGCTTTTAAAATAGATTCAATTTCAAGAGAAGCAATAATCGAGGACACAAACCATACGAAATGCATTATTTAAGAAACATTATTATACAAACATACATATGTACCTAAAATCGCAAAATGCAAGTATGCATTTTTCTGTATATTTTTATTCTAGAAAGATAAGAACAGCATTTTTTCTTAAGAAACTTTACAGAGTTCAAATTACAGAACAAGCATCGGATGATGATATTAGATAATTGAATACATACATAGGTTATTTTCGCTTAGTTCACAAAAATTGATTCAAATATTACGTTAATATTTTAATAATTAAAATAGGTCTATATTTTGTTTTTTCTAGAATCTCTGGAATTCATAATTTTGATAATTTTTTAAGACCGTGTTCTAAAGTTTCAATTATGTATGTAGTTTTATTTTTTTCGTTAAATTTTAAATAAAAAAAAAAAATAGAAAACAATCCGCTTACAGTACTTACACACACTAATATATTATATAATATAAAAATATGAATTATAAGTTCATAAAAACTATCTTTAATTTCTATAGGTATTGTCTCAAAAATTGTTATAAATTGACAATACACTTAGCTACTCCAATATTTTTATTCCAGCATGAACTTAGTTGAGTTGCAAGACAAACAACTAACTAAGGAGGATTCTAAAAATTTCAAAAAATAATTTTTTAATACAGGTCATCTTTATTTCCATTGTAGCTGCCATGCCATACATTTTTTTTTATATTAGCAATACAATATTCACATTCTACAATAAAGCTAAGTATGGATCTGAAATTTTATCAAAAGTACCTAGAAAACGGTAAAAGATTTGAGAAAATCCAATAACTTAAAATTGAAGCTGTCAGATGATTTTAAAAATAAAATAAAATTGACACACCAATAACGGTATTTTATGTAATACATAATTACAAATATTTAACAGTTAGATTAATTATTTTTCTAATTTAAAAATTTTTAATCTTCAAGACAATGAAATATAATAAAAATTTGAATATTGTCATGAAAGCCCAAAACTTCAGCTAGCTAACAACACCTAAACAAATCTCCCAATATTGTACAGAGACAAAGGAAACAGTTACAAATTTTAATTACATTTTGTTTATGTTAACATATTGTTAACTACCTATACCCCAATTTCAAAAATTTAAAAATATTTTAAAAAGTGCATTCCCAAACATACCTATAAAAAATAGAAAATAATAGGAAAGAAAATGTGATAATTGATATAAACCTATTTTTTTCAGTTAGAATTTTATTCTAAAAGCTACATACCTACATACATATATTTATTTTTGACATGTATGTATATAAAAAAAACTTTCCTAAGAACTGAAAAAAAAAAAAAAATTTAATCTAAAATATCCTGAAATCTTTTTAATAAATCAAGTAACCTTGTTTTTATTTAAAAAATAATTAAATTGCTAAAACAAAAAGTGAAAAATAATTGAAAATTCAGAAATCCGAAGTGACTAGACTTGTCATATAATATTTTAAATATTAAAATGGGACAGGATGTCTTTCCATTCTATTAATCAAAACTTTTGTCGTACAGTCATGGTTAACTTATTAAAAGTATAATCAAATTTATATTATGATACGATCCTGAACTCGTATTGCTTTTTGACTTTTAAAACGTTTTAGAAATTGTTTTTAAAAATTGACTAATTTTAAAATATTAATAAAAATTATTAATATTTTAAAATTAGTCAATTTTTAAAATTAAATAAAAGATAACATTAGAAATAAAGAATGATTTTTTAAACATTTTTAAAATTTTGCAAAGTAAAATACCTTTTTTACGGTTCACAAAAGCCTGTGCTAAAACCCAAGCGAAAGAGCAATGGCTCCAATCCACCGGATCAACACACACAAAGGTTTTCTGGGGAGATGCAAGTAGCAATAAAACGAAAAAGATCCTAAAACTAAAAAAGAGAGATCTTAGACTGAGGTCAGGGATAAGCACGGGCCAATTAATTCTTGGGACCCATGTAGTAATAATATGTAGAGCAACTAATGGAACGTGGAGAGGTTGTGGAAGGGAGAACGAAACGGTTCTCTCCATCCTATGCCAATGCAAAGCGCTGAAAAGTTTAAGACTTAGGATCTTAGGAGAAAGACACTGGGATAACTTAAATTTTGTAAGGGAGTTAGACCAGGGAAAATTAGTAAGATTCATTAGGGGTACAAAGTTGCTCAACGAGGCGCTGTAGTAAAATACAAGCGGCTCTGAGGTTAGGGGTGCACAAAAAGGCCGCGAGGCCCAACTAGAGGTAGACTCGATTTCCCCCACCTTTAAAACAACAACAAAACAGCTTTTATCATCTTTTAATGGTTTATGTATAGAAACTAGATTCAATTACTTTTACTTTCTAATAAAATTTTAAATTTATCGTTTTTCAAATGATTTTAGAATCAAATCCGATATACTTGTGTCTCTTATGTAAAGGAAAATAAAAGTAAACAAATATGCAAAAACGTACATACTTTTATTATAGGTATGTATGTGTAGTAAGTACTACAATAACTAATAAGGAATAAGAACTTCTTTTAAATTATTCGACGTGACCCTGTTTATTATAGACATTATATTGATAACATGCCATTAAAGTTAAATGTTTGTATCGTCTGCATTCTGCAATGATTGAGAACGCTTATCAATCACAGACAACAAAAAATAAAATAAATAAAAGTATTTAATATTGCAAAAATAAAAAAAAAATATTCCTGAAATCAATCCTTAAAATTTTTTTTTTTTTTTTAATTTTTTAACACGAAAAACTGCATGTTAACAAAATATCTCAAGGATGTTTCAAAATTGTAATATTGCATAAAGTATAGTTATTTTCTGTTAGAAACTGATAATTTTAACTAAATTTATCTGGGTTTAAAGCCCTTTCTTTTTTAAGATTGTTTTCAGTGATGTGCTAATGAAGATATAACTGGCTATTTTTATAATCAATCCTTTCATTACCCAAGATCGCATAACTCAAGGTCATTTACGAACTACTGCAACATACCACAACCAAAATTAGCATCAGAGCCTTTCCAAAAACTTTGCCCAAGGATTTTATCCAACTTGATAGGAAAATGCAAATGAAAAGAAATCTCCATGTAAAGGTCTAAAATAATTTCTTCTTCTAAATCATATCTTTCTTGTGTCTGTAGAACCATTTTCTTCATGTTGGAACTTTTCATTTTAAGTTTTCAACTCCTTCACCCAATCCGGTAAAAAAACAATAGGTTTTATCCTATTGGGGAAAAAAACAGTCTTTTGAAAATTTCAGCCGCCTTCGGTCCAGTCATTTAACCAAACTAAGCTGTTCTCTCCACAACGGCTCAAACTATAGAAACGAACTATGAACTATGGAATCTTTAAATTTTCGTCAATGCGTCGACTATATTTACAGTGTGATAATTCCAGGGCTAGGACCTATATTTACTATAGGACTTTTATTACTGTGAAGTGTGAGTTATAAAGTATTAATTGAAATTTTTTTAATATTTTTTTTTTTGTTTCCAAGGTTAATGGAAAGCATCGATAACCGCCCAGAATCACTGTACGGGATGCATCTGGGTAATGTTGAGCTTTAGCCAACTAAAACCGCCCCCTTTTTTAAAACCAAACTTGAAAGGGACCTTAAATACATATTTATCGTATGGTTTTTAAGATCAGGATTCAGAAAGGAAATTAGGGATAGGACTTGGAAATTGGAATTAATTTGGATAAAGAAAATAATTTAAAGGGATGTCATGAAGATGGATGTTAATGTTCTTATTAAACTTTTTTGGATCGTACATATATTACTATAATTTCAAATTTAATTGGATCCGAATACTAAACGAATTAGAACTAAAAATTGAATATTCAGATTAAAAATTACCCAAATTTTCTATTTGTTCCAAAGTATTTTTGTAATTTTTTAACACCTTTCATATTAGTCATATATTGGCTTTATTATACTTTTATTGTTCACCTGTTTGCATGTAAAAATCAATTTAACAAAGTATATAGTAAAACATTGAGTCTAATCATCAATTGATTGTTTTTTTATAAAAAATTTTTTATACATACTTTACGAATTATGCTGCGGTTTGACGACCTTTTCAAACCTCTACCTAATTTAGGAAAATTTATGTTGAAGGGTTACATTTAATATGTATGTAGTATACAAAAAATATATAAATTTATAAGTATTTTAGTCGTATAATTTTTGGTTTTTTTTTTATGTATAATACATAATATGCAAATGCAAATGTTAATACATAATGTACATTGTACAGATGTCAGATATTAAAAACTTTAAAGTATATTATAAAAAAAAAATCAGTTATTTAAAACAATTATTGAAAATGAGTTCAGTAAATGAGTACAAACTAATGAATAAATTAAAATATGTATGGATTGATGTACATTATAATATATACATAATGATTAGGTGTTATATTTAAAAAATATAGTATGTATATGTATATATAATTTTGAAAAACTTCAAGGTTTATCCTAGATTTTTATTTTATAGTTGACGAAACCTAACAATATAATGTCCTTTTTTTGATTTTTTCTTCCTTTAATTTTTTTTTTTTTTTTGTTATTTAATAATATGTATGCAAAGGGATAATAATATTTTATTATTATTGATAGTTTTAACAGGTTTTACCTTAGTATTTTAAGGTGCCTATACCTAAATAATAAATTGAATAAAACAAAAATTGTAACTATAAAATAAAATCAACAGAGTGTGAAAAAATTTATGATCTATAAATACAAAATATTAGATGTTAAATTTTAAAAAAATTAAAAACTTATAGCTAATATTTAATAAAATTAGAGTGTGGTGGACAAGGACATGCCATACCAATTGAGGAAGTGCGATGTCGAACTCCGAAAAAATTATTGAGAGGAACAATTCTTTACTAATACTTTCAGTTAACAAACCCTTTAATGGTTTTTGATGATTTGTATCCTAATACCTAGGAATCTTTTATGCACCCTATTATATTAATATACTTTTAATTATTTTATAAGTAATATTATTTCTTTTTTTTTGTTTAATTTGAATTTTTGTATTTTATTTATGCATTCGGTAACCAAAAAGAGTTTTTTTTCCAATTTTCCTACACGGGTAACAAAAGTCGGCAATGCACGTGATTAGTTACAAACAAAGGCCTCTAATTAATATAAACAAAATAAATAATATGTATAACTTAAAAAAATAATGCATTTAGCACTTATCTGTTAAATCTAAAAAAAAAAAATACAAACTCAACTCTCTTTTCACATGACACTCTTGGAAGGGGACTGCCTTCTGTCTAAGTTAATAATTTAGCTAACACAGACCATTCAACGGTTATACTCATTACCATATCTAATTTTGACTCACTCTTCTTGGATTATGTTTATTTAAAAAGGATAACAATGTTGCTACAAAAAAATATTGTATCTTAAACAAAATTTTAAAGAAATCGAAGTACAATATTGGACAAAATTATAAGTACAATAATAAAATAAAATATTAATTGATATTAAAGTGTAGAGTACACACATACATTATCAGTTCTGTCGCCAGTTATGTATAGTATGCACATATAAAATCATAAACTGTTATCATAAAATCATGGGAATGGCAAAAAATTTTGATAATATCTGACAGTTGCACAACTAAAAACTGAACCATAGAATTACTAGTACTAGAATGGCAAAAGAATGTTTCCGACTCTTTCCATCTAATGTGATTTCCTATCCTGAGGTATTCAGACAAAAAAAATACATATTCATTTTCTTATGCGTTTACAAATGATACGGGTACTTCGTCTGTCATTATTTTAAAGTTGAGTAAATGAGAATGTTTAATAAACAGTTTCTCATTAGTTTTTTTTTGTTTACATTTTTACATTGAAATACATTTGGATTGGAGAGTTTGTATATTGTATGTATTGATTTAATTTACTTTTAATTTTAAATATTTACTTAATAATAGTATATAATTCACAAAACAGCAACAAACAAGTTTGAATAATATTGAAAAAAGAAGTTGTAATCAATTATTTAAAAAAATAATGGAATTTTCAAAGAACTTTTAGTTTTTTTTTATGTTAAGTTAAAACTTTTAAATTTTAATTTATAATAATATGTATCTTCATCTTCAGGTTTTTATTCATTGTAGAAATGTAAATCATAAGCAAATTAAGAAATAGTAATTTTGTTTATTAAACAAAACTAACAGTGGTAACATTCTTTCGTGAAAATTTTAAAAATGTTTTGTTAAATGGACTCACAAACGTACGATTTTTGCTTATTTGAATCATTCTGATAGCATATTTAAGCTTTGAATGTCGTAAATTCATTTAAACTTTAATATTTTGTCAGAAGGAATCATAAAAAATTTGTATAAAATATTTTTAATGTTCACATTAAAACGTAATCAAAAATTTTACATTTACAAAAATGTATCAACTCAACTCTATATCCTAAATTAAATTTCTCTATATTTTATCAACTCTATATTTTTTGTTTAAATAACATTAAAACACAAAACCTAGTATTTTTTTTGGAACACAATTTCTTTTTCATTCAGTTTTAACTTTGGAGTATGAGTATTTTACTAATTTTATTTTACGAAACCTTCAAACTACTCTGAACTTTCGGTAAATTGTAAGATTATCAATTTTTATGAAATAGAGTACTACTGTTACACATTCCAGCTTTCAGTGTCACAAAATTTCATCAAGTCCCCGATTATCAGCTTCTGAGATCGAACTCTTTCACTATTTTCTTCGTAGCATTACTTTAAACTGCAGTATTGTTTTCGAAGGTTTTTTTTTTATTCCTTTTTTTTCCACTCCTTTTAATGAGTATAGGGCATTCACCAAGTTTATTTTAAACTAGGCTTCAGTTTCTTTAATCATAATATTCACTAAGCCGTTGATTACTCAGCTGTAGCTATTGTATAAGATTATGAAATATGAATGCACAAATGTTAACTTTGTGCGCCATCTATAATCTTATACAAGAATTATTAATATATTTTTATTAAATCTTATTTTATATTACGATAGGTATAAACTATTACGATATAATTTACAATTTTACGATATTTTTTTATTATATATGATCTGACCGGGGTTTGAACCGGAGACCTTCCACATGAAGGGCGGCGTCTTTACCACTACGCCATTGGTCAGGTTGTTGTCTTCGAAGTTACTTAACTTTAAAATTACTATTTTCTTCCCAGTATTTTCTAAATTACTTAACTTTAAAGGTTCCAGCATTTATATACTGCAATATTTTTGTTCAACACTGTACTAATACAGTAAAATGCCGTTTTTTAACATTATTTCTTTTTGAATTTTAAATTGCGATCTCAATTCAAAATCAAAAATGAAAAGTAAGTTAAAATTTTTTCCAATTGACTATTTTCTTTAGTATATTTTGATTCTCTTACTTGAAAGATTTGATTGGAAAATCCAAGGAAATTTAATTACACATATTTTATTTTAAATCAAGAGTTATTTAATTATTTCAATATCCATTTAGTTTTATTTCTGATTTTAATATAAAGAAGTTTTTTTTTTAATCTATAGTTCTTTTAAACAAAATAATCAACTTTTTATATTCAAAATTTACATTAAAATAAAAACAAACTTTTTGTTTTTTAAATTTTAAATATATATATTTTTTTTCTATATATATATATATTAAAATAAATTTTATCATCTTGATTTTTTTTTTTTGTCATTTATGATTTTTGTATATTTCCGGGTTGTATCAAATTTTTAGAAACTTAAGTTAAATAATTATACAAAAATTAATATTTTTTTTTTTTTTTTTTAACATTTTGTTGTAATTTTTTTGTCATTTGTGTTTAATGTAAACCCATTTAACAAATTGGAAAAATTTATATTTTTTTATACTAAATTTTAATCTTTAATTAAAGAAAAAAATAAAAAATAGAATAAAAAAAAAACAAGAAACTAAAAAGAAAAATATAAATAGGAAGTTTGGAAGATCTTCTCTTTCTCAATTCAAAGTTCTCAAATAAGGACAAGATTCCTAGAAGTAATTTTTTTTTTTTTAGAAATTTTAAATATAGAAAATTTAAAAAAAAAAAAATTTGTAATTTTAAATAGGAAAAGAAGAAAAAAAATTTAAAAACGCATAGGAAAAAAAAAAAAAAATATATAAGTATGAGATTAATACCAAAAATTCCGGAAAAGCATGAAATTGCCAGTAATTCAATAAAACAAACTCATCAATATCAAACAACAACTACGAATAATACAAATACAAATAATAATACAAATAGTAATAATAACAATAATAATAATAATAATAATAATAGTAATAGTGGTCATTATGATAATCATCAACAAATGAAATATTCTAATAAAATACTATCAAATAATAATAATAAAAATGTGACTAAAGCTACGCTTGAAACAGCAGTTAATACTAAAAAAACTGTTGAAACCGAAGCAAAATTAATCCGTTCTGAAAAAAGAACAATTGAATTGACAGAAGAAGCAAATGATGAAGAATATGGAACAGATAATTCAAGCTATACTGATGATGGTATCAGTTTTTATTTTATTTTTTTTTTATTTTTTATATTTAATTTTAAATATAGAGTTTTGATTTGAACTATTGCTTTCTTTTAGACAAAATATATTCGCAAAATCAAATTTGGTCCTACAATAAGTAAAATTTTTTTAATTGCCACTAACCTCTCATCTCTATTTTTGAATAATAAAGTATTGGTTACATTAAAAAACTTATATTATATCATATTTAAAAATAAGTTAAAAGACTCGCATATCTTAAAAAAATGGCTATGCGATAATTTGTTGTTCGGGGCAATAGGAGCCGAATTCGACTATTATAAAGTAAAGAAGTTGAATCGGATTTTATAATTATTATTCCGTTTTAGATTAAAATAAATTTTAATATGTCTATTTAATTCTTAATATCTCAATTATTTCAATTTAATTTTAATTTATTAAATTTTTAACTTAATTCTTATTTTAATTCTCAAAATTTTTTGTTTAAAATAAAATGTTCAAAAATGAAAGATACCCAACAAATATATACATATAATATATTTTACATAGCTTATGAAAATTTTTTTAGTTCATACATATAACTCACATATAAAAAATTAATTAATTAATAGAATTTAAAATGTTATAACGGTAAAAAAAAAATTTAATAATTTTTCTCATGTGTTTAATTAAAGAAAAATTGTTATATTAACTGTAAAAAATTCTAATTATATTTGTTTTTTTTTTTTAATTTTTAGATTCTGATACATCCGTTTATAATTTAAGTTGCGACGACAGTACGTATGCAAATAATTTCAGTAAATCTCCTACATTTAATTATTCAAAAGTGGATAACTCAGATGGTCCATTGATAAGTAGTGTTCCAAAAGTTGAGTCAGCGTAAGTTATTTTCAAGTTTTGTTTGTTTTCAATTAACGCACATTTTTTAAGAAATTTTCGAAAAATTTTTTTAAAAAAATGTCCCCAAATTTTTTAACTCTGTCCGTCTGTCTAGATTTTATCAAAACATTTTACACCTTTTACAAAAAAAAAAATTAAGCTTCGATTTTTTTTACTTATTTCATTTCATTCGTCCTCAAATAAATACAAATGTCAATTGTTTTATCTTAAGATACTTGTACTAAAGTCTTAAAAAAAATATTATAGTTTATTTGGGAAATAAATTTATATTTATTTCGTTTCGAATTATAGACGAGTCAGTGGAGGACAAAAAGTACATGAAAATGAAGAGCAGTTGAAAAAATTAAAGAGTAGTAAGAAAGGAAAGTAAGTAAAACGTAAAACATAATTCATTAGGCATTCGACGATTTTAAACTACATTTTTTTGAATAGAAAGTCGCGATTATCAATCTGTATAGCACAGACACGTTATAAAATTGTTGGTAGAGTTGCTAAATCTTTAGGCTGGAGATTGGTACGGTATGCAGGACACTGGAACATATTATGGGTTGATGGTGATCCTGGTATAGAAATTTATAAAGAAATGAAACGTTATCAAAAAATTAATCATTTTCCTGGGATGCAAGAAATATGTCGAAAAGATTTATTAGCAAGAAATTTGGGACGTTTATTAAAAATGTATCCAAATGAATATGATTTTTATCCAAAGACGTGGTGTTTTCCAGCCGAGTAAGCCAAAATAAAATCATATATAAATATTTTGAAATTTAAAATAATTTAAAATTAAAAAATTTAGTTATATGGAAGCAATTAATTTTAATAAAGAGCATAAAAATAAAACATTTATATTGAAACCTGATGCTGGTGCTCAAGGACGTGGTATTTTTTTAACAAAAAATATTAAAGATAGTGTTAAACCAACTGAACGATTAATTTGTCAAGTTTATGTTAGTAGGGTGAGTTGAAAAAATAAATTGAAAATTAAGTTTTAAGGTTGAAATTTATTTTTTATTCAATAAATTATTTTAATTTTGTCTTCTTTTTCTTTTAGCCTTTATTAATTGATGGTTTTAAATTTGATTTGAGAGTGTATACCTTAATAACAACTGTTGATCCATTAAGAATATTTGTTTATAATGAAGGTTTAGTTAGAATGGCTACTAGTAAATATAAAGATCCAAATGAATATAATATCTCAGATTTATTCATGCATTTAACAAACTATTCAGTAAATAAACGTAATGATAATTTTTCACATGATGCAAAACTTGGTAGTAAAAGAAAGTTTAGTTCTTTGCATCGTAATTTGGCAAAAGAGGGTTATGATATTGATACATTATGGCGTAACATTGATGATACAATAATTAAAACAATTTTAAGTAGTTGGCCAATGTTAAAACATAATTATAGGGCATGTTTTCCATGTCATGACGTTATGCAAGCATGTTTTGAAATATTAGGCTTTGATATATTAGTTGATCGCAATTTAAAACCATATATATTAGAAGTTAATCAATCACCAAGTTTTTATACTGATGAATCAGTTGATTATGAAGTGAAGGAAGCATTAATTAAAGATACATTAAATTTATTGAATATATCATTAATTGATAAAACAAAAATAATGAATGAAGATAAAAAACGTATAAAAATGCGTTTATTAATGACTAGAGAACGAACAAAATTAAAAACAGTTTACAGGTATAATATATTTAATTTTAATATTAAAATAATATATATATATATATATATATATATGTGTATATTTTATTTAGTAAAACAAATAGCAATATTATTAGTCCTTTGGGTCAACAAGTTGCTTGGGAAGAGAGTCATTTAGGTGGTTTTCGTCGTATAATGCCAGTACATGTAGATACACATCGCTATTCTCATTTAATTCAATTACAAAATCAAGCTTCAATATATTCTGACACAGCAGCAAGTAAACGTCGAGAAGAAGCTGGAAAACAAATGAGAATTGCAATTTTAGAAAAACAAAAACGTAATCAATCAATTCTACTAACAAGTAAAACTTTAAGAAGAAAAATTGGTCCACCATTTAAAAGGCGTAAAGAATATTGTCCATTAAAAAAAGAATGGTCTGGGGGTTGTATTATTAGTGATTTAGAAGAACGTGAAAGAAGAAAATTATTAGCAGAAAGATCTGAAATGCTTAAACAAAATGGAGTTCTTAAAGTGGTAAATAAATAATTTGTAAAAAATTGCTTAGATTAGTTGTTCAGTCTAATATTAAAAATTATATATTTCACAAAAACTTAAAATACTTACCAAATTTAAAGTATGTCTTGAAATATAATAATTTTAAAACTTTTATTCACATAAAAAATAATATTGCAATGCTTTTAATATGAAGCCTTTAAGCAATATAATCGTTTCATTTTACAAGAAAAATAAATAAAAAATATTATGTAATTTATTTATTTTAGATTTTAGAAAATTTTCAAAAAATGAAAATATTAAGTGATTCAGATCGTACAAAATATGGTGAACATATTAAATGTATTGAGCAACAGCAAGAAAGGGATCAACATCGTTTAAATATGCAGAACGTTGCATGCTTTTCGGCAACAGTAAATGATTTTACAGTAAAGAATATTCTAAAGAATAAAATCTACAAAACAGACCCATATGATGATAAATATTTATCATTACCCTTAGTTACATTGTAAGTTTATAAAAAACAATATATTTTTATGAAGTCAATTCTTTCATACATTAGATTGTATTTCATAAGACAAGTTTACCCATGAAATACAATCAATTTGTTTTTAATTTAAAAATAATTTATGAAAATTTATCAAATGTAAATTTGAAAACGTTTGAAAACTTAACAAATCTCTTTGCTTAGTGGAAAAGTGCTTTTGCATAAACTCTTAAAATATTAAATTTTTGTATACATACATATATCCTTTATGAATAATAATATAAAAAACTGTGTTCATATAAAAATCTCTATTCATAGCTTAAATTGTTCCTAAATATTCGATTTATCAGTATTTTTGATTAAATCTAACACTAAGTCAAAAAAGTAATTGTACAATTTAATTAAATTAGTAATTAAAAACGCATAAATTTGCAAAAATATTTTTAAACAATTAGTGAAATATTTATAATAAAAATTTGTTTTTTCATACTATATAATTTTGACAATTTAGAGTGTATGTATGAACACATTTTTTGAAAACAACTAGTAGAAATTTATTAATATTGCATGTTAAATACAATTAATTTTAAGTTCCCATTCAAAAAGTAAAGAATAAGGTTTAAACCGGAAATAATAAAATGCAAATGATCTTTAGTTTTCTGCTTGCAAGGGTATATTTTATAAAATTTTTTTGTTGCGCTATCTTAATATAAATAAAATAAATTTGCAATGCATTGTATTTTACATATATTAATTAATATATCAGGAACTCAGAAACTTCTAAAACTTCTAAAAGTCATCCAAATACAAAATTACGTAAAAACATACCAAATAAAGAAGTACAAACAAATAAAAACCAAAATAACGCGAACAAGAAAGTAACCAAATCGGAACATCAAAATAGTAATTTTAGTCATTATGCGAAGGAAAATTTTAGTGAAATGATTCATGACATATTGCAAATGCAAATCCGGAAAAACTATCACTCAATTATTGAAAGAGATCAAAATCTATAGCCCAGGGAAGAAATAACGGACGCTATTCAACCTAAAAGAAGTTTCATATTACTTAAAGATTAATTATTATATTGCATAGAATTTTGATGATTGTGGGATATAATTTGGAACATTTTTTTTTTTTTATAAATTCTGAATTTATTATAATTTTTTAATAATTCATATTATATTAAATGGTAATTTCAGAATAATTTCACTTTATTAAAAAAAAAGTTTCATATTATACTCGCCAATTTTCTATAAATATGTAAGATTTTAAGTGGGTAATTAAATTTTAAAATCCAGAGGGTAATTAAATACAAAATAAAAAAAAACATCTATAAAATTAATTTTACAGGAAAGTACCTATAAGAAAACATTTCTTAATACTACAAAATATTAATTAATGAAATATTAATTAAGAGTATTCATGGGTTTTTCTTAAACTAAATATAATAATTTTTGTAAATTGTAATTAAAGCGTATTCTCTTTTATTACATATTTAAAAAAAATTATTTCAAGAATTCAAATTCTGGAATACCTTAATTTACAAAATTCCTTTAAATTATTCCATATCTTCGGGAAGTACATTAATATATTAAATAACTTAATTTATACTTAATTTTTCTATGCAACATGCAAATTAAAATCATGCAGCATAATTATTAAAGTGTTAAATAATCTCTGTTAAAATTCTGAACAAATAAAACGAGATATTTTTTTTCAAAATAAATATCATGTATAAAATCAAATCCCCTAAATCAATTAAAATTAAGATGACAAAAATATATACATATGTAAATCAAAATTTTATGTCGATTATGCGTTTTATTATTTAGTTGTAATGCGAAATATTGTAAATATTTTAATTTTCCAATTGAAATAAATTTTTTGTAAAAAATAAAAAAATAATTTTATATAAACTGTATTATTTATAATTTTAATATTTATTTTAAACATATTTTAAATTTATTTATATCACATTTTTATTTGCTTTCTAGAAATATTCAAAATATTTTTGAAAATTTAAAAAATATGTATGATATTCCAGAACCAATTCCAAGAACGTAAGTATTATAATTAAGTACGTAAAACTATACCTACCAATGAAGCGTTAACTAAAATTAATTATTAGTCCCATATAAATAGCGTTTTAGCAATAAATTTGTACGCAGAATATTTTTATCTCTGGTTGTTTACGAAACTTAATTTTTTAAATCAAAATACGCTAAATAATTTGAAAAAAATTATTAAATTTCACTTTAATATAATTGTTTTTTATTTTTAGATTTAATGTGCAAGGAAAACCACAAACAAGTAATTTTTAATTAAAAAAAAAAAAAACGAATAATTCAAGGTGTATAGGATAAATTATTGTTTACATTTTAAATTAAGATTAATCAATCAATTAATTGAATAAATCGATATAAAAAGATGTTTACAAAAAATTATGTAAAGCAATTATTTAGATTTTTGTATTATATTATGTTGGGAGGAAAAAAATATATATAAAAAAATTTAATTAAAAGATCGTTTGTTTTTCATTTTTTTTTTATCTTTAATTTATTTTTACGAACTAATAACTTTTTGTTTGATTTTGTTTTCATCATTTTACTCTTTTATAATTATTTAATATAATTACAAAATACAATAAAATTTTTTAACAAGGCAATCTTTATTCTTCTTTTATTTAATGATTTTTTTTTTTTTTAATTTTTCAGGTATTTTTTACAAAACATAATTTTTTTTTAAAATTTTAATTTTTTTTTATTAAATTTTTTTTTTTTTCCTTTTGACATTTTTATGCAAATTTTGTTAAATATATTTTAAAATAATATTTATTAATAAAAAATAAATTTGAAGATCCAAAATAAAAATTATTTTTTAAAACAATACATTACAATTTCTAGTATTAATTTATTATTTTATTTAAGCTAATTTTATATTTATTTTTTTTATTTTTGTTTTATTTTATATATAATTTTTTAATGGTTTACATTAGTTTAAAATTCTTGTTTTTTTTATTGTTTTTAAATTAAAAAAATAAATCATAGTTTAGAATTTAATACATTTTTGTTTATAATTTTGGGTAAATAATAATACTCCCAAATGTAAACTTTTATATAATATGATATAATTAAAAGATGAGAACTATTTAATTTTAAAAGGATTGTACATTATAAGTAAATAAAAGTATTTGCTATGACAAAACGAAAAGAACATAACTACATTAAAGTTTTAAAAAGATTTATTATTCTAATAATGTTTTCGAATTCAAAAATAGAGTAAATAAAAATAGTTTGTTAATCTAATAAGTAATTTCATAAAACAATTATTAAAAATTATGTATTTAGAAGTAAACCATTCTTAATTTTTTGAATGAGATATAAAATAATCATAACTAATATACAAGATGACTTTTTTTTATCAAATATCAAATTATATAAAATTTTACAAGAAAGAATATTTAAAATACACAAATTTAACTAGGGTTGTTAACATATATAAAATAAAGATACTATTTTTTTTTTGTATTCAAATTGTATTTATCATATTGCTTTTATTTAATTTAAAATAAAAGGTAAGTAGGAAATAATCATTTTTATTTATTTAAATTAATATAAAAACTCAATACAATTTGAGCTCTTTAATTTAAATATATAAAATAACTCAGTTTAAAAAAAAAAATAAATTAAAAGAATTGTTTTTTAATAAACTTAAGTCATTTATAGTTTTTTCTTTATGGCAAACATGTTTGATTGAAATTTCTTTCTATACATGTATTTATATTTTATTTATATATATTATTTATTTTACTAATTTTTTAATATAATTTTACGTTTATATTGTTTTATTAACAAACAAATGCAATGCACATACATATAAACATATATATGTACATACAGTGTTTGCCTTTTTATTTCTTCCTTTAGGCTCGATTATTTAAACCGATTCACGGTATTTTTGTTTTAAATAAAATTATTACACGATATTAAAATGGTTATAGATTTTAAATTTTAGCTTATTTTTCTATTGTTTTAAATTTTTCATTCTTTTTAATTATTTTATTTTAAATTCTATTTATAATATATATTTCGAAAAAATATCTGTACAATTTTACATCAGTTTGTAATTCTAGATGCAAGCAAGTAAGTTTAATGACTGAAAAAGTGAAGAAATTTAGAAAAAAAAAATGTCTTAAAAAGTCCATTATTAATATTTATATTTACATTTTTTGAATTTATAAAACAATATTATCAGAAATATAAATACATATCAAAAAACTGTTAAAAATATTATAAAATGACACAAAAGATACCTTTAATTAACATTATTTTAACTGTGATTGTTCAAAAATAACATATAAGTTTTATTTAATTATGCATTTGCACAATTTGCTTGCATTACAATAAAAACAAACAACTTTGAATTTAAATAATCGATCTGAAATAAAAATTTATAATAAATTATACCTAACATATTTTGATTTTTTGCTTACATCAGAATTAAAGATGCAAATCTTAATGAATTTTTAAAAAGAAATATAGTAGTTGTCTAATACTTTTTTACTTGGGCAGAATTTTAAAACTTTTACGATTCGTTTATTTTTTAACTAATTATTTTTTAACTGTACAACTATTTAAAATTTAAAAAAGTCCTTATAATGTCGATGGATTTTTCATTTTTTACTACTAAATTTTTAAGTTTCTTTTTTCTATATTTATTTATATAAATAACTTTTTTTATACAATAATGAGAAAAATTAAAAATAAAAAAACTGACTAAAAAATTATAATTATTTAAAATATTTTACAAATTTTATAAATACATACATGGATTATGATTTCTAGAAAATTTCTTTTCAACATTTAAACTTAACCATTGGTATCGCCTTTGTAGGTGAAGATAAACATTTGTCACAGCACCACTCAGCAAATACTTCTTTACTCAGCATTGAAAAAGCTATTTCTGTCATGCCAACACATGTTCTAAAATGAAAATGGATATATAAGAATATTATGTTTTCTAAATTAATTATTTTTATTTCTTACCTATGAAAAAAGAAATTACAACCGGACTCGCAAAATAACGCTTCATCATTATCGTTTACTTCTTTGTGACAAGAGCCACATGGATATATTGGCGGAGCGTTTGGATTTTGGGGATTAAATATCATTGGCTGACCGGGAGGGTACATTTTTCCCGAACTAACTGGCATTGGTTTTGGACCGCAAAACATACCCATTGGCCCACCCATTCCCATACCTGGCATTCCACCCATACTACCCATTCCTCCCATACCCATACCACCCATGTTTCCTAAATTTCCGCCCATACCTCCAGACATATGACCACCCATTCCTCCCATTGGATGACTTAAACCGTGGGGTAAGTTGCCAGACATTGATTGATGAATACTAGGTCCATGTGGGGGTCCACTTCCACCAGGACCACCAGGACCTATCATAGAATGTCCCATGTGTCCCATATGTTGCATATTTCCACTACCCATCATACTGCTAATATTTCCCATATTTCCTGGCATTCCACCTGGTCCGCTTGGCATTCCTCCAGGACAGTTGGACATACCACTAGGTCCTCCAGGCATGTTACTGTGACCACCAGGAATACCTCCGTGACCCCCCGACATTGGACCTTGCATTGACGACATATTTCCAGGGCCGCCAGACATATTTGGCGGACCTCCTGGCATATTTCCTGGGCCTGACATATTTCCAGACCCTGACATACTTCCCGGACCACCTGTCATATTTCCGGGTCCACCTGACATACTTCCTGGTCCCCCAGACATATTTCCAGGTCCACCAGACATACTTCCTGGTCCACCTGGAATATGTCCAGGACCACCTGACATATTTCCCGGTCCGCCTGACATACTACCTGGACCTCCTCCCATATTACCTGGGCCGCCTGACATATGACTTGGTCCACCAGGTGAATTTCCTGGCCCTCCTTGCATGTTTCCAGGGCCCCCGGACATATTACCAGGACCACCTGACATATTACCTGAACTTCCCGACATACCTCCAGGCATTCCAGACATATTTCCTTGATTTAAGTTTCCTGGACCAGACATATTTCCTGGCCCCCCTGACATACCAACAGGACCACCCGACATTCCTCCTGGACCTCCAGGCATTCCACCAGGACCTCCAGGACCTGCACCGCTATTCATTGACATTCCGTGTGGTGGCATATTTGACGCATTCATTGAACCGCCTAATATGTTAGACATTGGACTACTTCTACTATTATTGTTATTATTATTGCTATTAGGTCCACTCATATTTGGACCACTGTTTATATTTCCACTTGAATTACCAGGACCACCGATTTGATTCATAGGAACATTTTGATGATTCATAATTGGAGAATTACCTTGTGACATATTTGTACCTGGCGTCGGACAACTACCACCTTTAAAATTATGAAATAAGTTATTAGTTACACAAAATTTACAATTTACTTACTAATTGAGTTCAAACTATTTTGTTGTTGTTGCATCATACTATTTGAGCAAGACATTTGATTAAGTTGATGCTGCTGTTGCATTGTTAAACCTGGACTTGGAACACCGCGACCCATATTACCTCCACTATTTAAAGAAGAACCCATATTATTTGGGCCCATTCCCATAGCACCATTGTGAATATTCATTCGAGAGTTAGGCGGCATATGACTATGTGGAGAAGGTCCACCACTCCCACTACTAGATTGTTGGGGTCCGTTTCCTAAAGGACTATGCATTGGTGGTCCCATTGGACCATTATTAATTTGTTGTGATTGTTGGCTAGGTCCACCTAAAGGACTACCCATTGCATTACTTCCTACACTTCCACTTCCACCACCAGAACTCATTGGCGAACCCATTGGTAAAGAGTTCATGGGACTGCCAATTGGCCCACTGGAATTCATTGGACTACTAATTGAACGTTGGCCATTAGGATGAGAACCTCCTTGTATACTACTTGAATTCATTCCTAAACTATTACCGGTATTGCCTAAATGTGAGTTTGTTGGTCCGCTACTATTACTACTCATTGGAGACATTCCACCCATTGGTGATAAGCTAGGACCCATACTTCCATGACCACTACCCATTGGACTCATATTTCCCATGCCACCAGGTGGCATTCCAGGTCCTGGACCTCCCATCGAATGGCTCATTGGGCCACCCATTGGTCCCATTCCAACACCACGCGCTAAATGTGGAGGAATCGGACTGCATTGCATTCCTGGATGATGACCGCCCATTGGCCCATGGCTCATTGGATTTCCTAAACCTAAAGGATTAACCATACCACCGCCACGCATTTGTGGAGGCAAAGGTCCACCCATATGATGTGGATGCATGTGTGGAGGACCATGATGCGATGGATGATGTGGATGTCCCATGGGACTTCCCATGTGACCCATCATTGACGGATGATGTCCCATTGATGGTGCTGATGGAGGTGGGGTATCGTCAAAAGGATTTGAGGCTATTATTGTATCCCCATATGGTGATAATGGTGGCGGTGGCAGTAAATCTTGCGGGGTAGGTGGTGTTGATTGTGATGATAACTGACTAGCAGCAGCAGCGGCGGCGGCAGCAGCAGCCGCTGAATTTGCATTTGATGTTTTTCGTCTTTTCTTCGGATTGCTTGGAGCTGATGAAATTGTGTCAACTGGTGGTGGCTTAAAATCTGGTTGGCATAAACCACCAGGTCCTGGTAAACGATATGGAGCCATTCCTAAATTATGGGTCATAGCGTTTTTTTTAATTGTAAATTTTTTTTTTATTTTCAATTTAAATTTTAACTAGCAAAGCGCGCTTCCTTAACGTAACTAAATTTATTTAGATTCTTTTGTGTAAATTATTTTCGGGGTTTCTTTTTAACTATTATTTTATTGCTTTTTGTATGATGTATATTCCAAGAAAGTTAAGTTGCAAAGTTATCTGATATGCTTATATTTTCTTGTTTCTTCTGGTACGTCGATGAAACGCACAAATTGAAAAAATGACCTGAAAAAAAATTTTAAATTAAAAATCATAATCAACAAAATTTTTGTTTTAATTAAAATATGGTATATATATATATATATATATATATACATATATACAAAATACCAAATTTAAAAAAAATTCACTTAGAAACCATTATTTCACAAAATGTTCAAAAAATATGGTTTATTTATTAATAATTTTATTAAATATAATAATAACGAAGAAACAACTTAAAGATATCAAAATAGATAACAACATAAAGCATGTTGCACAAATATTTTTATTTGAATTCAATAATTGTCAATTTTGATAATTACCTTGTTTAAGATAATTATATTTTTGTTTATTTTAAAATTTTTTAATGAAAAAACTTATATTTAAAAACCCCACACGATGATTTTAGGATTTGCATTTAGCAGCCATTAACATTTTTATATTAAATCCATCTCGTCTACCAAGAGGCAGAACAAACCAATAGAAACGCTTTAATCCATATTATATACATTATGGCTGAATTTTTATTGGTTTTGCATAATTTCAAGTTATTTACTAATATAAAAAGTGGTCTTTTTTAAAATGATTTTAAAAAAATTTTAATTATTTTTTTTTTTTAACAAACCTTGTCATTTTTAAAACTAATACATCCAATCCTATATGCTTTTTAAAAATATTTTTTTTTCAATGCAAAATAAAATTTTTTACTTTTTATTTCATCTAAATTTTTAACAATCCACCAAATATTGTTTTCTCTTGCACACCAATTAAAATAAGTTGTTTAAAACTGTCAAATTGATATATTTGTCTTTTTTACACTTGTGCTTAAGTACGCGTATGTGTTCTTTAATTTACAAAATGTAATAAAAACACCGCAACTTAGCTAAAATATTTTATTTCTTAGCATATTTTCTACATTTTTCATTTTATTTTATAATATTAAAAAGATATTCATTAAAATTTTATTTAAATTAACTCAATTATTAATACGGTTTAAGTTTTATACTATTTTCAAATCTTTTTAATACACACAACAGTTTTATTGCCGCGGCCATTTACATTTCTCTTTCTGACCAAGTATAATTTTGACTTCTAATAATTTATAAGTGTTGCCAGTTTAACAATTTTAGTTCAGTTATATGACACGACGATCGGCATAAGTGTAATCTGCTCTATGATTAGGAAATTACGTACGTATGAATTTATTTAATGAATTTTAGTTACAAGAAAAAGTTAGAAGTTTTAATGCGGGTTTTTTGTGGTTTAAAAATTATTGACTAGGTAATACATAAAAATCATAACTCATAAATCGATTTATTAATAATTTTATTTATTTATTTGAAGTACCAGAATATAGTAAATATTGCCTGATAATATAATCCTTTGCCTATTTTGACATTTGGACTTCGTATCAAATTATTTTAATATACACTATTTTTTTTTTATTAGACATGATCCGACCAGAAATTTATAATTTTATTAAAGCATTAAACAAGTAAAATCTTAATAGTGGTAAAGGTAAATGATTGTGGAATTAAAATTAAGGAAAAAGTTTAATTTTATTAACCTTATTCAGTAAAGTAATTTAGGTGGTAATTCCGCTTTCGAAATTTAATTTTAATCAAATAAAATATTTTTGTTAAATGAAATGTTATAAAATTTATGAAACGCAGAAAATTTGACATGAAGAAAGCTATGCATGAAATGCTTGAAGGGTAAATATCACTGTCATTTAATTTTGACAGTTCATTTATTTCGGTGTTGCTGTTGTAGAAAATGTTCAATTTTTCAAAAGAAAAATTATACTAATAAACAAATATACAAAAAAAGGAATTTCCAGGTTTACATGGTAGCTTTAAACGTGAAGTATGGTTAAAACATGGTTGAAGCTTGCTTTATCTCTAACTTATATAAACGTGGATTTTCTGGAAAAAAGTTTGTTTTGAGTAAAATTAATTAAAAAACTTTTAATTAATTAAAAAAACATTAAGAACAGTTTCAAAATGGCACGATATATCTAGGGTATGTAGGTTCATTGTGTTATTTTAAAAAAAAAGTAGTTATTTATGTTATGTATTTTTAAAATACATTTATAAAAAATATTTTACGTTGTTTTCATTTCAAAATATAAAGGACATTTTTTTAAAACTTATTATGCATTGATTTTTATTAATGTAATTTTTATATTAGTAATTTATTGAAGTATGTATTTAAAAAAACTAAATTAAAGATGATACTCTGATGATACATATGATTGACGGTGGGAACGATATGAACTCTTCATCCTTTAAATAAACTAATCATAATATAGATGGAGTAAGTGATGAATTAAATGGAACATTGGAACATAATAAATTTATGTAGATTGCAGAATGTGGATTGTAATTTGTATAGAATCCTAGTACATAATAATTAATACATTCAATCATACGATTTATACTTTTTCAATTTAGATTTAAATTAAATTTATGATGCCATCAATATTAATTTAGAGAATTGAATAAAACTATGCCTAAGGATTATAATTGATCAACAATTTATTATTTTAAAACTTATTTATTAATTCTTACATGTGTACCTATATACATATTTTATATATTATTTTATATTATAATAATTAACATGTATGTTATGTTATGTAATGTAAATTAAATTATTTTCTAAATTTGTTAATTTTTATCCATATTTAAAACATTATTTTTATAATATTCTTCCTTTAATGGTATTTCTTCTGGTTCTAATATATCTTTTGGTATAAAATTTTGAATAACTGGTGAAATAAAATTTCTTTTTAATTTTTTATCTGTATTCTTAAGAATGTGGCTTAAAGGAATACCAAAAAACCAAACTGATAATGCACCGAGAACAACATACCAATTAAATGATATTTTATAAATAGAAAATTCTGGATCGGCTTCAATTTTTGTGCTAAAAATTTAAATATAAGCTTTTGAGTTCTATTTTAAAAAATTACAAGTTAGACATAATAAGAAATTAATTAATTTATGTACTTAATTGTTTCTGATTGCACTGTTATATTGAATGAATCACATTCATCAATTGATGTTGGTAATGGTGAGTATTTTAAATTTCCTTCAGCAATTTGATGTTGAGCTCCAATTACAATCCATGACATTAAAACAATACTTCCAACACTGCCCCAAAATGCAGCCTTAAATATGAATAAAATATACTTAGTTTTAATAAATTAAAGTTTATTTTATTATATTATAATTAAAATATTTGATTAAAAATCAAAATCTAAGTAAATAAAAAGCATTAATTTATATTATTTGAATTATTGAATCAAAAATAAGTTACATGGTTTGTGTCTAGAATAAATATTCATTAAATTCGTTTACGGTAACTAAATTTAGAAAATTAGATTGGTTAAGAATATGGCTTTTTAATCAATGAAATTAGGCTCAACCTACACACAGGTTGTAAGAGAAAATGATTGAACAGTTGTAAGAGGAGTTGTAATAAAAATATAAAAATTAACATTGTATGAATTTTACCTTTGAATGTGCTCTTGGGTAAAGCATCCCTAACATAAAAACTCCAAGTACAGCACCTTGTGTTATTCCAACAATAGTTATTACCATTTGTAAAATTGATTTGAATTTTTCAACAACTAATCCACCAAGAACACAATAAATACCAGTTAAAATAACAAGACATTTCATAATAACATTTGCACGATGTTCTGTATGTCTAATATATGGACGAATATAATCAAAATATAGAACTCCAGAAAGTGAATTTAAATTTGCTGACATTGTACTAAAATTAATAAAACATTTAAATAAATTTTTGAAGTAAACATAATTTAATTAACAAGTATACCTTAAAGCAGCACTAAAAACACATGATATAAAAATGCCTGGCATTCCTTTAAAATTTCCAACAATATCTTGTACAAAATATGGTACTAATTTATCTGCTTTTTCAACAACCTTTGCATATAGAATTCGTATTTATTACCAATTTAACATTAAACTTAAATGAACTTACACCAGCTTTAACCGGATCACATGTATAATATCTGGCAAACATAATAATTCCTGTTAGTGAATTTAATGACATTATAATACAAAAACCAATTGCAAAATATGTTAAAGATTTTCTTGCATGTCCTAATGATGGTAATGCTACAATTCTCTGAACACAACTTTGATTTAAACCAATATATGTTGTCCACATACAAATTCCTCCAACAAAACAATTCCAAAATGTTGAACGTGTTGTTAAATCGAATGTCATACTAGAAAGTTTGAAATTATTTTAAATAAATAAACTCTTAAACTGCTATACACTAAACTCAATTATATATACTTACTCGAATAAATTTAATCGACCACCTTCCGAGGCTCTACTAAAAATTTCCGTTAATCCACCAACTTCAATAATACCCATTATTGCAATTAATGAAATTGATAACAGCATTATACCAGCTTGAACAACATCAGTCCAAACAACTGCTTTAATACCACCCTAGAATATTCAAATTTATTATATTTGTTTAATTTTACTAGTTCATAAAATAATAACTTACCAACATTGTATAAAATACACATACTGCACATACAATTCCATTGATTAAATGTATATTCAATCCGGTAACTAAATAAAAAAATAATATTGCGAGTATTAAAGATTTTGTTGATTAGATTAAATGGGTTTAATTACTACTATTACTTTATTTAATAATTTAAGTCTTTATCTAATTTTTAAAATATGTTTAATTTAATTTGATTTAAAGTATATTTTTAGGCGATTTTTGAAGCCTAATTAAATATTAAATTTTTTTTTTTTAAATTTTATCCAAAAATTTATTGCGTGTAATTTAGTAATTTATGCTTAGTCGTAATTTTATTTAAAAATAAAATTTTTACTAATTTTTTTATATTAATGGTCTTTAACACGTGCTATCAAGTATATATTTAATTAATATGCTTGCTATAAAAATATTAAATATTATTTACTAGTATATAAAATGTATATAAATATCAAATTTTTGTAAAAAAAAATAATAATTTTGATAATATATAAACAAATATATGATTTACCTTGAGTGAATGCTAATGCTGGAACAAATATTATCACTGGAATTATCAAATAAATAGTTCCAACAAATGATATAGTAATTAATTGTCTAGTTTTTTTATCAAATCTCATTTCTAAGTACTAATAAAATAAATAAAATTAAAAAAAGATTTAATTCAAAATTATAATAAAATACATATGTTGATATTAATATAATACTTTAAATTTTTAATAAAGATTTAATCGTTAATTTTAATTTTAATATGGTAACTTGGTAACATGATTAATGGTCTTTGTGGCTAAATTTTTTTAAAGTTACATTAGAGATTTATTATTTCATTATTCACTAATCCAATTTAATTTCATCCAATTTTACATAAGATGTATCATATAAATTATCTAATTAAATTCATTTAAAAATTTTATCAATCAACTTATAGGATTTGAAACCTATGAGATACAAGTAAAACTTTGATAAGATTCGGTTAAGAACCAAAATAATAAAGAGCGCTATATTTTGTTGTGCATAACTTAAAATAACTTATTAAATTACGGAAAATGAACAGTAAAGGGAAGTTAGAGCATCCGGTGATGTAGTGAGAAAGCAATTGACTTATTAACGGAGAAAGTGTGGAGTTAATTCACGTACAGATCATAACTAATAAATTATTTAATTTAAAAAAAAAATATTGTGAATTTTCTTTATTCGAACCTTGGTTACCAAATATAATTAAAATATAAAATATATAAAATAAACAAAATAAATAATATTATAATTAGAAATTAATAGATAGTATTAGAAATGGGATATATTGGGAATGGGTCGCAAGGCCTAGATGGTCTAGGATGGCATATGCCATTCCCGAAATAAAACCACAACATAAACACCAAAGTGAAGCCAACGTTGATTACTTTTACAAAGATTGTGTAATGGGTAAAAGATTTAAGCCCAACAGAGTAAAAAAATATGGCGAACTGAAAATTGCTAACTCTGTAGAGACCCATCTATCTGATCGTTAGTTTATTAATTAAAATTAATATGAACACACATTTACTAATCTAATTCGAAGATCAACAAATTTAATTATTACTTGATTTAATCTAAAACAAATTACACAATATTAAAAATTTTTACCTCCTTTCTAATTTTACAAAAACAATAAATGAAATACAAATTTCAATTTTAATTTAATGCATTCAGACATAATATATATGCCAACAAAAGCATTCTATATTTTTTGAATTAGAAAAACTTTCAAAAAAGAAAGTCAAATTGGAGTGTTTCGTCCATTCAACACTATTGGACTCCTCAGTAGGTAATATTAGTGTTGGACTCCAAATAAATTTTGATCTAACAGATGTTTTTATATAAAAAATTATTAAGATCATATGTGAGTTGTAACAATAGATCAAAGATTTACATATAAATCAAAAATTTTTTTCTTTAATATAAACAAATACAAAATATAAATAAACAATTGAATTGAAAACTATAACTCACAGATATAGAATACCATATAACTTAAATACAAAATATTGCAATTTATATCTTACCTCATAACAATTAGCAATATTATTTTCATAAAATACTGGTATTATAATATAATTCATAATTGGTAATACAACAAGCATACCAATTGCAATCAATGAATATACAATACCAAATGAATATATTTCAGATGGATATGCCATAACTGATATACCAGATAATTGACTAGCAACTAATGATATTGCAATTGGTAATGTTTTCATACGTCTACCACCCAATAAATATTCATCTGTTGTATCAGCATTTTTATTAAAAAATCCAAAATAAATACCAATTGATGTTGATATACTTAATGTAAATAAAAAAAATGTATAATCTAATGCACCAAAATTAAATTTTTCATCATTATTTTCTAAATTTTCATTGTTTAATAAATTTTTTTCACTTGTAGTATAATAAATTGTATTTTGAATGTCAGTTAAATTAATTCTATTGTATGCCATTGTTTTTTAAATTTTTTAATTTTAAAATTAATTAAATAATTAATAAATTTAAATAAATAATTAATTTTAAATGGATTTTTTTTTAATTTAAATAATTAAATTATTTATCACAATTTCTGAAAATTTTTATTTTGGAAATTTTTAATCCGAATTTCTTTTCTGGCCATTTGACGGTTTTTATTAAAAAGAATCTACTAAAATTTTTTAAGAATTTAATTTGGATAGTAATACCATGAGTTGTTATATTTTTATTTTATTATCAAAATAATATACAATATGGTTATTATTAAATAAAAGAATATCTTAATACCATTTTATTAGATTATAATATATGTACTAACTATACTTAAATATATTTTTTTTTTATACAAACGATTCAAAATTTTGTTAATTAAAACTTTTAATGTTTTTTTTTAATATATTTATCACAAAAAAATTGTGATATACAGTGTTTGACAAAATAACAAACGGCGTATTTTTTTTATATTTAAAAAAATGTGATTTTACCTTAAAATTAACTAGTCTGCCAAAATCAAACTCTAAAACTAAAAGATAATCAATATCCAATATTGGAAGTGGGATAAGACTTGAGAATTTTTTCAGTATTCAATTGGATCTTCTATAAAATCGTTTTTAAAATTTTCGAAAAATGTGTTGCAACTTTTTCGAATCTTTAAAACTTGAAAATATGCAAATATACGTAATATTAAATATATATGTTGTCTGAAATAGTTTCTATTTTTAGTTAAAAAGTACAATTCCCTAAATTTTTGTCTACTTGTTTCCATTCTAAAAATTTTTATTCTAGGCTTAGAGTTTCTTAAATTTATTTTTTTCAGAGTAATTTGTGGTTATGATTTTATTGAAATACTTCAGACACCTTGGATGAAGTTTAGAAACGCTTCAATTTAATTTAACTTTCAATTTTTAAAAAATAGAGTGTTAGAACAAGCATTTCATTAAAATAAAGACTCAAAAATTCTTATACATTTTTAAATCCTAAAATTTACTAAACCCCCTTTCACATATCTTTGAATCATATTTATACATTAAAAAAATTTAATTTATTTGATTTGTTTTTTTTGTCCAATACATGTAGGGGTAGATTTTAAGGTGTTAAAATAAATAAATTTATTTTATCATTAATTAAATATAATTTACATTAATAAATAAAAACCCACAAATAAAATAAAAAGTATAATAGTTTGAATAAAAGGTTTAAAAAAGCATTTATTAAAGATTTATTATATTGAAGTGATAACAATTAACAATATAATAAAAAAAGATGAGCACTATCTTGATAGAAATTAAGACTCTTAAAATTTTATATCATTTGTTTACCGTTATAAGTTACAGTTTTGAAAGGTAAACGAATGATACATGAATAATTTAAGATAAAAAATATGTACGTATATGAATACGTATAAAATGAAAAGTCATCTTTTAAGTGTTTTTTAATAATAGGTATCTTACAAATCTTTCTATTATTCGATAATGAGTATTTTAGTACTTTGAACTCTAAACGTTTGTATATTTAATTTGTTATCCATATTGACCATTTTAAATATGCATTCATAATACATGCATATGTACAAAATACAAATATTTCTAGAATACAAATATTTGATTGATTTTAGAAGGATACTTATATTTGGAAGGTGGCAGAAATAATTATGATAATACCAATTAAAATTAAGTGGGTGAGATATTCCTCATGAAAACAAGGCAAAATACCTAGTAATAACAATAGTTGTCAAGGTAAAATGGAAACAGAATGTCAAAAAGAACAAAATAGAATTAAAACATGAATATAGAGAATTGTATTGGCTCCTATTTCCAAAATTATTATAAGTACAAAATTTTGTTATATAACCAAATAATTAAGTCTATCTGGTTTTACGACATACAGCATTGGAACTGTGCCAAACGAACACATATTCAGAGAATTCAAACATTTCAAAGCAAAGTGCTACGTAACATATTGAGTGCTCCCAGGTACATACGAAATTTCGATTTACATAGGGATCTAGAGATTTATAATATTAGTGGTTAAATAAAATTAATGGTTAGTCTCTTAGATTAGTTTTAATATTTTAAAGCAGGTCTTTCGATGATTTCCACCAATCTTATTCAAAGAGAAAAAAAAGTGCAATTATAGCGTTCATTTAAGCATCACTTGTGGTGTCAATATAACAATATAACAACAAATCCCTCACAATTGCAGAATCCTATAGCTTCTTCATATTTTTATTTTAAAAAAACTCATAATACCATTAAAATGTTAACAAAAGAAATTTCCATACTTTGGGCATCGGTTTGCAATAATATTTAAATTAATATATTCAGCTTTTTTGAAATGCTATTGTTTTACTCAAACTTATACATATGTATAGGATTCAACTATTATAATAAAGTTTCACTAGATTTCACCTAAATTAAGATTTAACCCCAAATTTCTGTGTTTTATTACCCCCAAAATCCTTTTGTTGCATGTAAAAAATTTTAATTCAAAAATTTTATATTTGGAACCATTGTTTTTATGCCCCAAAACTAATTTTAGAAATTAACTTGTAATTATCACATAATGTCATACTTTATATATTTATTAACACTTAATTAATGTTACCTTTATTACCACTTTGCTCTTAAATACTAAAAATTATAAAATAAAAACAAAAATTTAATTTGTATACTTACTTTATAACAATTAGTTATACGATTCCTATAATAAACTGGTACAATTATATAATTAATAATAAATAGAGATAAAAGTAAAGTGATAATCATCCAGTAGTAATGTAGTCCAAATTCATATCTGTATATACAAAAAATTTCATCATTTTACATTATAAACTATTTTTATTTTTTTTAAAATTACAATATGCTAAAAATAGAGAAAGATAAAAAAAAAATAAAGAAATTACCTACATTTCTGTGGGAACCGTAACAATAGACAATGATGACATCTGGCTGTAAAAAATAAAAACAAAAAAAAAAATCATCTTTGTACTTATTAATTTACTTTTATGTAGTTTTGAGGAAATAAATAATTGTTATTCAGTTGTAAATTGTAATTGTTTCTATTTATTATTTTTGGGCTAATGTTTAGCATAAAAAAAAAACAAAAAGATAGGTTAAGATAGGTAACTCAAAATTAAGAGTTAGTTTAGTTACCACTGTTCACTTTAAGGTTAAATAAACAGAATATAAGAATTTTATACTGGGATGAAGAAATAGCTTAATTAAAAGAGATTATTTATATTGGTATCATTTTTTTTTTACCTGGGGCTTATTTACAAGTTTACAAATTGCTATTACAAGTAAAATGCGCTTGTAAATACAATTGTAAAAATATTTTGTTTAATATTGACAAGTGAGATTATTGACATGCTCAATTATTGTGTACTTGTAATTTTTAGAATTTTACTTGAAAAACATAAAATTACAATTCTATTTTACAAAATTTAATTAAACAAATAAATTTATGAGCAAAGCGTGAAGAGCGATTATGAGCAAAGCGTTTTTAGACTAGAGTAGAAAAAATTTAATTTTAAAAGCTTATAAGTTATTCGGAGAAATTGATTTTAGTGTATGAGGAGATCTAGATAATCTAGGAGTTTCGGGAATTCCAAGTTCTAATAATTGATCAAAATCTCAACCCTTTTTAATGAAATTCTGTATGAATGATGTTAATGAAAGAAAGAATAGCTTCCAGATTGAAAAGGGATCAGGAAGGCTCTGATATAAGATAACCAGATTTTAGAAGTAATATTAACAAACTTTAAGTAATTTATAATACAAATCACATTATGCAAGAAGAAAAGCTTATACAATTCATTTCGGAATTATTTCTACATTTTTTACAAGTACTTTTATAATTGTGATATAATTAGAAACATTCTACTTGTAAAACTACTTTTTAATTACAAGTTCAACATATAAATTACAAATTGTGAAGCAGAACGTCAGAAATTTATAAGATTTTACAGAATAACATGAGAAGAATGGGTCTAAATATGAGAATTAAGCTTAAATAGTTAAAGAAAGCTAATTATTGGTTGAAAAAGTCATTCAAAATTTTAAATAAAAAATGGATTAACAAATTGAATTAATTTCTAGAAAATGATTGTTATCAAAATTTAACTTCCTCCAATGCAATAGTTTTTAAAGGATTCGACGAGTTCACTTATCCATAATTAATATGCAAGTTTTTAGAATTTTAACTGATTCTAGGCACTGTTGAGATTTTGTTTGCGATGTTGTTATTGTATTTACTACCATACAAAGCGTTTAGAGTTTTTGAGCCACTTTTTTTATTAAAGCTATGTTTAAGTCTGACAAGTCTATGCAAACTTATTTCACTAAATTTTAAGTGTTATTATCCAAATGATCGTAATTTATTTGTAAATTCATTTCAGCTTATTCTAGTTATATGATTTTTTTAAAATTTAATAATATGACTTCTAAACGTTATTTTAAAAATTGAATAGACAAATATTTAACAATTGAATAGTAAAATAGTAACAAAATTAAAGGCAAAAGTATGGTTACCTTTTAAAGAAGTGTGAATAAAAAACAAAAAGATTTTTAATTCATTCTTCTTGATAAGGTCATACTCATATCATTAAAGAGGGGGGAGGGGTAAAAATTTACCATTTTAACGGATGAATTTAATTACAGTATTAAATTATTTTATTTCTATTTTTATTTTGATTTTCTTTTGTTTAATTTAAGAAAATTAGTTTATTTTTATGAGAGAAGAAAAAAAAAAATATTCAAAAAAGTTGGAAAAACCCTCTAAATTATATTGGAATCTATGATGAATAGGTGAAAATTGGCAAAGTACTCAAAAGGTTTTTTTTTAATTAATATTATTTTGAGGATACGAAATAAATTTTAATAGGTAATAAAAGTAATTTAAACTTTTAACAGTTCAATTTTTATATACCATATATAAAAGTCTGTTATACTAAATTTACACAAGGGGCAACCGAAGGGGGTTTTCCCCAAATGTACGAGTTACAATAGCATTAATGATTAGTCTAATGGAAGTGAATATAAAGTTTAGGGGATCAAAAAAAAACTTTCAAAATAAATTTTTAACATATGAATTAACTATTATGATAAATATACTGAAAATATGCACCCAAAAGTCTAGATCTATACTATAATAAACTCCTATTTTAAGGCACTGATTTTATTCAATTAGTTCAATTCAAAAAAATTTTTAAAATTAATTGAAACTAAAATAATCATAATTATAGTAGGTAATATACATAAAAAATTGTAACTTAATATGATGTTCAAAATTGTTATTGATCTTATTGATCATATTGGTATTGATCTATATTTCATGAGCTTACTTTACTAATTATAATATATGTATTTGTTTTATATTTTCTTTAAATTTTTATTTGTATTGTAAAATGATTCAGCATTTGTTTTCTATTAATTAAAAATCAAAAGTAGCGGAAATTATATTACATCTCAGCACACTTTTTTAATTTATATACTTGTATTAATTCTAAATAAATAGTACAATAATAAAAAATTAGAATTTGTAATCTAAAAACATTTGAAACTGAAGCAGTAAAATAAATTAAATTACTTGACTGTAAAATACGATGCTATATCATATGTCTAATAAATTAAATTAGTTGTATGTAAATATTTTTATAAGCAGTGGTAACGCTGCAATATAAGCTCAAAAATAAAATTTAAATATGTGACTTATACTTCAAGTTAGAAAGATGATTTTAGTAATTTAAATTATTTGCAGATTGATTTTGTTTGAATGATTTTCTTAAAATTTAAATTGGTTTTGGAATGTCATCCCACTATATGAGTTTATTCTTAATTCAAGCAGTGTTTCTTAAAGTTTTACTTCATAGTTTTTAAATGAAAATTTATAGTTTTTTGAATTTCGAAGTTTATTCTTTTTATAAAAGTTATTATTTTTTACTCTGAAGTATAAAATTTTAAAAAAGGATTCACAAAATCTCGTTTCAGATGTTATCGTTTTAAGAAAATCTCGTTTTTAGAAAACCTCGTTTTACAAAAATCTTGTTTTAGAAAATTTATTTTTTTATATTCTGGAAAAACATGATAATTTTGATTTTGTATCCAACTCTTGGGTTCTTAAAAACGGAGTTTTTAAAAAAGCGAGATTTTTAAAACTAGATTTCTAATATGCGATTTTTAAGAAACGCGTGGTTTTCTAAAAACACTATTTAAAATAGGCATAATAGTATTATAGGGACGTGTTCAATAGTGCAATAGCACTTCACAAGACATAATATAGAAAATATTTCAAAAAATTGAATTCAATTGAAATAAATATATTTAAATCAAAAATTTTGGTATTTTAATACTCTAATTAAAAATTGGATTTTATTTTTTTGAATCATTTTCATAATTTGTGTAAAAATAAGACCAAAAAAAAATAAAACAAATTGCATTTTTTTGGATTTATTTCAATACCAGATTTGATTGGAAATCGGCAATCCTGATTTTGAATCTAAGCCTAGACATAAAAATATTCTGTAAAAGGTGTGTACCCTGGTTTTGAATTATATTCACGTACACATATATATAAATGGAACCTTGCATTGCGTACAACCTTGCTTTTGAATACAACCAATAACAAATGTAATTTTCACACAATTAAAAAAATAATAATAGGCAAATAATAATTCAATTGTTTGCACATCAAAGACAAATTAGCTATTTGAAATAAAATCATATTGGCTTTATTTCAATTTTTCATATTGAAATAACACCAAAATTTAAAAATTTGTTTTTTTGGCTTTATTTCAAATATGATAATGAAATAAAGTCAATTGGCTTTATTTCATTTGGTCTTATTGCATGTACCCTAAAAATCTTGAGACATTTACCATTTAAACAAAGTGTGAAAATGTTTAATGTATATATATTAAATTTATCTTACCTAGCTATTAATGATATTGCAATTGGTATTGCTTTCATTTTTCTATCACCCAATAAATAATCTTCACTTGTATTTTTTGCAATAAAAGCAAATAATATACCAATTGCAAAATAAAATATCATACTTGAAACAAATAATATATGATCATTAATTGAATAATGAAATCTACTATCAAATCCATAAAATATTGCTGTTGAATTATTCATTATTTTTATTATTATTATTTTAATTTTTAACTATATTTTATAATAAAAAATTTCCAATATTGAAATTAAAAATTTCCAAAAAATTTATTCACAATTATTTCAATATTTTTTAAATTAAAAATTTTATTGATTTGTCACAGAATAAATTAAGAAGTGTAATTATTGAAATTAAAAATTGTACTAATTTTATTTCAAATCTTAAAGATGCAGCAGGTGATGTGATGTGATACTCTATTTATTTATGAACTAATAAATGATTATTGGAAAAAAAATAGGAAAAACAAAAAAAAAAAAACAATCAACCTCAAATGTAATATCAAATTCTAAAAGTATTGTTACAATTTTTTGTTTTTGTTTTTATGAAATTAGTTTTTAATTTTGAAGCTTTAGAATTGTTCTATAAAAAAAATTTATGTAATTTTATTAATATGGATCATATTCCATGTACCCGATGTACATCACAGAATAAAACCTCATATCTCATAATTAATAATGTCTAAACTTAATTTTATAAACTTAAACTTAATTTTATTATTTTATTTATTACAGAGAAATGATGAGCTTTTTAAGTTCTAATTAGCGAATTAGATATTCTTTGGATAATTGAAATGTGCAGGTTTTAATATTTAAATACTTTATAAAACAGTAAAATTACAAGTTTTGTATGGCGTGTGAGTTTGCTTCTAGTCTAAATACATTTTTAAATGATCATCTAAAGCTAAAAATTAAAGCCTGGATTTGTCTCATATCAAATATCTGAGTTTTTTTGCTATTTTGTATTGCCCTTATTTTTAAATTCTAATATTGCATAATTATAGGAGTTTTTGAGGAAATTCTGAATAATACATTAAAAGACATGTTCTGTACGTTCTTTATAGCTGGATGGGTTTGGATCTTACTGACTATAAAAAGTTAACATAATCAATTTTGGAAAAAAGTTAGTGTATATACGACTGCGCCAATAAAAATTTAAACGTCATGCTTCATTCACCATTCCGATATTACTTTTCTACATTTATTTATTAAGGTTTGTCTTTCAAAAATTTCTATAATTATTTTAAGTAGTCAGGGGCGAATTGGTATTTCTACAAAATGGAAAAAGTCAGTTTAAAATTATAATTTTAATAATTAGAAATATAATAATATGAGATTAGTAAGATCTAGATTAGTTAGGCATAAAAAACTATTAATAGTAAAAGAAAAAAAGAATAAAATAAAATATACTTTACAATTATCTAATTTCGTGTTAAACCAATATTAATTGTTAAAATTATTTTCTTTTATATATTTTGTAAGTACACACTGGGAAGGTGGTAAATTTATTTTTTACACGAACAATATTATATAAATCAAAAGCTATAAAATTCGTCATTTGAGAAAATCTTGTTTCTGTGAAAACTTTTTAAATAAGTAATAAAATTTTGTCTCTGTGAAAATAATATTAAATAATTTTCCTGATTTTTTTATTTTCTCATTTTTTTTTTTAAATTTATATATTTTTAATTAATTTGTAAAAGAAATGAATGAAAAAATTTTTAATTTACATATATGCACATAATTAATTGTAGAGTATATAGGTAATTGAATGTAGCTTTTTTATAAATTTTGATTAATTAAAATTCTAAAGCTAAAAGTAGACTTTTAAAATTTGAAAATTTTAGTACAGATTTTATAACATTTTTGATTATTGCGTTTATATTTCAATTTCCAACTGATTTTGAAACTATGGCAATCAACTCAGTCCAGTAATTAGTAATAATTATAAAATAGAGTTTTCCTTCATTGAAATATTTGAATAATTCAGGTGCGAAAATTTTATGAAGTCAAAAGTAAGTGGAAAATATTTGGAATATTTTAGAGACTATATCTACTAATATAATTTGGGTAATTAAAATTATTTGACCGATAGCTCAGTGGTTAAAGTGGTCGGATCATATCTAAAATATAGTGTACATTATAATAGTTTAATAACAAGTCCAAAAGACAAATAGGCAAAGGACTATTATAATATTGGTATTTACTATTGTCTGGTACTACAAATAAATAAACAAATAATTAAAATTACGACCCCATATATTCCCTTCTTAAATAAAATAAGATGAGTAAGGAAAAAATTACTCTTAAGAAGCTTAGACATTTTTTAATTCTCACTATATCCGAATTAACACATTTAATTTTTATTTAATTTTTAAATTCTATTTTGAATATTCGTGGCTTTCTTAAAGTGTTAAAATAAATGTTTAATTATTTAAAATTATATTCATTATCTGTTATCTTATCACTTACGTGTTTAATTCTTATTATATATATGAAAACACATCTTACAATATTATAATTAACCTAAGAATTTTTTTCTCACTTTTCCTCAAAAAGTTAATTACAGACTTTCTCATAAAATAATTTTAAATAGTTTTACAACTTAAGTAATGTAATTTTCTTTTCTTTTATTTTTTTTAATTTTCAATAAAATCTGACTTTTATTGTATTTAATAACTATATGTATGAGTTTTCATATACTTTTCTTCCTTACTATCGACTAAAAGAAATTTATTTTAGGTCTCACATTAAATTTTTTAAATTGCGTGAATAAATAGTGAAATAATATATTAAAAGAAAAATCCCATGCAATTGTAATGAAATATTTATATACAGTATTGGATAAAAACGATGGTGCAAAATAATATACCATTTGAGTTATAAGTTTAGTTCTTATTGAAAATCTGAAAATTATTATTATATTTGATAGCGATTGTATGTAAATATTTCATTAATATAGGCTTTTGAGGACTTATTTAATCTATAAAATATTGGGAAAAAACCCTCAATTTTTATTAATCTGAATTATTAAAATTATATATGGTAAATTAGGAAAATTAGTCTGACCTACAATTACAATTTCGTATACAGTGTAACAATTTTATAAAATCTTTTTTATTGTTTATTATATAATTAATAGTTGTTGTTTTTATATAATTTTGGACAACACTGTTACTATAAGTTCATATATGATTTTCTTTAATTAATTAATTTACTTTATATATGATTTTCTTTCTTTGGGAATTCTTTACACCTTTGAAAATTTTTTTAAGGTGAATAGTTTTATTAAATTTAGTTTAGGTATATGTGTATACATGTATGTATGTATGTAGGTTGTTAAATTATAAAGGTAAGGTTAAAAAGTTACATTAAAAATTACATTTGCACACCCTTCGTTAATTAAATTTATAGAGATTTTCTGTTTTTTATATTTCATAATTAAACAGAAAGATATATAAGATAGTTTGGCTATTAACAGGTACCTATCATTTGGTTTTTTATTTTTTTTTTTTAACAATTTTTTACAATAAAAATTTATTTTATTTATAATTTTTTTTTTTTGCAAGTTTTCTAATGTTTCTTCTGGAATAGAAATTTGCCCATAATGCTTCCAAATATTTAACGTAAATACAATTAAATGAGTGGTTAATATTTTATTTTACAACGTTTTTAATTAGCTGGCATTCTTGTATGGCAACTTGGTACACATTTTGTATAAGGTTTTTTTGAATTTATAATTTTTGCATGGATTTTCCAAAATCTGTGATTTATAGTGAATATGTTTAATTTATTTGGGAACCAAACTTTCAGATTGGTGAAGATTGCGGGCTAATTATGAAATAATGGGACTGATTTTATATTCGTTTATGTATATCTTTTAGACCTTTTTTGACGAAACATTAATGGGTTCATTTCTACTTTTTAATAAAAGACGCTTCACTTCAAATTACCTCAACACTTTTTTAATGAAAGTGTTACATGTAACTGTAATATAATTCTTGTTATTTGATGGCGCGAAATTGTTTGAGCAGATTAGCTATATAACAATATAAAAATATTTTAGGGACTATTAAAAAATCTGGAATATTGAAAGTTGTCTTTAAAATTTTTATTATACGCTAATGAAATATTTAGATTCAATTCCACCAATTTTATACTATAAATGTAGGAGTGTTTAAAATTAAGGTTTTTATCTGGGACTCTGTATGATGTTATGAACTAATTAAAATCTGTAAATTATTAAAGTAATAAAATACGAAATAAAAATAATAAAGAATCAAAAAATAAATAACAAAAAGTAATATAATATCTAAAATGTATAAGAGTACATACTTTTACATTTTCATATACCCTATAGTTAATTAAATTTCAATCAATTGCATGAACAACGACAATTTTTGAATTTAAGTAATTGGCACTTTGGTTTTTGTTTCATTAAAATTTTTGAAGAGAATCCGTGAATCATGAGACAAATTACATAATTATTTTGAATTTTTATGTGTGAAAATTTTTACTTAATGTCATAAAAATATAAAAAAAATTATTAATTTATCATTTCTTTTTTGTTTTTATATTTAATAAATATATATGTATATACTATACTATTCTGCTATGAAAATTAAGTTATTTTAGATCAGAGTATTTTTTTTTCTGCAAAGACATAAAAGGAATTCAAGTGGAAAATTGTAAAACTACAAAAGTGGCATCAAATTCCACAATTTTTTAGTATAATTTAATAATAATAAGGTATATGGAATTTCCTAGTTAATTAATTAGATATATCATATAATATATTATTGAAATTTATATTAAAAAAAAAAACCGCAAGGGATTTGTTATTTAAAATCCTATGATTAATCAATGATTACTTTGGCAATTATTACTTACTATTAAATAAATGAAAATCTAAGAAGTTTTTACATTTTATAAGGCTTGGTACTATTTCAAGTTTAAATTGTATGGGGAATTCATTAGACTCCCCAGTGTCAACATGGGAGTACCTATGGTGTAGACAGGATTATGAACAGTTAACACAAAAAAAAATATGTATACAGTCATTTATTATGTTGGCATTATTGCCCGAAAATGTGTACAAGAGCTGTATGTAATTGATTTAAAATATATTATTCACTCAAGAGCAAAGGGCTTCGTGAAAAAAGTTTTAAAGAAAAAAGGCCGCAAAATAAAAATGAAAAAAGTGTTAATCCCATTTTTAACTCCTTAACTAGATTTGGCAACTTTTTGAATATATTAATGGTAATATTAAAATTCAATTTAAAATGTTTACAACTCCTTATATATACAAAAAGTTCCTAAAGTTTCATACTAATTTGCCGGGTCTTTTTCCGTTTTTGGTTAAAATTTTAATAAAAATGCTTAGCTTTCTAATAAAAGTGGATTTTTTGAATTACAAAATGAAATTCATAGAGAAATGTCAAAATTTAAAATTTTTTAGGCAAGTCTGTGGGTATTAATAAATCAGAATTGCCGCTTTTGTGGAATGTGTATGTAGTTCAAAACGAATCAGATTAAAATAAATGAAAATATAAATATGTACGATATATTGGATATTTGGATATGTACATATGTTTTGTTTTTAGAGTTTCGTACCTAACCCTGAAAAAAAAACTTTTGAATTTTAACAAAGTATCAATTGATTTTACAAGTTTTTATAGGTGGTAAGTATATATAAGAAAAATTTAAAAAATGTCTAATAACATGTGTAAGTTTTGAAAAGAGTTTGTATATTTATTCGATAGGTTTTTGTATGAACAATTTTGAAGTGTTATAACATGTTCGTTTTCTAGTTCTCCATTTTAAGGAGTATATATACAATTCTCATAATTTTTTTTACCTTTTTTAAATGAGTATATATGATATGCCTATATAATTTATTTAATTAAACAATTATAAATTAAAAAAATTATTAAATTTGAACACATCCTTTTAAACTATTCAAGTGCCACCAATATTTTCTGGAAAATATTTTTTAATTAATTTTTATTTACATATATGGATTTATTGTTTAAAAATATTTATGAAATACTTGATACTACATATATAATATATTTTTTACCCATCCATGTTACTTAAACAGAAAACATAACATAAAACATAAAGCATAACATAATATAATGTGTGACTCGATTCCTATTACAAAGTTAATTAAACAAGTTTAAATGAATTCAGTGTTAAAATCAATTTTTCTATGAATGCAAACATGAATTAATTTACATTCGAATTATTAAAAATTATAAATATTAACTTTTCAAATTGGGATCACTTATGTATACATATATGTAATTATTTATAAAATGATATTTAATAATAAAATATTTGCTAAATTATTCCTAAAGCGCTCGAATTAAATAAAGTATTTTAATGAATTCAAAATGGATAAATGTAATTAGATTTGAGTTAAGATTTTGATTAACTAATAATTTAAAAAAAAAAATTATATTGTAAACGTTTTATTTGTTTTGATTTTCCGTTTAAAATTTTCAAATAAATTAAACAGACAACATTTATTTAAATGTTTGTAATTTTTAAAATGAGTGAAAAGCAATTTAAGGTGAAACTTGTTGCTTGTAAAATTTATTTATGGAAATTTTGCATTCCTTGTGCATAATTAAAAGAGTGTCTTAAATATTGTCAGCACTTGCTTATATAGATTTTATATTTTTCACTTGTCAATATGGTTTTTAAAAAAAACTTTATTTTATGGATTAATGGATAGGTAATGTATGAAATCGGTAGTATTTAATTATGTCATAATTTTTTAATCAAATCAAATTGTTTGACGAATTAAAAAAATGTGGTAAAAATTCGTTTTTGTATTTAAATAAAGGTGACTATCGAAAACTTTTAAAATGCTTTTTAAGTTTAAAATCTATAAATTTTCTTAATTAATTTTTATATACCAATAATTACATGTACGAAAAACAGACAAGAAATGTTTAAAATGATATTATATGGAATTAGATGAAAAAGAAGTAAACTTGTTTTAAAAAAACTGTTCGTACTACAAAACTGGGCTAAGTTTTGACAACTATCAAAATTAGAAATTAATGCGAGAAAAAGTTGAATCTTAAAAAAAAATGATTCTGTCAAAAATTTACGTACAATCTTGAAAATTATTTTGCTTAAAAGATAAACTAGTTCAAAAATGTCAAAATTGCTGCTTTACCCAGTTCAACATATTTAACTCCGCAATGAGATATATAAGTATAATATTACTTAAAAATAATATTACTGAAAAAATAAATAATATTAATTATACTTATCATTGATATATTACAAATACTTTTTTCTACTTAAAGCTGCTTACAATGCTTAAAAAAAAAAAGATTGAGGATTTCAAAATAGAAAAAAATGAGTTACTCGATTTTTTCTTTTGAACTGTTAAAAACTACAAAAATAAACGTTGATCTCTTGACTCTCATTATTTAATGGCTTACACAACATAAACTTGTTAAAATAATAAATAGTTTACTTTAAACAAGCAATAACAGTATTGATTACAATATTATTTAAATATAAATTCATACAAAATAATTTTAAGGTTTAAATATTTTTCAAGTTTTTTTTTTAAATATTAAGTTTTTCCAAATAGAATTTCAATGTTATTCAAATTTCATATAATAAATCACTAAGGTATATATATCTTGATATCTTAATCTTAAAATAATATAAAAAAAAAACAAACAACCAATCAAAATAGGGTTGATTTATTGTACATCTTTAGCAACATAAATTTATTATTTCACATAAATATTGTATTACTTATAAAAAAAAAAAATCTTTAAACGTTTTTAAATATAAACTTCCTGTATGTGGGAGTTTTCTTATATACAGTATTACAATTTTGTAAATCAATTTGTTATACCATTTTTGTAAATCAATTTGTTATTATATATGTAATTTGTTGTTTATGATATTTTTGATGATAAGCATTGAAGTTCCAATGCATCTTAAACATTTCTAGCAAAGATTTATATTTAGTTGATACTTAGAATTTCATGTTTCGAACAGAATCTTAATATATTTGAAACTTTGTAAACTATAACAACTGGGTGGCACAGTGGTTGAGTGCCAACCTTTCATGCGAAAGTTCTCGGGTTCGAATCCTAGTGAAAGTGAAAAAAAAACTTTACTGGTTTTCGACTCGACTCAGTTACCATTCGCCATTGGGTTAAAATTAATGGCTTACTTAATAATTAATAATTATATCTTTAATAAAAAAGTACATAGGTATAACAACAAACAAATACAAAATGTAAACAAATAATTCAATTAAATAATATAACTCACTGATATAGAATACCATATAACTCAAATTCAAAATATTACGATATAAACAAAAATAGAATTGTATCTATTGAAAATCTAAGACGTTTCTGCATGTTATAAGGCCTAGTACTATTTCATGTTTAAATTGTATGTGGAATTCAATAAGACCAATTCTATTAACTCGAATATAAAATGACCCCCTGTTCCAACATGTACCTATGGTATAGACAGGCTTATTAGCCTAACAGTTTAGCGCTAAAAAAAAAATGTAAAAAATATACCCTGGCGTTGTAGTCGGATGTCGATCTATATATCTAGGAAAACCCGCATCTTAATACGTGTATTTGCTGTAAATTAGTTCGTGATTTCCAGTTTTTTGTTTTCTTTTTCCACTACCTTGGGGAGCATTGGGCTTCCACAAAACCTTTGTAATTTTTTAAGAACTTCAACCGGGGGATTTCTTGGCGAACTAGTTATTTTTCCTTAACTTGTAGCAAATCCATGTATACTTTCTTTCTCAATCACCAGTTCTATGAGTTTCTGTTTTTTTCATTTTGCATAGGTCTTGGTTTGAAATTACTAATGGCCAGAATATCTTACAAATAATTCGTAGACATCTATTCAAGAATCCTTGAAGTTTTTAGACTATTTTCTCTGTGACCTACCAAGTGTCGCTGCCATACAGCAAAACTGATTTTACCCTGTGGATTAACTAAAAATCATCAGTATCACAAAACTTAAGATTTTCATATTACATGTTCAGAATGTATCAAACATTTACCATAAGTCACTCTTATAACATATTGACTATAGTATTTTTATAAGATTTTGTATATATTTACTATTAAGTTTATAAAAAAATCTATATTCAGTTTATATGACCAAAATATATTAGAATTTTATAATCCATTTATTTGGAGAGTTGACATTACATTATTTTATCAACTATCTTGGAAAAAACCATGTTACCAATTGGTTTTTCTCTTGGGAACTTTAGAAGATGATATCCTTAATTATAACAAATTTAATCTGCAAATTCTATATATTGATATTATAATCATTTGAATTTTAAATGAAGCAATTTGCTTTCGACAGCATTTTGATTTTAACATAGTTGTATAATAAAATATATAAGTTACAGCTCATTAATTACTATGTGTTGTGAGATCTTTTATTATAATTTATTTTGATCTTAACGAATATATTATCTAAGTCTGATCCAAAACCAAATGAAATTAAATATTTTAAATATAAAATATAGAAAATAGATTATTTAAGATCCAGTATTGAATACCTGCATATTTAATTTTAATAAATCAATATTGACTCAAAGTTTAATCGAATATTTAAAAAAAATGTATTACTCGTACATGGATGCATTTGAAGTTTTATAGAAGAATATCCAGTTTCTATATTTAGATTTAAACTCTAATTAAATTATTATATAGGTTTTTTTCTTAGTTTTTTAGAGACTGTAATATAAACAATCAACTATAATGTAACATTTTCTTGTACATGTCAACACTTTACCAAACATTTTTTATTTACAAAAGCATCTTCTAAATAACAATGTAGGAAGTTACACCACATTGTACGAAAAAAAAAAACAACAACAAAAAATATGCAATACCCTCATCATTTCTTATATTGCAAATATATGCGGATACCTTATAAGGTGTTGGCCATATAAATTTTATATAATATGTACTTTAAAGATATTTTATATTCTTTTTTTTTTGTTTTTTTTTAATTTTCTTGATTCCTTAAATGATTCAATTTGAATTGGCTTTTAGTTACCTCAGCTCTTCATATCAAATTGTATATATATTGTTTATAGAAATGCATTGCAATGCATCGTAGTAAATGCATCTTTAAAGCAAAAACAAAAAAAAGGAAGTTTCAATAGTTGCATTATGACCTTACATCTGATAACATTTTTCTAATAAATCTGAATGTAATTTTTAGTATAATTCAAATAATTCAAAAATTTTTATTAAAAAAAAAAAACAAAATTGATAAATAAATTTAAAATAAATAATAATAATATTTAAAAATATATGTAGGTATATATACAAATATAGAAAATGGCTATATCATTATAAATGAGTCACCATATTGTTGAAATATTATGTATGGTGTTTGTTGCATCACAAAATAAACACACCAAAAAAAAAAAAAATAGGAAAAGTTTAGCTAGAAAGTAAAAGTTAATAAAAAACTTCCTGTTGAAAAGATTTTTTAACTTAGGTAAATATTTTTCTATTCAAATTTTATTATTTAATTTGATTTAATAGTATGGTATTTTTTTTAAATATAAAAAAAAAATTTAAATTTTTTGGAATTAAATTGTATGTAGATAATGATTATTTCAATAATCCCATTTTTATATTTAGGTTGAAAGAACTTTATCACTAACTAATCATGGGTAACACATTAAATAACATGCATGCTAAAATAGACCAACTAGTAACATTAGCTCGAAGTGTGGGTCTTGAAATAAATATCGAGAAGACGAAAGCAATGGCGATTAACAACCCACGTTATTCAGTGATAAACAACACACTACTCGAATATGTAGATAAATTCCACCACCTAGGCTGTATTATAAATAATAGCGGAAATATAAACACCGACATTGAAAGCAGAATCAAGAAGGCCAGTGCAATATTCGGTCGCTTCGCCTATATGAAAAAACACTCAAATGTCCAGTGGTACAAAATTAAGAATATTCGGAACCTGCGTAAAGACCACCTTAACATATGGAAGTGAAACCTGATGAGTTACGAACAACATCACACAGAAATTACAGATGTTCATTTACAAATGTCTAAGAATCATATGGAGAGTATACTGGCAATAAGCAATAATGACTTATGGAAGCTTGCCAAAGTAGAACCGATCGGGCAAGAGATCAAAAGGAAAAGGTGGAGATGAATAAGGTACACGCTTAGAAAGCCGAAAGAAATCATCGCAAGGGAAGCACTAGATTGGAACCCACAATAAAACCGAAGACGAAGCCGCCAATAACACCTGGAGGCGAACGATATTAGAAGAACTGACTTCAACTGAAAAAACATGGGAGGAAGCAAAAATAGCTGCTCCGAATAGAGTCAGATGGAAATGTCTAGTAGATATCCTATGTTCCCAAGAGGAGCAATAGGGACAAAAAAAATATCATGGGTACAGTAGAACTAGATAGCGATATATCGATTTCTTACATTCATTGAGAATTTTGATTTCGATATGGATTGATAAATTACAGATTGTTTTTATTAAAAACAATAATATTAGCAATTTGGAATTAGTTAATAACTGCTTTTAATGAATTAACACGTGTTAATCTCTTTATCAATTATCTTTTAATCATAATTTAAATAAATAAGTACTTCTGCTATTGATCTGTTGAGCTGATCTACCATTGATAAGTTTTTCTTCTAAACTACTAAAGTTAAGAAGCTTAAAAAAATTTATACCAGTTTTATAATATTTATGAATTTTAATTTAGTTGTTTATACTAAACGGTATTCAGTGTTTACTGTTATAGTACTTATATTATGTATAACTAATTATTTAAGCAACGAGATTTTAAAACTTGTGTTATAGCAAAATATATTTTCACTTATTTTAAGCTGAACAGGTGGAATGTATAATGGTAAATTGATTACTGATTAAGAATTTAACATAAGTTCAGGGAGCACAAGTTAAAATTTAAAGGAAAAGGTAACGAAATTTCTGAATAGTAAATTTAATTTCTTTCCCTTTCAATTTTTAATTGAAAATAAAAATTGCAATGGAAGGAAAAAAAAATAGATAAAAAATTAAAAAAAAAAAAAAAACTAGAAGCACCAAGGAAGTTATAATTGTTTATAACCAGGTTTATTGTAAGTGGGTATTGTTCCCTTTAAAATCAAACAAAAATTTACAAGCAAATCTAAATTTAAATTTATGTAAATTGAAATTATATTCACTTAAAAATCTTTTCAATGCCTTTACCTTGGAAATTAAAAAAAATGAATTACATTACAAAAAGATTCAATTACGTAAATTAAATAGTTTTACAACTGAACTTAAATTATAACCGTGCTCTTTCAAAATTAAATATTATATTCCATGTATAATGTGATTCCTAGAAATTTGAATTTACAAGTATACCTTCAGATACAGATAGTATTATATAAGAAAACCTGTTGACTTGTGAACAGTTTATTTTTCTACTTTTGCTTTTTTTTTAAAGCGCCCATGTTTTAATCTACAAGCGAATTTTGTTCATTTAATGTAGGTTATAGTTAACAATTTAGCAAACAAACTAAAAACAAATCAAAATCAGATCATGACTTAAAAAAAGACATTTGGTTACAATATATAAATAAATATATTAATTGGTCATTCTCTTCACTGCATAATTATCTAATAAATTATATATTAGTGCCAAATAGATAGGTATATATTATAACAATAGTTAATTTGTTATTCAAAAACAATATATCAGATACATTTGAAATTATTTCCAAGGTTTATGAAAGATAATAAAAAAAAATTTAATTTTATGCAATTTAGTTAATATTCATCGAGTTATAGCGCATAAATGGCGTCTGATAACAAAACAATTGGCGAAATAATGCATCGTAAAGATTAATTATTGCATATATATGTAATTGCTTAAACATATCTTGTATATGTGAGCCTATTTCAAATAATTGATATTGTAATACAAATAATGATTAATAATCAAGGTAATTTTAAAAATGAGGTTAAAACAATGTAAAATATTTACATGTATACGTTGTATGCAGATTAGATATTGTCAAGGAAGGTAGAAACCTTTAAAATTTCCTAGAAAACCTAAATCTACTGCGGTAGTTAGGGACTTTTACTAACTTCCTAATCCAGTACCTATAACTATGACGATAAACGACAAAACAGTGTATTCAAATACAGGCCTACTATTTAATTATTAGTTTGTTAAATACATAGAATTTTTAGAATAAAAAATTATCGAAATGGAAATTAAGGGGCAAATAAACTAACATTCATGTTACGCGAACATTTGATTTTTACCACACACGTAAAAATGTTAGGGCGAACTCAGTTTTTATTTATGATTCAAAATGGATAGAAATGAGTCCTAGGCTATTTTATCAATTATTTGAAATAAAAACAAAAATAAACTGTAGACCACAAATTGGTAAAAAGATACAAATTGTCTTATCAAAGTTTGTTAGATGAAATACGGTTATTGTAACCATTTCACTTTAAGAATTTTTACAGAATGAAAATCAGAACATTTGAAGAATTGCTTTTTATAGTCAAACCATTGATTAACATTGAAAACGAGGGTACAGATATGAGAAAAACCATTGATCCAAGTTTATTCATAATAATCATCAACCAGCTCCAGACTTCTCGCTATCCCTTTTTTTTCCTTCCTTCTAAATTCGATCCGCAAACTATTTAATTTTTTTTTAGTTTTTTCTTTCTATGTTGGCATATGGCAGCAGATCTTTTAATTTAATTAACAGTTTTCTAAAGCTTCCCATTTGCTGTTTTTATTTTTATATTAGTCATTTTTGACGTTCCACAGATCTTCTTGTTCCTTTCATAGTTCCACAAAATCGATTCAGAATTTCATCTCGTTTTGTTTTTTCATTCTATAAAATTAAAAAAAAAATAAAAATTAAAAACAGTTTTTAATTATATACTTACTACTTACAGTATTTTCTGAAGATGTTTTGTCCTTAAAATTGACTTTATGACTGACATTTTATATATATACTTTATTTATATTAAAAATTCAAATGCTACACGAATTGGATAAAAATTAGAATGTTTTCCTGAAAATGAATTTCCTAAATCCACACTTTTAGGTTGTTTTCGAATTCAATTTCAATTTTGAAGTATTCCAAAGATTTAATTCCGAGTTAATTTAATTGTAATTTAGTTTAAGAATTCTAAGTTTTAAATATTACTTAATATTAATTAGTAGCTCATTCGTCTTAATTAGACCCATTACACATTATATAAATTTAAATAATGTCATTAATTAACGAAAGCTGCCATCGTTTTGTTATTGTATAGTTGTAGAACAATTGGAATGACTACCTCTTTTTAACAGTATATTTCTCATTTTGTTAAAACTTTACATTCTTATCCAGTGCTTCATTTTACGTAAACCAAAACAATGTAACATATATATATATAAAAATAAATCTGAATTCTTTATTTAATGTAATATCCGCCAACGAATTTGTAACTTCTGTTTTAATTTCTGATTTAAAAGTGAAAGTATATAAATTAATACAAAAAAAAAAAATTAAATACACTTTAATTTACATAAAATTAAATAATAATTTGTAAAGTTTTATATTTTAATTTTTATTAATTCAATTTTTTGTTTTTATTTTTACAAATTGTTTTATTTTCATGTGAAAAATTTCATCAGTGCAATAATAATTCGGGAAAATCATCACTTATATGTTATAAAATAAGTTTTAATTTTTTTTTTGTATCTTTTATAACCTACTTACAAAATATTTTTACTTTTTTTTTTAAATATATATATATATACCAACAAAATTTATTAAACAATATGTATATATATATATAAAGAAAATAAAAAATAAATAAATTTGCATATATATGTAATTAAAATGTAAAAATTTTTCATGCAACAATCATAATTTCAATTAAATTTAAATTTCCGTATAAAATAAAGTTTACAATTTTGAATGATTAAGTATACAATTGTAAAAATTGCTGTGATAATATCGTATTTAAATACAATTTTATTTTTTTTTTTACAATCATTTTCGCTAGGCTAGAAATTTTAACTATATAGGTTTGAAAATTGGTATATTTAAGGGATTTGAAAGGGTTATTAGAGGATTCATATAAATATCATAAGTTTCAAGAACTTCAATAAAGTCCACCCTATAATTTGTGCATTTTTTTCTAATTACAAGATATGTATTAAACAAATATTTCATATTAATCATTAGAAAAATCTTTAAAACTTTTTATCTACCCTTTTAAAATTTATTTAAAAAGTTTTAATCTACAACATGCTCGTTATTCATAAGTTGACAATTAGTAAAAAACAGTACATGTCAAAATAAGGATTGACAGCTTGCAAAAGAAAGTAATGAATTCTGAACATAGAAATCGCATTTAAATGTTAAGAAATCTATCATGTGAACTGTCACTTAATCTCCATGTTACAACAAAGAAAAGAAGTCCCTCATAATTTTATACTTTAATTTTCAAAATTATATACACCTATTGATTTAAATATTACGATGATTTGATTTATATATTTTAATTTGTAGCCACACCTCTGCATTAGTTCAAGTCAAAGCTATATCACATTTGTATCTAAAATTCTAAATGTAAAATTCCCTATAGGTGTTTTTTTTTTAAATCTGAGCATAGATCTGAACACGCTTTGAACACACGCTCAGGGAGCTCAAATTTAGTAAAAAACACGATTTTGTTTTTGACAGTTCATGCTCTGCTCAGATTTAAAAAAAACGAGGAAGAGTGTAGTAGAGTAGACTGTGTCAACTCTGGGATACCCGTATGACCGTAACATATACATTGTACCATCCTGTTAATTATTTTTGGCAAAATTTCAAACATACAGCTTTATTAGGTGAAGTGTAATGCTCATATAAAAGAAGGAGTTGTATGGCAGCTACTCGAACCCTCTGCAGTAGACCAACCAAATTTTGCAGTAACTTTGGTCATTACACTAAACTATTTTTGGCAAAATTTCAGACACCCAGCTTCATTAGGTGTAGTGTAATGTTCATATAAAATAAGGAGTTGTATGGCAGCTACTCGAACCCTCTGCAGTAGAACAACCAAATTTTGCAGAAACTTTGGCCATTAAACTAAACTATTTTTAGCAAAATTTGAGAAACCCAGCTTCAATAGGTATAGAGTAATGCCCATATAAAATAAGAAGCTGTATGGCAGCTACTCGAACCCTCTGCAGTAGACCAATCAAGTTTTGCAGAAACTTTGGCCATAAAACTAAACTACTTTTGGCAAAATTTCAGACACGCAGCTGTAATAGGTTCAGAACATTACTCATATAAAAAAAGAAGTTGTATGGCAGCTACCCGAACCCATAGACCAAAATGGCTGGATTTGATAGCGATGACGGCTATTGCAAAAAAACGAATTTGCGAAAATTTCAAGATCTAGCTTCTTTAGTTTTTGAGTTATCGTGCGGACGGACGGACGGACAGACGGACGGACATACATAGCTAAATCGATTTTTTTTTCGATTCTGATCCGATCCATACACTTGAGTCTATATCTACCCCCCCTCCTTCTCTGCGTCACAAACGTAATGGCAAATTTATTATACCCTTTGACTATATAGTCATACGGGTATAAAAACGTATTATGACAGTTTCTTCTGTCAAATTTGCTTATGTATTTATATTTGAGAACTATATGTATAGTTAACTGCCACTGAAAATGTCCTTACATTTACACATTAAAATTAATCATATTTTTTAATTCATTAAATAAATTTATACAACGAAATAATTTATAATTTTTTTTTTCATTGAATTGTAAACTTATCTTAAATTTAAAATTAAAAAAAAAAAATTAAAAAAATAACAGATATTAAAAAAAAAAAAAATAACTGTTTAATCCTTCCTGGTCCAGAGAACTTCTTCTCTTTTGTTTTTGTTTATTGTGTGTCTTCATTTATTTGCTAATGATCAAAACACAGTGAGTATAAAAATTTTTTTTTTATAAATCATGAATGATCAATTACGAATCTTATGATGTAATTATTAATATTAAGTGTATAGGTAGATATGTATAGCTTATTTTTTGTCTCTCTCTCTTTTAATGATAATTATTATGATGAAATTCTATTATATCCTATTTTTTGAAAGAATATTTATTAATTTAATAAATTTTGGAATGTGATTAAAATGGTAATTCGTTTAGAAAATGTTTTAAATTTTGGTTTTTTTCAAGGGTACACTTATATTAGGGCTGTGATAAGTGAAACCCTTTGGTATTACAGTAACTTAAAAAATTTAATATTGAAGTTGTTTCTATCAATGTTCTCATTTAAGTTTTTATCACTACACTAAACGTAACCTTGGGTTATTTATGAATAATTTGGTTCCTTGAATTTTTATGTATATTTCAATTTCTTTTAATGTAATGTAATGTATCTGTTACCTTCAAATATTTAACCCCGTCACTATGATAAGATAATTTTTGTTGAAATTTGTATGAAAACTAATTTTAAAATCTTAATAGTTTAATTATATTTTGTAACTAAAGGAATAATTTCCCCTCTATTCATTAGTTTATTTAAAAATGTTTAAAGCTTTCCATCTATTTTATGAATAAAGTAATACCAAGAACTTTTGTTAAAATCATTTTAAACTTTCTAAAGGATTGAAGTCAGAATCTAACCCATAATCTGTAGATAGTTAATGAAAATTTATCTTGAGTTGCTTATAGATTTGCAATTTTAATTTTAGATTTTGCAGACCTGTATTTTTTTATTTTTTTTGGATTGGTGGGAATTTTCGAAAGATACAAACTGCCCTGTAGCAGAAGTATATGCCGGATTCTTATCGATTAAACCACACCCTTCCCTTATTAAAACTAACCGAACTTAAATCTTTGATTTGAGTATTTGTGTGCTTTCCCTTAGGAAATCTATACTTTATAATATATTATCTAAAGGTCTTTTTCTTAGATAATATATTATTAATATATTTTAAGCCTTCCTGTGCCTCCTAGACGAGCTTTATGCCATAAAGCATATCTATTTAATAATATTTCATCTATAACTTTGGGAATTTGTAAATCTCTATGAATGTCACTATTACGTACATACCAGGGAGCACTTACCATGTTACGCAGGACTTTATTCTGAAAGGTTTGTATTTTATAACACCTGTATTATCTGACACAGATTTATAATGTATGAAGTAAAAGTTCTATAATTTTTTTTTTCATGTATAAATTATAATAAGTGTTAATTTACTGTTCAGAACGCTTTAGTCAAGTTTTTTATCTAATAGCTACTAACAGAGAATATAAATGCATTTACATATAAAAATTTGTCAACATCCTAAAGTTGACAAGATTTCTTTTTTGTATACATATCTATTAAATTTTAAAAGCACATATACCAATACAAATCTTTTATACAAAATAGTATATAAGTATAAGATGATGTGATGGTCAGGAAATACTATCTTTAATTTTCTAATATTGCAACTGTTATATTGCGTTGTTGTAATGTAACTATCGCCACGTTTTGTCTTTTTCTTTTTTCAATTGAAATGTAAAAAAAAATATAAAAAGAAAATTTCACGATTTTTCACAATTTAATAACTTTCGTTTTCAATATATATAAAAAACAAAAAAAAAATAACTAAAAAGTAGTAAAAAAAATGCTGAACTATCCTACAAAACTTTGGAAATTCATAAACTAAAAATATAAAAAAAATAGGAGAAGATACAGAATTGCTGCTATATACAAGTACCATTATTATTATCATTATTTTTATTTTAAAATAAAATAAAAAAAAATCTTCAAATAAAAATGATATAAATCCTAAGGGTATACGACAGAATTTATAATCATAAAATTTTCTTTAATTTTAGTGATAAATCTTTAAGATAAAAAGTAATAAGTAATAATAAGATTTTTTTTTAAAAAAAAATATTATCTTTAAATATATTATTTTAAAGTGTTTACAATTCAATATAATTTTTTTAATATTTATTATCTAGTTAAAATCTACATCTTAATGCAATCTTTAATAATTTCTAATTTAAGAAAACACGAACATTTAAGTTTCCATTTTATTAGCGATTAACTAACTAGTAATTTGTTTTTAAAAAGAAATTGAATTGTTGATTAAAGTTTTATTTAGACTTTTGCTTATAACCATAAATACAATTTATTTTGAAAATTATCTTCTCCACTGGTGGTTTGAAGAATTGTATATTTTAAATTAGGAAACCAAATATTTTTCAAAATAAAATTCTGATAAGGTTACATATTCAGATAACTTTAGAATTTAATTCATGAAGTTTTATCAGACTATTGCCTAACGCGGGTTCCATAGTATCAAAAACTTATCACTAATCAAATAACTAAATATTATTATATTATTATTACCAACCAAAACCATATTTTTTTTTTAAGTGCTAACTGTTTAACTGTTAGGCTAATAATCCAGTCTATACCATAGGTACATGTTGGAACAGGGGGTCATATTATTTTCGTGTTATTAGAATTGATCTTAATGAATTCCACATACAATTTAAACATGAGATACTATTAGGCCTTATAAGATGTAGAAACGTCTTAGATTTTCAATTAATACAATTCTATTTTTGTTTATATTGTAACATTTTTGTATTTGAGTTATTTGGTATTCTATATCTGTGAGTTATAATATTCAATTAAATTAAATGTTTATATTTTGCATTTTTTTATATTGTTATTTTAATGTATTTTTAGATATATAATTATTGATTAAGCCATTAATTTGAACCCAATGGCGAATGGTCGAAAACCAGAAAAGTTTTTACACTTTCACTGGGACTCAAAATCGAGCCTTTCGCATGAAAGGTCGGCACTCTAATCACTGTGCCACCCAGTTGTTGAATTTTGTTTATATAAAACGTATAATTCTTCCTTATTCTTATAAAAGACCTAAAAGCAAGGACAAGTTATGAAATAAGTTGAAGTTATGAAGGTAAAGAATGTTTCAGCCTTTCCTTTTCGGATGGGGCAGTTGTATATTTTATATTATGGTATAAGCTATTATGATATTAATTTTAAATTTTGTTATTTTATTTGCTATGATCTGACCTGGGTTTCAATCCGAGACCCTTTATGTTTTAATATATGTGCACATAAAATATTTCAGTAGGATTTAATTTTCTTAGCTTAGGCCCTCTTACATAAACTACTTATTACTAATCAAGTTAAAAGTTTTTGATAAGTTTTTGAGGCACAAAACCCACGGTTAATAATAACACCATTTTGGTAAGTAAAAACACTTGCTTATCAAAAAATCTGATTATTTGATTAGTGATAAGTTTTTGGTACAAAAGTGCCCAGAACTTGTTCAAAACAAATGACCAAAATTAAGTAATAAGGATATGATAGAAACAAATACTAATCATTAATCAATAAGTTACTATTGTATTTTATATTCTACGATTGGTAAAAAATTATAAGTAGAAATATTTATTTTTATTTTATCCAGACATTACAAAATGCTAACCATTATTTACGCTGTCATAACACTAGATTAGGATTTTAACAGCAGAAAATTCAAATTAAGTTATATATTTACTAATTTTAGAAAATCTTGTTAAATGCTTCTTATTCCCTTAGAGGCCATATTTTTATATTCAAAGATTAAATCTTGTATTATCACTTCATTTTCGTTTAAAATTTAAGTTTAACATTTTTTGAATAAAATACTAACTATTAATAATCCATCCATTGAATCCATCTTTTTGATTTATTGATTTTGTGATTATAGACTTTATTTGAATGAGCCTTTCTTTGGTAAATCATTTACTATTAATTTATTGGAAAGACATTTAAAAAAAAATACAAACCTACCTACAAATACACCTAGTAATAGGAGTGTTTGATATATAATGGCAGTTATGGATAGCAGTTATATTAAATGCTAAACAAAGTTATCAGAGTTTTTCATTACCTATAGTAGAATTTACTTGAAAGTTAACTAACTAGCTAGGTATTGAATTTTGTACAATCAATATTAAAATTTAATAGTTTTAAAACAAAGTTAGCGTACCTTTTGCTCTTTCATTTGACCTTAAATTAGAAATGTAACAAAGTTTGTATAAAATAAAAATTTTTTAACAAAACAAAAAGTTATTGGTTTGGATTTATAAAGGTTAATTTCTTTTAAAGGTTATTGGAATGCTGATAGCTATTACAAAAACAAAAAAAAAATAAATTTGAAAACGATCTGAAAAAACCAGTTACTTGTTTTATTAAATCTCTTTTACAAAATAATTTTCTTTTTAAATTTAATTAAATGTTTGGTACTTTCAAAAGTTTGGTACTTTTTTAAAGATGATTTTCAGGAAATATTTGTTTTACATAATATATTTATGTACAACAATGTATTTATCGTGTTTGATTTATATTATGTAATATAAATAAAACAAATGTTTTCATTTGCAGTTTTTTTTAGACTTTTTAAAATAGCTTTTAACAATTAAACCCTTGGTTATATAAGAATTTTGATTTGAATTGGCAACTTGTTATAAGAATAAGCACATAGGAAGTTGCAGGTAAAATATAGAAAAAAAATTAAGGTCAAAGGATGAGTTTACACAGATTTTGGGACAATTTTTGGAATAAAACTTTGTAAGTTGGAAAGTTAAATTGATTTTTGATAGTTTTTACCTATCTTTATCTTAAATGTATCCGTAGTTTATAGTTCTTAGCAAATGATAGAAGAATAATTACTGTTAGAATTGATCTTAATGAATGATAATGACGATAGTACTAGGCCTTATAACATGTCATATCAAAAGATCTGATCTTTCATAGATCACCTTTTACATCAAGTGATCTTTTTTTTTGATCAACTGTCAAAATTATCTGATCTTATCATTGATCTGAAAACAAGTGAAAAATAGATTCAGGCATTTAAATATAAAATAAAAAAAAACTGAAATCGAAATAGATCTTGTTCAAAGGTCTTGATCCAAAAATTAATCTTTAAATGATCAGATCTCTGAAGAAATCTTTAGGGGATCAGATCCAAAATCTATTATAGATGAGAAAAAAGATAATTTGATATAAATAAAAATTATCTTTTCATAATCGGATCAACTTTTACGGTTTAAACTTTATTTTTCAGATCAAATATCAAGTTTAATATGATCTTTTTAAGGATCTAATTCAAAAGAATTCAATGTCTGGATTTAATATATTTTAAAATTGTATCTAGAGTAGTAAAGGACCAAATTCAAAGAAAATAAATAAAAATATTTGAATGATTTGACTATGGTATATACTATATAGTATATATAAAACGCTTGGAAACATTCAAGTTTATCGTCCACTTCCGATCATTCATATAGTTAATCGAAAGTCATATTTATTACATTTCAATAGATATAAAATACAACCGCTAGGTGGCATAGTGGTTAGAGTGTCAATCTTTCATGCGAAATGCCCGGGTTCGAATCCCAGTGAAAGTGAAAAAACTTTTCTGGCTTTCGACTCGACTCAGCTACCTATTGGGTTCAAATTAATTGCTTAATCGATAATTAATAAATCTCCTCAAAATATATTCAACACATTTGTCAAATTAAAAAAAAACTTTACTATTTTGACTATCACTTGAAACTGAAATTTCAAATGTTTAACAAAATTTCAAACACAATAAAGTCATTAACCTTTTTTTTATAGTTAAGTACATCATTATAATATTATTTTATTTTAATTTATTACTCATTATAGGTTATAATCATTTTTTTAAAACTACCTATACTTACTTTCAGTTAATTTAATATATTACACGATCATTAAAGATTTTTCTGAATTTAAACATTTTTATAATAACGTTAAACATCATTCAATAAAAAACTTTATTATCTTTTGTCATATATAAAATTCAAATAGACTCAACATTGATTAGAGATTAATAAAATCATTTTTTATAATAAAAAATTAGTTAAGTGTAAAATTACCTGTAAAAAATTATATTGTGATTATCTTAATACGAAATTAAATATTCACTTTTATTTATAAAAACATACGATTAGTACTTATCAATTATTAAATAATTTCCTTTATGCTTAATTTAATAATTCGTATATATATATGTATATAACATTACTTATGTAAATATTATATGTTTAAATTATAGTTAAATATTATCAATTAAACTTAATTCCTTTAAGCTATATTAATTTCAGGTGATACCTATGGGGGAATTTTTCACATAATTGTCATAAATACACAAAATTAAAAAAAAAAACATTTTATGTCATTTCCTCAATTTAACGGGGTATTAAAATTTACTAATAAATACAGATTACAGGGCATGTCAATTAATTATTTTTAATATAGAAAAAAAAAAAAGAACCCTATAATTAATATAAAACCTGAAGTTTTTAAACTGACACTCAATTTAAAGTTAAAAATCAAATAAAAAATCCCATAAAAAAATGAATAAGTGTTAAACCCTTAGGATTTGAAAAAATTAAATTTTTAAAAATTTTTATAGTGTAGATTTATGGATTTTTTTCTTTCAAATAATTTAAAGTTGAAAAAATAAAATTTTTAAAAATTTTTATGGTGTAGATTTATAGATTTTTTTTTTTCGAATAATTTAAAGTTTTTAATTAATCTTATCCTTTAATAACCTCATCGTCTTTTTAGACTTTGTTAGATCTATAATACTATACTACTATAAATTCTTTAATGCCAAGTAATTCATGAATACCATTCTTTTTGTATAGAATACCAATAAGATTTAATTTTTTTGACATCCCACTCCACAGTTTCATTTTAATTTGACACCTACCCAATATTACATTTTTATTTAATAACTCCACTTGATGAAATAAAAAGTATTGATGCCTTTAAAGGAACCTGACTTTGAATTATTAAAGGTGATGAGTGATGACTAAATTCTTATTTTAGCACTTGATTGAATGCACAAGTATTCAAAGGAATCAAACAAATCAAAGTAGCGAATTGACATTTAAATACTTTACTTTTTTGACTTTGACAGTCTTTAAAGTTCATTTTATTCAAGAGGTACTTATAATTTTTAATTGACATTTATATTCTTCATATATCGTGATGATAATCTTACTTAAATACAAGGTTTAATTTAGACTACACTGACTTTAGATAAGGGAAACTAACACCAACAAAGTTTAGATTTGGTAATCAACTTAATTTCGACAATTGTCCGGGTCTACTTCACTCAAATTGATTCGTTTTAAAAACAATTGAGCTTAGTTTTTATATCTTCGTACATGAAGGGGTTAAAAATTAATTAAATAAATTGCGTTTAGTCATAACATAATTTAACTGTAAAACCTTTCTTTACCCAAATTAATAAAATAAATAAAAAAAATCAAAGTACATAAATTAATATATACCGGAGGAATCTTTGTTATGTGTGTATGTGTGTGTGTTATTACCGACAATTATTTTATACACAAATCAAATGGAAAAAAAATTTGTCAATAAAATCATTGAATATATTATACAAAACGTGAGCAGCCTAAAGGCTTTCCAGCCCACCAACCTAACTAAAACTTTTGTTTATTTTTTTGTTTGTTAAATTTGCAACATGTATACGAGTACAATGGGGATCATAAAAAAAATATATACATCTTTGATGGACGAATACGTTATAAGCATTAATATTATATTTTGTTTGTTTTAAATTCTTTTACGGACTTTTTAAAATAGGTTCCATCTTAAAACACGTGCACTATATGTTTTAAGATGAAACGATCTTGTTGCACTGTAAGGTGTTGAATTTTTAAAATATTTATGGCCTCCTTTTGATATTTGAATCTTACACTGAGTGCAACGATTTTTTAATATTCTCAGTACAGTAATACAATTCATTTCATGGGATATTTGAATATATGTATTTGAAAGCTTGAATTGGATAACTGAATTTTCTATGAAAAATTAAGGTATAGATGTATATACTTCTTAAACACTCCTTACACATCTTTATGATTGCCACTGTACTTTTACTTATCTTCTTAAAAGGTTAATTTCATCTTCATTATATGTTACAAGTAAACGCCTTCGGAATTTGATTTATTAAAGAAAAAAAAAGAGTAAAACAAAACACTTATGGAAAAGTCAATAAAAAAGTGATTGGAGCGATCCAATCCTTTCATATACGAGTATATATAAATATGCACATAAAATAGTGGGAAATTTGTATTTATTTTTCTAATTTGTAAGTACAATATTTGATTAGTATCAAAATATATGTTGTTGAATGCATTTATTAAATGAAAATTTTGTTTTACTGTAGAAGTTAGTAAATTTTTTTACCGTTCGGAAAATTTTAAAGAAGATAGAAAATGATAGAATTTTTTACAGTGGTTCTCAAAAGGGTATTTAACAATAATATTTAGATTTACAACATAAGAAATGTGCGAAATGGCGAAATGTGCGCATGGCGCAAAGGTGTTTTTTATTTAAGTTGTAAAACAGATTAAAATCATAGTAATCTAAAGATTCATGATATACGTGGTTAAGTCTGCTGAAAAGGGTAAAAATTGCATGATATACAATCAATTTAAAAATGTTTCCAAACATTTTTGAAGTCTTGAAAGCAACTGTAACTTTCATTAATAATAAAATTTAATATACCAATACTAGACACTTTAATTTTTCATTTAGAAGGAATCAATTGTTAAAAGTTATTGATATGATATTATCAAATGAGAACAAATAGTTTGACTATCTTTCCCTGCTTAACAATTAGTAACACTTAAAATATTTAAATTTTAAGTGGTCTCCTTAATCTTTTCTGCCCAACAATTAGTAACATTTAAAATATCTATATTCCAAGAGGTCTCATCATTTTCAACAGTGTTTTAAGACCAGCTTAGTATTTTATTCCCTGTAATTAGGGAATAAATCAATCATTTTAAATTGATAAATTCTTTTATTATTTCATAAATTCCCTTAATTGAAAAACTTAGGCCTGGCAATTTGAATAACTAAAGTTCAATTACTGTTAGTATAAAATAATTTTTCATGGAATATCTGTATAATAATTGAAAATTTAGTTTCGCTTCTATAAAAAAAGAAAATTATAACTGCCGTATAACAAAACTTTATAGCATATGAAAAAAGGTTCACGTAAATCATCGGATATAAGAGTGTAACTTGGTCAATTACAAAACGGAGGTATTTGAAGAAAAAACAATTACCTTTTTATACCCGTATGACTATATAGTCCAAGGGTATAATAAATTTGCCATTACGTTTGTGACGCAGAGAAGGAGGGGGGGGTAGATATAGACTCAAGTGTATGGATCGGATCAGAATCGAAAAACAAATCGATTTAGCTATGTATGTCCGTCCGTCTGTCCGTCCGTCTGTCCGTCTGTCCGTCCGTCTGTCCGTCCGTCATCACGATAACTCAAAAAGTAAAGGAGCTAGGATTATGAAATTTTCACAAATTCGTTTTTATGCAAAAAACGGAATCGAGTTTGAAATTCAGCCATTTTGGTCCACGGGTTCGAGTACCTGCCATACAACTTCTAATTTTATATGAGCATATATCTATACCTATGGAAGCTGCGTGTCTGAAATTTTTCCAAAAGTAGTTTAGTATAATGGCCAAAGTTACTGCAAAATTTGGTTGGTCTACTGCAGAGGGTTCGAGTAGCTGCCATACAACTCCTTCTTTTATATGAGCTTTACACTACACCTGATGAAGCTGGGTGTCTGAAATTTTGCAAAAAATAGTTTAGTGTGATGGCCAAAGTTACTGCAAAATTTAGTTGGTCTACTGCTCAGGGTTCGAGTAGCTGCCATACAACTCCTTCTTTTATATGAGGATTACACTACGCCAAATAAAGCTGGGTGTCTGAAATTTTGCCAAAAATAGTTTAGTGTAATGGCCAAAGTTACTGCAAAATTTGGTTGGTCTACTGCAAAGGGTTCGAGTAGCTGCCATACAACTCCTTCTTTTATATGAGCATTACTCTACACTAATAAAGCTGAATGTTTGAAATTTTGCCAAAAGTAATTAACCGGATGATATAATGTATATGTTACGGTCATACGGGTATCCCAGAGTTGACACAGTCTACTCTACTACACTCTTCCTCGTTTTTTTCTTATTTTTGATCAAAGATCAAATAAAAGGTAACTAGAAGGTAACTTTTATGTAATGTAATAATAACAATTACTATGTAATTTAACGTAATTTTATACTGAATGTAATTTAAATTCGCTTTGGTTTTAAAAATTGATGAAAGAAGATTAACTTGGAAAAAATTCCAAACAAATTTACTAAAAAATTTTTATGCTTGAATTAAAAATGTGCGTTTTTCATTATCTTAAGAGTAAGAAAATATTTTTTTCACCCTTTCGTTAAGTGTAAAAAGATTCAAAAAGATTAAATGTAAAAAATGAAGGAAAATTTGTTTGATATTTTCCATTAGATTAGTACAACATAATTTCATATTTTAATTTACAATTCAATTTTATATACTCTATATACACTATATGGAAGATCTATCCATAAATAGTTAGAGAAAGAAAAAAAATCAGTTTCCGTAATCTGAGCATCCGGGAATAAATTCAATTATGGTAAAATAATTAGAAGTTTATTATAGAATCATAACTAATTTAAAATTTAACATATTCATTTTACTGTCATTTTGCTTCTATTACAATTGTATCGCAATGAGGGCATTGAGTAAAAACTGTGATATTCAACAAAATCCAAAAAAATTTTTTACAAAAAGTGTGTGATTTTTCAAAAATGAAACGATGAATTTGATTATTAACTTTTTAAAAATATTTTTACAAGTGCTTAACATGATATGAATTTGATATTTTACTATATATATATTTGGTCACCATGGGGATTTGTTACAAAAAATTTATCTTTCAATAAATTTTGTTTCCAATTAAATATTTCATGATTCTTTCAGGAACTGAACCCGCACCCCTTTAAGCCAAATGCTTATCCACTATACTACCACGGCCCTTTGATTATCAACGATATTTATATTTTTATTGGCTGGGTGTCACAATGGTTAAAGTGCCGACCGAAAAGGCTCGGATTCGAATGCCAGTGAAAAAAAACTTTTCTGGTTTTCGACTTAATTCAGCTACCATTCGCCATTGGGTTTAAATTAATGGCTTAATCAAGAATTAATAATTATATATCTTTAATAAAAAATACATTAATATAACAATATCAACAAATAATTTATATGAATAATATAACTCACAGATATAAAATAACATATATCTCAAATACAAAATATTACAATATAAACTAAAAAAGAATTGTATCAATTTAAAATTTAAGACGTTTCTACGTCTATGTTGTAAGGCCTAGTACTTTCTCATGTTTAAATTGTATGTGGAATTGGTTAAGATCAATTCTAATAACGCGAATACAATATTACCCCCTGTTCCAACATGCACTTACAACTTTAAGTAACTGTAAGTAATTGATTCTTAAAAAAAAGACCGTTGTTCATTAGCTGAATTACGAATGGCTTCATTCAATTAATTCCATGTAATTAACTTTTTATATAATTAATTTGTAATTACTACATTTTTTTTGGACAAAACAATTTTCATTGCCAAATTCAATATTATAACCTTATTTTAATTATTTTTTAATATTAAAATTAAAATCTTAAATTCATCACTATTTAATTTCCCTTGAAATTTTCAATTTTCAAACCAAATATGTATATCGTAAATTTTGAAGGCTATTTTGAAAATTAAAAATTAAGAGATGTTGTTTACTTTTTGGTCAAATTAAAATCCTGAGTGCGTTTTATAGACTTCAAATTAAATTGATATTCAATTTTTAAATTTTAATGATTACCTAAAATAACCTAATGTTTTAACTTATATACTTACTACAAATATTACTTTATATAGTTTAAAATTCAATTTAATTAAGTTAAAATAATTTTAAATTTATATTCATAGATCTTATGAGTTGCACAAATCTTATGTATCGTATATATAACATTGTATCTTTTATTCAAAAATGGATGCTGAATCTAAATTTGTATTTAAAATAGTATATTATTATAAAGTATAATTTTATTAAACTGATTTATTTAATTATTTAAATAAAATAAAATATGATATATGTACTCTTCTTTTGTTACGGAGTAAAATTTTCTGATAAAGTCAAACAATTACTCTATAAGGTAATTACATTTGTTTTAAATTAGATTTTTTTTTATTAAAAGTTAATATATATATAACCATCAAATATTGTATTACACAGTTTAAAGTGAATGGATAAAATAATAAATAATATAAAAATTCTTTTTAAAAATTTAACGCATATATACATATTTGATACAATCATTTTAGAATGTCAAAATGATTTCGTATACCAATTAAATATACAAATGGCCTTCATTTTTAAAAGTCATTTTAATTTAGTAAATCATCTTTTTTTTTTTAAAAAAAAAACACTTTTAAATGTTAACACCAATTTAAATAAGTTTATATTTTTTTCTTATTATTGGAGTAATAATATTTTACACACACTTTATATTGCGTACCAATATTGTATTCACATACACAATATTTGTTATAAAATAACGAATATGTAGTGTGAACGCATTTATTTTAAATAAATATAAATTAATGATACAATTTTATAAAATATTCAAAATTTGAGTTCAATTTATGTTTATCTTTCATGAATTTTGGTGAAGTCTAGAATTTGGATTAGCCGATTGGGTAGAAATAGTTCCAAAGAAAAGAAAAACACCTGCTTTATAGAAACAAAGAGCCCTGATTTAATTGCAGTATGTTACAATAGATTTCGACTTTAGAATCTCAGTAATTGATTCAGAATTTTAGAAGTTTTCGAAAAAAGCAACTCTTTTCTAGAAACTAAAAGTAGAATTCGAAAACTAACTATATTTTGCTTGATTTCTTGTTTTAGACAATAACCCTACCCTTGTTAAATTACATAAAGAGTAATTAACTTACATAATATCTAACAACTCTTAACTGTGTAAAATAAAACAAATTTTACTAAAACTATTCATTAATATAAATTAATATTAATCCTCTTTTTTCTCCATTATACACTTTGTTTCATTTCATTAAAACTATTTAAAACAAATTGATTTCCTTCTTTCTATATCTTAATGTACAGGTGTACGAACAAAATTAATTTCAAACAACTTTACAAAACAGATTAAAATTAACTTTATTAATTTAAAAATATTCAATTCATTTTAAATGAATTTTTTTTTTTATGCCAATTAAAAGATGTATAAATTTAATTAACGAATAATTAAAAAAAAAATAATCATTAAATTTAAAATTTTCTAGTATTTTTTTTTCTAACTATCAAACCAGACCACCTTCATGTTACCATCACTCTAACCAATCCAATTATCAATTTCATTCAAATTAAATTGTACTGTACTCCTTTCAAGTATAAATCAAAAAAAAAATCATCAACAAAAAATATAGGTAAAAAAAAAAAATGCGTCGCCTGTCAATCATTATGCGAATCTACGCGATGCGCCAAATTATTAAACATATGGGTGACATGTTATTTTTATACCTATAAATTTTTTTAGTTGTTATTTTTATTATTTTGCGAATTGTGGTATTGTCAATGTGTTGAGATCATATTTTTTAAAAAAAAAATGTTGAAAAAGAATAAAAGATGTCAATACTATGTATGAATATTGTGTCATTGCTATTATTATAAAAGTTACGATAAATTGCTCATCATTAAAGATGATAAAGCATAAAAAAGCAAAATGAAAACAACATTTTTAAATAGTTTTGGACTTTGGAGACACTGACCAAAAAATGAACCAAAAAAAAAAACAAAAAACAAAAAAAAACATCAAGATGATATCTCAGTAATAATCATTAGGTATATTATAAAGTATTTTTGTATTTTAATCTATCTGTGATTATACCCGTGCATACATATATGAACATCGGGTATATTAAAATTACTCCTCCGTTTGTAACGCATCGAAATATAAGAGCTAGATATAGTGTCAAGGGTACGTATCGAATCAGCATCGAAAAGTGAATCGATCTAGCTATGTGTGTCCGTCCGTCCGTCCGTCCGTCCATCAGCACGATAACTCAAAAACTATAAGAGCTAGAGTTCTGAAACTTTCACAAAGTAATTTTTAGACAATTTGTAGGTTCCCTATTGTTTTTGGTTAAAATCGGACCAAGGCTTCGAGGAGCTGCCATACAACTTTTTTGCACCAATATGAATTTCTTCAAAACTAATTATACTACGGGGATGAAAATTACACACGGTTAGTTTTATAATGACTCCGGCACTTATATGAAGTTTCAAAATGTTAAGGCCCCATTTTCGGGGGGCTGCCATACAACTTCTTTGCACCATGAATTTCTTCCAAACTAATTATACTACGCAGATGAAAATTACACACGGTTAGTTATATAATGAATCGTGCACTTATATGAAGTTTTAAAATGTTAGGGCCCCATTTTCAGGGGGCTGCCATACAACTTCTTTGCACCAATATGAATTTCTTCAAAACTAATTATACTACGAGGCTGAAAATTACACACGGTTAATTATATAATGAATCGAGCACTTATATGAAGTTTCAAATTGTTACGGCCCCATTTTCGGGGGGCTGCCATACAACTTCTTTGCACCAATATGAATTTCTTCAAAACTAATTATACTACGAGGCTGAAAATTACACACGGTTAGTAATATAATGAATCGAGCACTTATATGAAGTTTCAAAATGTTAGGGCCCCATTTTCGGGGGGCTGCCATACAACTTCTTTGCACCAATATGAATTTCTACAAAACTAATTATACTACGACGATAAAAATTACACACAGTTATTTATATAATGAATCGAGCACTTATATGATGTTTCAAAATGTTTCAGCCCCATTTTGGGGGGCTGCCATACAAAGTTTTCGATTCAATAACTGTGAATCTAATGAAGCTATAAGGTTAAAATTAAAATTGGGCAGGTAAAGTAATAGGGCAAGTTAGTTGGCAAAGTTGGACATCACTCGGACCATCGGAATTTTAGGGTGGGCCTTTTTTTTTTTTGTTTTTTTTTTTTTTTTTTTTTTTTTAAGCTAAAGTTATGGGACAATGAATGAAAATTTTGTTTTTTGTTTTGTGATTTTTTTTTTTTTTTTTGTTAATTTTTTTTTTTTTTTTGTTAATTTTTTTTTTTTTTTTTTTACGTCTAAATTATGGAGTAATGAGTTAAATGTATAAGGGAAGTAAATTACGGTTATTTTATACACCATAGTGGGTATGCACGGGTATCTAAAAGTTGACAAGGGCAACTATAATCTTCCTCGTTTTTACTTTCGATTTTTAATGTTGAAAGCGTTGAAAGATCGTGTTTTGTTTTTTTTTAGAGTTTTCTTTATTGTGACTTCATTTTGTTTGTAATCGTTTTGCTAAAAAGTTTATTCAACTTAATTGATTTAAAAAAAAAAAAAAATTACAAAAAACAGACAGAAGAAAAAAAAACAACAAATTAAAATAGAATAATAAAATTATATTATGTTAGTATTTTTGTGAATTGTCTAAAATTTAATAAAGAAAAACTGACCAATTGTATAGATAATCGTAATACATAATTCAATAGTAGAAATATTTCGCAGCTTTTTTTTATAATTTCGTAGTTTTTTTTAACATTTTTCTTTATATTTCAGGTATTCCTGTGTTATTTGAAAATTATGACTGAAATATTATTTGAAAGTGCACATTTTTTCAAAAAATATTTGGTCTTTAATTAAAAATTAAATTTGACAGAGGAAAACATCCAAAATTCGTCCATTGGAGGAGCACGAAGTTCCTTTATGTGTAGCGTTAGACTTCTTCTTCTTCTTCTATAGCTTTACAGTCCTTGATGAACCTGAGCTTCCGCTATAATGCTCTTCCATACATCCCGATCTTGTGCAAGTCTCTTCCAATTTCTTATTCCTAAAATCCTTAAGTCATCTTCAACAGCGTCTAGCCATCTTTTTTTTGGTCTCCCTCTACCTCTAGTACCCTGCATTTGGTGGAGAAACACTCTTTTTGTTGTTCTGTTATCCGGCATTCTTATAACATGTCCTATCCATCTTAACCTTTGCGCTTTTATGAATCTTATTATGGTTCTATGTTCAGTCAATTGTTCAAGCTCGAAATTATTTCTTGATCTGTATGTACCATCTTCGTTTCTAACCGGTCCATATATATTTTTCGAAGTATTTTACGCTCAAATATTCCCAGTTGTCTACAATCTGCAGTTTTAAGCGTCCATGTTTCACATCCGTATGTTAGAACCGGTCTGATTAATGTTTTGTATAATTTAAGCTTTGTATTTCTCGACAACAGCCTGGATTTCATAAGTCTAGAATATGTATAGTAACATCTAATTGCGGCTTGTATTTTTTCCCGTATTGCCACAGCGGTGTCTTCACTTTTACTGTATACAACTCCGAGATACTTGAACTGATGAACACCTTCGAACTTATAATCATTAATATTCAAATCTTGCGTTGGCATATGTGATTTGCTTTTTACGAAGTATTTAGTTTTGGGTTCATTTATTATCAGTCACATAATGAAGAACTAGGTTAAATAGTAATGTTGATAGAGCATCACCCTGCTTAACTCCCGATTCTATTCTAAAAGATTCAGTGAACACCCCTTGAATTTTGACTCTTGCAGATGTGTTTGTCAGGATTAGACATGCTAATCTTGTTAACTTTTCTGGGATGCCAAGTCTATTAAGAATACCGTTAGACTTTAAAACACTTAAATCACGCTATTTTAAAATTAAAATTTTGAATGGGATCTTTAATTAAATGTACAGTTTGATTTTGAAAATGTGAATTAGGAAAGGAAGCTTGTGGAATAGAGATGGGGACAAGTGGAGGATTATGTAGGATATCATATGGGATAATAAAAGAATAATCAAGTTTAACGAACACATGTGGTTCCATATTAAAATATTTAAATCTAATATATACGTATATTAATATGCTATAGTTAAAATAATACATAGAACTTCTTACTAAAACTTCTTTAAAAAAATAATTTCTTTTATTTTGCTAACTTTGACTACACATTGGAATTAAAATTTTTGAATCCATATATGGACATTTAAAAATTTAATATATATGGTTTTATTCATTTATGGGTAGAACTCTAATGAACTCTAATAAACACCATAAACTGCCTTGAACTTTTCCTATATTTTAAGGTTAAATTAATTATATCTGAACAGATTCAAAAGAGATTAAAAAAAAATGTAAAGGTTGTGATTCGACAAGTAAAATGTAAATTTAAATTAACAAATTTTTTAAGTTTATATTATTAATAAAATTCTTAACTACGTATCAAACAGTTTTAAACGAAAAAGTTTTAGACAAAAAGGTTTTTCAATTTTCAATTTATTTAATTTAAAATGAATTCAAACATCTTCTTATTTATTTTTGAATAAAATGCTAAAATGTGGTTTTTTGTGCGTTCATACGTTCTCACACAATATTGTCATATGAAAATTTATTATGCAATGACGAATCATCCTAGTTAAAATCCATATAAAGTAAAAAAATAATATAATATTAAAAAACTGGATTTAATCATGAAACAGTCCATGTCTTCCGACTTTTTCTTAAGTTATAAAAAACAAGAAAGAAAAACTATTGAAATGTCTAAAAATTATATATGTATACATATATATTTTATTATGGAGAAAAGCAAAACAATAATCCAAACAATTTTAGGATTTTTCATCATTGGATAGAATTTGGTCATTAAAATATTTTCAATTTGATGGAAAAAGATTTTTAAAAATTGAACAAATCTGTAATTAGCTTATCTCAAAAACGGTAAGAGATTTTAGGAAAATATAGAAATTAAATTTAAACTGAGAAATAGGTGATTTTAAACAAAATTGGCGCAACAATAACGGTTTTTTATGTAAAAATTACAGTTATTTTATAAAAACATTAAAAAAAATTAATAAATTTCGTATTTAAGTCCTTGTAACTTTTCAAACATGCCAGATAAAATTTGGAATATTATTAAGAAAGCCCATATTTTCAGCCAAATAATAACACTAAAACGAATCTTTAAGATGTTAAGTTATATGTTTTTACTTCTTTAAAAAGTTAACGAAATCACTTTGAAGACACTCTGACCTTTAGAAATAAACTCTTTTAAAATAATTTTTTCACACCTCATAAACCTTTATTGAGTTCTGTAATAAAAATTAAAAAATATTTTTTTTAAATTATCAATTGTAAATCTGAACATATACAAATATTTGAAGAGAATCGCTAAAGACTCCAGGATTTTCAAATATACAATATTAAAAAAAAAAATATACAAAAGATACAAAAGTTTTTTCCTATTCGCAAAAATACAATGTATAGTAGTCATCAAATAAAGAAAATTGATATTCGATACCTATGCTGTAAAAACAAGAGAGCCGGTTTCAAATCACAGTAGGAATTCTTTTTTTTTTTTTTGGTTTTTTTTTTTCAAACTATTGATATATGGTAAAATGTAAGTTGTTGAAAGCACGCAAATGTGAAGAAGCACAGTAAATTTTTTTTAGGTTTCAATTCGCATGTGCTAATGAAATTAAGTGGTAGGTTGGTTTTTTGGGCAGATAATGACTATTTAGTCATTTGGCAAAAAAAATAAATAATTACAAGAAAATTTTGTAGACAGTTACATACACATTTGTACCTACAATATAACAAAATATTTTATTTCTGTGTAATTTATGATCTCTACTTAAATTATTCTTGTTTTTTACATGCATATTATTTTTTCCTAAAAAGTACAAATGAACCTAGGTTTACATATTATATATTTGGTTAACTTTCATTTCCCTATATCATTTAATATGTAAAATAAAAGTACGCATATATATTTTAAGCTAATCAAATTTTTTGTATTTTGGCTTATATCATTTTTTAAATTTTATTGCTTTGACAAGATAATGTTTAAAAGATTGATATATTGTCCAAACAAAATTGATTGAAATATCACGAAATAATTAATATGAAATTAAAAATGAAATGCAATTAAAATATTTATTACTTTAAATAGATTTTCTTTAAAAATAGGCAGTTGTTAGTTATTTATTTGATGGAACTTCTTAGTAAAAAAAATATATAATTCTCTGGAAAATTAGTTTATTTAAGAAAACATATTTTGATTTCGTAATAATATATTTTTTCAAAGAAGTAAGATGGATTTAATTGCTGTATCTATTTTTTTTTGGTATATTCATTAAAATTATGTAATTAAAAAGATTTCAAGAACTACATATAAGCAAAACATTGAAGTTACCATTCTAATATGACAAATTTTAAATTTAGCATAATATATGTATTAAAAGTAAAGCGATTTAATTTTTTAGTCAATAACATTGTTTAATGGATTGTTTAACAGGCTGATTCGATTGATCCCGCTAGAAGTGGTTACTTCCTCTTCAAAAATCTTAAGTCTTATACAGGGTGGCGCAAAACAACTGATATGGTTTGAATGTTTAATAACTTTTTAAATATATTTATATTTTTTATTTTTATTTCAGATTTTTGTGTAGAAAACTTGGGGAATTAGAAATGGAACAGTATACAACAGAACATCGATCAAAAATTACGAAAAGTTATGAAAAATATAAAAAATCTAAGACGTTTCTACATGTTATTCAGGGTGGCACAAAACGACCGATATGGTTTGAATATTTAATAACTTTCTAAATTTATTTATATTTTTTATTTTCATTTCAGAATTTTGTGAAGAAAACTTGGGATATTGGAAATGGAACAGTACACAACAGAACAGCGATCAAAAATTATGAAAAGTTATGGAAAATATACTGAAAAGAGCACGAATCTGAGAAGCCTAAAATGGTCACCACTTGCGGGATATAATTTTTCTACTTAAGCTAAAAATATTCCCCATTAAAATAACAAAAAAATAATAATAATAATTAACCATTAATAAAAAATTATTAAACATTCAAACCATATCGGTTGTTTTGCGCCACCCTGTACTAGGGCCATTTGGATTTTATTTAAGATTCATTTGTTTTCTTCTAGAACAAATTTTGCAGGTTGCTTAAGAACTGGATCACTACGCAGAGCAACTCTTCTGGTCCTAACCCACACTAAGTACACATGTTTCTTAAATTGATTAATGTGAACAAATCTTTATTTATATCGATTAGTAATGGTTATATTAAGATCTATTATAAAATGTTTATATGAAATTATTTCAAAATATATATGAATTATGAACATTTTCAATCATCATTATCATCATCAAAATAATATTTAACCAGTAAATCAAAAAAATTGAGGACGTATCACCAACCAATTTTCATAAGTTTTAATTGATAGGTTTTCTATACGAATGTACGACATTTTAAATATTTTCCAAAATTTTCCAATTTTCATTAATAATTTTTCAATTTTAATTTTCAGCCATGTAAAAATATATACATACCGAATATTTATTCCGGCTTCTTCGAATTTTGAGGTGTATGCTAGTACTAGTAATCTTAACCCTTTTAAAATACAAATTCATTGCCCTCTATAAGAAATAAAATAATATAATCAATTTAGTAAAACTAGTAAAGAAAACTTTTATTTATATTTAATTAAATCTTTTTTAATGTACATTCATATTTTATATAGATAGTTAAGTGAATGGATGTAGTACATATATTCATATATTAATGGACTATTCAATTATAGGTCATATTTTTTCAAAAAATTTACAAATTTTTAATTTTATGGTGAAAAAAATTTCAATTTAAATAAGACCACCTGTTAAATTATTACCTGATGCTATCATACAATTAAATTATAAAATATACATATATTACAATAATAATAAAATTCTTCTTCATTTTTATCTTTTTTTTCCTAACATTTATATATGTAGATGTTATTACACCATACATACATATACAAATGTTATTACATCCATATTTATATTGCATAGTAGTTAAAAATTTGTGAAATTGTTTATGACAATTCTTTCTTTTTTGACATATAACCAAATGGGCATTTTTCCAAATCACTTGTTCAAAAGAAAAACACATATAAAAGTAAAAAAAAATAATTATTTTATATGAAATTTTTTTAACGGTCCTAAAAATGAAATAGAGTAAGAGGGAAAGAGAAAGAAATACATTGAAAAAAGAATCCCATTATAAAATCATTTATTAACCCTTTTTTTTTTGTTAAGTTCATTTTTTTTAAATAAAAATATAAATTAAAAAAACAAGATGATCTAAAATAATGACTTTAGATTATGCAATTTTTTTTTATTTTTACCGTTTTATTTATGTGCAGTTTTTTTTTTGTGTATTATTTTGTATTACAATTTTTCAATCTTATTTCATGTATTCAAATTACAATAAAGCTTATTTATAAAGTCCGTCTATCTATAAGTTAAATTACAGCTTATTATAGTCTAAGATCGTGGCCAAAAATTAAAATGATATAATATTTGTTAACACATATTATTAAGATTTGTGGGATTCTCTACACTCTTTACTATATACTAATATACATACTAAGGCATACTGAAGGATACGATATCCCCATAATAAAACTCACAGAGAATATTCATACTTGTACAAAAAATTTAAAGTGACAGTTGATAAATTCTAAATACTGTAAGTTATCAATTTTCATAACAAAACTCGACTCTTTAAGCAAAAACAGTAGCAATGGCGGTTCCATTGATTTTATTAACTGAGAGGGAACTCACCTCCCGTAATGGGGGTTAGGAATTTCTGTATATTCGAATGTTTATAGATTTACTAAAAACCTATAGGGTCTCGTATCCAAAATAATTAACTTACATATATTATGATAACTCATAACTGTCACAGAATATGACAAATAGAATATGTCAAATATGATATTGTATTAATGAATTAAATTAATGAGCTCATTTATTATTATTAATATTAACACAAACTTACTTTAACTCTTATATAGTAGTTATTTAACAATTGTAATTTACATTTTGTATATATACGAGTATATATATTTATATGCTCAATTTGGTCTAACAAATTATATTCGCAAATTACAAGCATATAGTTATTGCTCATACAAGATCACGCATATAATCTATTCAGATTACATTCACATAATATGTAAATATATGTACTTATTTTATATAGAAGGTAAAAAAAAACAACAATGGGTCATCTTTTTACTTTCATACAAATTGACTGTCAGCGTAAAAACTTATGTTAGGAAAAAACATAGTAACTTTTTTTTTGTTTTTAATTTACATAAAAAAATTTGCATACACATTAATAAAAATAGGTTAATGGTTAATAGGTATGTAGATAATAGTTAATTTTTATAGTGGTTTTTTTTTCTATATACACTTACTTATTTTTTGTAAACTCTTATTAGTTACAAACTCATTAAGATGCAACCAGTTAAAAACAATACACATTTTCATTTTTTTTTTTTTTTGGTTTGCGAAATTCTAGTGAAATAAAAATTAATAATAATAATAATTGACTATATAGAGTTAATTTATAAATGTATGATTTTATTTAATAATATTTTATTATAGAGATACTAGAGATACCAATTTTTCATTTCTATAGGTATATTTTATGACTAAATATTTGTTTTAAGTAATAATAATAATAATAGTGTTCTATCCTTGGGTTTTTGGTAATAAAAATTTTTTAATATCATAAATAAAATATTTGTTTAGAAAAACGTTAAAATCTAATACACCACCTGTGTTTAGTGTTTTTTCCTCTATAATATGTAAACCATTCGCGAAAATTAAGTTTTTTTTTAACAATTCAGTCAAAGCTAATAATTCATACCATCACATAGTTATTATCATAATTTATTCAAAAAATTGTTTGTATTTAAAATTTTATTTTAATTTGCATGAAATTATTTGAAAAAAAATTTGTTAAAATAAAATTACTCTAAAAATAACTAATTCTTTTTTTTTATTAAGAGGGATAGTGGAAAGCTCGAAAGCCATCCATTACAACTGTGCAATGTTCCTTTGAGTATAGTGTACGACTTTAATACACCAAAACCACGATCCTTATTGAAACAAATATTAGGGTAGGCCTATGAAAGATATTAATATTCTTCTTAAATTTAGCTAAATTGTACACATATACATTATCAACTTTGAGGAAGCAATTTGATGGAATATGGTTCCATAAACGTGATGAACGCATGACAAACGATTTTCCATAAGTCGTGTTGCGACATCTGGTTCAACTGTATAAGAATAAGCGTCTGTTGCCCTCCTTATTTTTGTTAGAAAGTCTTAATTTCAGCCATCAATTGTTTAACTTCCTTAGAACAGGTGTTAGTCTATACAAGATATCAATAAAACTAGATCAATAACCAAACTGTAAGAAGATGGTTAAGTGAAGTGAGCGCTGAGGTGACACTAGGATCATTTATAAGCTGAATATAGCTCTATTTTGTACTTTATCAAGATATACAAGCGCCGTAATAGGAGTACCAGCCCAAATGTGTTCTTTATACTTCATTTTCGACATAATATAAGTTTTATAGATGTTAAAGAGATGAGATGCAAAAAAGTAAGTTTTGCTGCGATACAAGAAACTCAAAAATTTATCTTGTATAACGGTAGTATCATCCTGTTCCTGGTTTATATTTTAAGTTGTGAATTAAAAATCTTATATATTGATGACTTCCGACATGACATGTGAAAATCATTCTTTATTTATTAGAATGAATATTACATTAAAAATACATTATTAATATAATATAATCTGACAAGTAGAAAATAATTAACTCACTAAATAATTACAAAATTTTATATTGTAACTTTATTCATGTGCAATATTATAATTTAATTGGTTTTTAATTAACTATAATAAGTAATTATCTCTATACATTTTAATTTGTAAATCAATTTTTTTAATAATTTTTTTTTGAAAATCTAATTGATAAATATAGTTATGTATGCCTTAGGTAACATAATAAGTAACATACACTTAAATTTTATTCGAAATTTTATTAATTAAGCAATTAAAATACACATCATAAATAGTTTTTTAATGATCATGAAAAAAAAAGTTAAAATTTTTCCATACACTTTTGTTTCAATGTTTAGAGTGCAAAAATTATTATCTAATAACTTTATTTCACATGTTTTTACATTTTTTTTTGAACCAAAACAAAAGTTAAAGTTTTGGTCACGAATGATCCACTACAAAAGTAAAAACAAATAATCACCAATTCTGGTTTAAAATAAAATCAAAAAAAAAAAAATTACAATATTGTATTGTAAAACAAAATGTTGAAAAGACAGATAATAATCTTCAAACTAAAAAATCAATAATCCATTTAATATTCAATTTATTGGACTATATAAAGTGAATGTAAATAAAATTGACTCTCATCCAATTTTATATTGTATTTATGTACATTTAGTAAAATAAAGCTATTTAGAGGCATTTTTGAGTTGAATTATAAATGTCTTTTAAGCGTTTGTCCTGAAGTTGTTGGAAATTTTTAATTGAGTTGAGAAGTTGTATATATTATATTTCCCTAGACTTTCCAAACATTTATGCATAATAATAAAAATCTTTTTATTTATGACTAACTTGTCCAGTTGAAGCTTCTAATACACGCTTAAAGACGTTAAAGAGGGGCTCAAATCCAAAGTGGCCTAACCCCCAAAAAAATTTAAAAATTATGCCACAAGGCGTAGGCCACTATGGCACTAAATAGCTTTAATGTAATTTTGTTTATATTGTCTATATAATGTAATTATATAACGGTTACATTAAAAAAAACTAATATATTTTTCAAACACCAAATCCTAAAAGTATGCAAATATTTTATTATGACGTTATAAAATAGACAGTCAGTCAAAATTATCATTTGTAAAATATTTAAACACATTTTTAATGAGCCTGAATATTCCAATGTATATTATAAATTATTATTTATTACCATTGGGAATGCCCCTGGAGCTTCCAATATATATACATACAATTTTACTTACAACTTTTTTACTATAATATTAATTTTCTTTTGCTCAATATGTTAAGTGTCTAAGATGTCTTCAATTGAATAAATAAAATGTAAAATAAAATTTAATTTTTTTTTAGAAAAATTTTCGACATTCGGGAAATTGAAATCACAAAATTTTTATTTTTTTTAAATTAGTAAAAATTTATGGATGCAGAAGAAAAAAAAAACCAATTTTTGAAACCAAGTGAAAATTATTTTCCCACGTTATTGAACGGGTTCCATTTTCAAATTTTTTTTTTTTTTTATCAATCCACAAATTTAAAATTAAGGAAATTTTTACTATATTGATATTTCAATAACACCGAATCGTTTTTGAAAAATTTTTGTAAAAGTCAAGGAAAACTTTTTTCAATACATAACAATATTGTAAATAATTTTTCAAAGATAAACTGAAAATGGAAAAACATAAATTTATGCTAATTGAAGATGGAAAAATTTATAAATGTATGTATTTATCTTTCAACTTCATTCATTTTTCAGCAAAGATTCCACTTGAATTTTAATGGATTTTGAATATAAATTCTTGTTGTAGGAAATATATTGAATAATATTAATTTGAAATAAAATATACTTAATTTATTAAAAAATACTTATTTTATAAATAAATACATTAATAATAAGTTATCTCATATTTTTCCTTCTTAATAATAATTAATAAAATACCATTTCTTCCTTAAATTTAGACCATTAGTTATTATTAGGATTACTTTAAAATATTATGGAAAACTTTCATAAATAATAAATTTGTGTGGTATATAGTGACATAATTTAAAAACAAAAAAAAGTAATGAAACAACAGTTAGTCGACGCAACTGACTTAGTAATACGAACTTATATTTCAATTCAATGAAGATTTTGGAAACATTAGAACAATACGTTCGATAAAATTTCTATATTTATTAATTCCGAAGATGCTTGTCAGATCTTGAGAGGTTTGTGGCAGATACCCGGAACCCAAATTCCTACCAAATTTTGGGAATTAAATGAAAACTCTTATGCTAAATTTCAAGTTTCTATCTTTATAATTTCGAAGATACGCTTGTTAGACTTTAGAAGGTACCTTGGAGTTACCTGAACCACCACCCCTATATATTTCAAATCTTAAGATGCAATATAAGGAAGGAATATCCATGAACCATATACTTTATTACTTTCCTATATCTATAGCTTACTTCTCTTTGATGGATCTAAACACCGTGTTGTTAAAGTAAATATACTCCTATATCTAAGTTAATTGTACAAATTTCAGAAATTTTCAGAAATCCCTAGTTGGTTTAAAACTGGTTCTTAAAACATATTAATTGTGAAAAGTGTATAGTGCGCCAAATGCCCCCTCTGACAGATTTCTCCACTTTACTATTTAAAACATTTTAAAAGGAAATATAAAATTTTAATATATGTTATTTTCCATTCTATTCTTCGGGAGAGTTATTGTCCTTAAATTTTATTCTACTATTTCAGGTTCTTTAATTTCTACCAAAGCTATACATTTGTTACTAATGTGATGTGCAATGTGATATTGCTAAGGCGTTAAAAAATCGATGCACCAAAAAGCCAAAAAGATGTACAATCATCAAAGAGGATTCCAACAACGTCATATTTCATTTATATTCTTTTATAAATAATTCCCATATTTCAAATGAAAATTAAAAAAAAGTATTTTACAGGTTCAAAAATTATTGCACATAGAAAGATCAAAATAGAACCATATGAAGATATTTAAATATAATTCTAAATGGAAAGCACCACCAAATCTTGTGTTATATCTATAATTTACATAGTTTCAATCAAATTGTTGATTTAATTGAATGTATCAATTAATATAGTCATCATTCATCAATTAATGATTTGAAACTTCAAAGTAAATTTCTTATTTCAAAGTTCAAACATTTCATTTTTAACTTTTTAAGGAAAAAAGAGATGTAATTAAAATAAATTGGGTATGAAAAACTGACTTTTATTTGAGCTTTCCTATACATATATGATAAAACAATTAAAATTATTAAGTAATAATTTCAAAATTTATTTTTCAATTATTACAAAAACAAGAAAAATTAATTTGAAGGAAATAATAAATATAATTTTATTTTTAATGGTTATATGATTATTAAGGTAAACAATAAATATAGTTAAAATTTAATATAAAATGTATGTACATATATTGGGTTAGTGCAACAATATACTATGATAATCATTACATACAAGTCATCTGCAGTAATTAGGTTTTTATGTTATAAGGAAATTCAAGACGATTGCAAAAATTTTTATTTTTATTAATTATTTATTAGAAAAAAAATGGATATGCCATTTAGCTGACTTTTATAGAAACTTAATTATTTATTTAATAATAAAATAAAAGTACGGATTTTTTTAATTAAATCAAAATTAATTTTTAAATTACAATGCTAACATTCTAATTTTGCATTCCCTAATTTTAGTGTTAAAATACTATAAGTAAATCAAAAAAATTGATTAAGTAAAAAGTACTTGGCCATATTACCAACAGATTTTCTTATTTTTATTTAGAGTACATGCCATTCTAAATACTTTTCCGAAATTTTCTAATCTACAGCGATGTAAATAAGCCTTAGACAAGCAGCTTAAACGAAAAATGTTATACCATACTCTTTAGATATCTTGTAGGTATTGACACTTGCTCTATTGATTAAAATCAGTAATGCCTCCATTTAAACAATAAACAATTCCTACATAACACCAAGGAGACCTCAAATGCTAATTTTTAAATAATGGAAGTTCCTAGGTGACTCAAAACTGCTAGAATATGTAACATGTTTCCATCCAATGTTTCCCATCTGATTGAAATATACTATTATACAATTTGCAACGTCTCGAAAACAAACTTATATTAGATCGTTTCTATCATACCACCCAACACTCTTTTCTCTTCTATCCTATTGTCCTTCCGATTCCTTAGCCTCATAGCCAACCTACATATCTATTCACAAAATCCTTTCTATATAGAGTTTGACTATTTATTTATTTATTTATAATTAGTACCAGGACATTCGTAAATTTTGTCTGATATTATTATAGTTCTTTGCCTATTTGGCATCAGGGCTTCTTAAATTAAATACTTTCGAGTTATTTATTAATTATTTTGTTTATATTATATATTTATATTATAGTTTGACTAGCGTGTAAAAAAATAACAACTTGTATGAAAAGTCTGCAGTTCCCAGAACTTGAACCTTATTTAGATTTAGACATTAATACATTCGCATTTAAAAACATTTTTTAATATTATAAAAAATTTAATACAAATTTTATCTTAGTTAAAACTTAAAAATAAAATTCAAATTTATAGATTTATGGATTTTGCATTTTTTACAATATAATTTATAACCGTTTACTTTTCCTTCAAATTTTCTCATATATTTTCAATTAATTATCAAAAATAAATGTCTCTTATATAATTTATTTGCAATTTTTTTTGTTTTTTTTTATATTTTCTTTTTTTCACGAAAAACTGATAATCAGAAGATAAATTATCATTATTATTCAATAATATTCTGTATATTAAAATTAAATAAAAAAGTGCCAATGATAACTTTTTTTTAACTTAAAATGAAAGTGAAGATGAGCGTAAATTTGATAAGAAAAAAAAAAGATGAAATTAAATAAAATCACGTAATAAATAAATAAAGTTGTAAAAACTAAAAAAAAAAAATCCAAAAAAAAACAAAAAACATGTAAATTGACATAATAAAATAAGAAAATGAAATATTTGTCTATAGCGTTTAAGGAAAATCCTATTAATATATTTTAAAATTAATATGTCTGTAATATACGATTTGACAAGCGAATAGTAAAAAAATTAAAAAAGAATTATTTTAATGATGGTTATACAAACAAGTTTCAAATTAAACAAATAACTATAAATTCAAATATAATGTATTTTATATAAAAACATCAAGTGCAAGTTGCAACCAAACAAAATTTTAATTCTACTTTGAAAATTTCATTCAAATTAAACATTTCATAAAAAATTAATATTTATGCAAATTGCTTAATTTAAAGTCAAAATGGTTTAACTAAAAAATTTTTCTATTTTCAGTTTTTAAATTTTAAACCTACTAAAAATTTTTGACAGCAACATTTTTAAAATGAAAAAATTTTTTTAAACTGGGACTAGGACTAATGCTTAAAATGATTTTCATGTCTTTTGTCAATTATTAGCCCTCAAAATTCGAGAGGTTTTTGCACCGCTACCGGCAATTTTGTGACCGAATAAGCCGATTAACATATATAAGACGCGAAGTGTTCAAAATTCGAGCGTTTTCGCGTTTATATTATTACTAGCAGATTTACCCGGCGTTGCCCGGAAGCTTGCAAATTGTAAAAACGCAAGCTTCAGCCAATTTTTTGAAATACTACTTTGCTTATAAATGAAGCCACAAAAAAATATTTGTGGAGTTCCGTTAACCAATCGTGACCCAACAGCTTTTTATAGGTTTTTTCGTTGCTTTGTTATATATATTAGAAATGATTTAACCGATTAACTTCAAATTTTGTATATATGTTCTTCTTTAAAAATGAAGTTCAATTTACTAACAGACTTGGAAGTTGTTAACCCCTGTCGACCCGACGATTGTTCAAAAAAAAATTTGTAAGTAAATTACGTCCAATTTCTGAAAGTAGGTACAACTTCTTTGAATTAGGGGAATGCTTAAAAAAATGTTTTGTCGAGTTCTTTTAACCGATTGCGAAACAAAAACTTTAAAAAACAGTTTGAACGATTATCTCTAATTTTTCTATACATGGTGCTTCTTGAGAATTTGGTGCTCCTTGACGATAGAGTTGAGGATGTTAGGTTCCCGGCGAATAATTTTAACTGAATTAAAATGACTATTGGTCAAATGGGGATACTAAGTTTGCCATTATGTCATTATACTATGTCAATAGTAGTTATCTTGAATTGCCAACGTTTGAATAAAATATAGTCGATGGTTTAGAAAAGATTTAAAAATTTGCTTTTCAACTTATATTTTGTTTAGTACTCACCTGAAAGTTGTAATACGCTCTTCCTCGTTTCTTTATGATTTGATGAGAGAAATGTAGGCTTATTTTTTGGAAAAACTGTTTTAAAATACTATGTTTTTAAGCATTATATATAAGAAATTGAATTTTTTGATTTTTAGATTTCATTTGAAGAAAACTGAAAATTTCATTGAATCTTTGTCCAAAACGCACAAACAGGCCAAAACCAAATTAACCATGTGGGTTTTAATTAAAATGTTGGTACAACATTTTCAATAACATACTTTTAATCGTATAAGAAAATAAAATTTATAGAAAACTTCATGGCGTCGTCGTGGAAAACGGGTTAATCGAATTAACCAAAACTTTTTGCAACCTCTCTTTAGGCTGCAAAATCAACCTGTAAAATTGGACACAAATCGAAAACACAAAATTTTTTGAAAGTCCGCCAGGCCGAAATGGGTTAAATTATTCCAACCAAATTTATACAACTAATTGCGGTTGCTAAGAGGAACATTTGTGCAAAATTTCAAGTCAATTTGTCAAACGGTTTTGACTCGAAATCAAAAACATTGAAAAAGCTTCTTTGCGCCCTCGTGCCGAAACGGGTTAACCGAAATCAACAAAAATTTGTGCCAGACTCTATTGTCGACTGCGAAACCACCTTGTAAAATTGGACACAAATCGGAAATACAAAATTTTTTGGAAGCCCGTCACGTCGAAATGGGTTAAATTATTCCAACCAAATTTATACAACTAATTGCGGTAGCCAAGAAGAACATTTGTGCAAAATTTCAAGTCAATCGGTCAAACCGTTTTGACTCGACATCAAAAACATTGAAAAAGCTTCATTGGGCCCTCGTGCCCAAACGGGTTAAACGAACTCAACAAAAATTTGTGCCAGCCTTTCTTTTCGACTGCAAAACCTTCCTGTAAAATTGGACACAAATCGGAAACACAAAATTTTTTGGAAGCCCACCGGGACGAAAGGGGTTAATTTATTCCAACCAACTTTATACCATTAATTCCGTTTAATAAGAGGAAGATTTGTGCAAAATTTCAAGTCAATCGGTCAAACTGTTTCGGCTCAACAACAAAAACATTGGAAAAGCTTCATTGCGCTCTCTTGCCCAAACGGCCAAAAAAAATATTGAAAGCCCGCCAGGCCGAAATGGGTTAATATATTCCATGCAACTGTATAAAACTAATTCCGTTTGCTAAGAGGAAGATTTGTGCAAAATTTCAAGTCAATCGGTCAAACTTTTTCGGCTCAACATCAAAAACATTGAAAAAGCTTCATTGCGCCCTCGTGCCCAAACGGGTTAACCGAACCCAACAAAAATTTTTGCCAACCTTTCTTTTCGACTGCAAAACCACCCTGTAAAATTGGACACAAATCGGAAACAAATAATTTTTTGGAAGCCCGCCGGGCCGAAATGGGTTAATATTTTCGAACAATCTTTATACAACTAATTCCGTTTGCTAATAGGAAGATTTGTGCAAAATTTCAAGTCAATCGGTCAAACTGTTTCGGCTCGATATCAAAAACATTGAAAAAGCTTCATTGCGCCCTCGTGCCCAAACGGGTTAACCGAACCCAACAAAAATTTGTGCCAGCCTCTCTTTTTGACTGCAAAACCACCCTGTAAAATTGGACACAAATCGGAAACACAAAATTTTTTGGAAGCCCGCCGGGCCGAAAGGGGTTAATTTATTTCAACCAACTTTATACCATTAATTCCGTTTAATAAGAAGAACATTCGTGCAAAATTTCAAGTTAATCGGTCAAACCGTTTCGACTCGACATCAAAAAAACGAAAAAGCTTAAAACGGCTCTGGAGCCGCAACCTGTTGACTTATAAAAATGCGACATAGCCTATGTCACCCCCCGGGCTCCCAAAATTATACCTCTAAAATTTGGTGTCAATCGGACCAGTGGTTTTCACGTGAATCCTGGACAAAAAAACAAACAAACAAATTTTCTTCTTTATATATTAGATTTAAATTTGTTTATATTTAAGCCGCGACCGGCAATTTTGTGACCGAATAAGACGATTACTATATTTGATTTTTTACTATAAAACTCCAAAAAAATAAACTTTTTGAGATAAAACATTTTCGTAATAAACCATCTTTAATTCTCTAATACTATATTTGTTAATTTTATTCCATAATCAAATAATTTTTTGTTTTTTGTTGTTGTATTTTCTTTTTGTTATGAAATTTGTGTAACTGTAAAAATGTTGCGGCGTCTTTTACATTTTAAATTATTTTTTTTTTTTTTTTTTTTTAAGCGCTTACTGTTCAACTGTTAGGCTAATAAGCCTGTCTATACCATAGGTACATGTTGGAACAGGGGGTCATATTATATTCGTGTTATTAGAATTGGTCTTATTGAATTCCACATACAATTTAAACATGAGATAGTACTAGGCCTTATAACATGTAGAAACGTCTTAGATTTTCAATATTTACAATTCTATTTTTTGTTTATATTGTAATATTTTATATTTTACTTATATGGTATTCTATATCTGCGAGTTATATTATTTAATTAAATTATTTGTTTATATTTTGCATTTGTTTATATTTTTATATTAAAGTATTTTTTATTAAAGATTTATAATTATTAATTATTGATTATGCCATTAATTTGAACCCAATGGCGAATGGTAGCTGAGTCGAGTCGAAAACCAGAAAAAGTTTTTTCACTTTCACTAGAATTCGAACCCGGGCCCTTCTGCATGAAAGGTCGGCACTTAACCACTGTGCCACCCAGCTGTGTGTTTTCCTCCTTCTTGACAAGATACAACACTATTATTATTTATGAAATTATCACTTAAAACAAAAAACAAAATACATTTAATCAGGAAAGAATTTGTTAAGCTGAATTTCTTAAATATACATACTAATATACAAAAATATATTTGTCTATTTTAAGGAAAAAAAAAGTATTTAAATTCCTTATTAATTTATTATTAATCTTACAGTTGGTTGATTTAAGACTTAAGACATGAAAATATAATATACATATTACTCAATTTATTTTTTAATTTTAAAGATTTAAATAATTTTCAATTTTGTCAAAAAAGGAAACTCTAAAGTTTTCAAAGTATTTTAATTTGACTTTCAATAAACTTTACAGAATTCAATCAAACAAAGAATTTTAAATCAAAAAAGACGCATTGCGCGAATAACTTGCTGTAGGTAGCTAACAGCTGTAGGGTTGAGTGTATTTTACTACATAGTGAAAAATTGATTGAGTTTTTTCGAAAATAGTTTAAAGTGGGTTTTAACTTGAGGATTTGTCTTCTAAATTGATTTTTAATAAGGAAATCAATAAGAATACAATAAATTAAGCAAGAATATACAATATATATTTTTATATTATAAATCCGTGATATTTTGATCTGTTTTGGGAAAAATATAAAATGATTCTTAGAAAATTATATTTTGCTGTTATAGAAGCTTACGCTGAGATAGATGGGTTTTGACGATTTTACTAAATTCCTAAATTTACAGTTTTAATTTGATTTTTTAAGTTTGAGACTCGATTTTTAAAAGGCGTTAGCGTTTGTCAGAAAAAGTGTGACCGTTTTCTTATTTCTACTAAGTTAAAATTGCTACCCACTTACTTTGTTAATGTACTATACCAAATAGAACTTTGGTAATAAGAGTTAATTTATAGATTAAAAAATAATATTTTAATATTCCACAACCAACTTTCAGTTAACATTAAAAAACATTGCTTTTACAAAGCAAGTTAGTATAAGTATACGTACAGAACTTTAGTTTTTTCACCTTTCAAAATAGTTTTTGGAAACAATAATGGTGTGTATACAATAACTTATGAACTGCGGCGGAAAATGTTTATCTTCATCAGCATTAAGAATGGCAATCCTGATGGCAATCCTGATAGTTCCTAAGCCGCTTGGCTTTTCTTTTTATAAAAAAATTATATAAATATAAAGAAAATTACTAAAATAATTAATAAGAAAACTACTAAAAATAATTTTGAAAAACCAAACAAATTATTTTAATTCGTATATTAAGAAAATTAATTTAAAAGCAATTTAGTTTTAATTTAAAATCAATTTAGTTTTAAAATTAATTTAAAAAGTAATTTAGATAAAATTTCACATCCATGCATTTATTTTAATAAAAATAAAAAAAAAACTAAAAATTTATTTTACTATGAGTTTATACACCTAAACAAAAGTAAACAAAGGTATAGAAATTTTAAAGTTAATGATTATTGAATTTAGATTTGGTTAATGGTTGTTGATTTTAATAGCTTTTAAATATAATTTCAAAGATTTTGAATAGTTTTCTCTACATTTTCAACTAAGATATAAATATGTATATATACATCTTTTTTCACCTTCTATTCCTCCAGTCGCTTTATTTTTTTTTAAATTATAATACCGTTTCTTTAGTTAATTTTGATCATGAATTACCCTCAAACCTTTATTGTTACTTTATACTTAAAAAAAAATTAAAACTTAAAAACGATCATAAGATTATTTTGTATATATATACCTAGTAAAAAGCATCAAAGCAAAAATTATTTCAAATTTCATGTAAATATCCGGAAAATATATTCGTGACAATTTCCACGTGCTCATTTAATATGAAATAAAAATAAAAAATTTCACCGTAACATTAATAGCATTAAGAAATGATATGTTTTATAGAAAGATAAGGCCAACAAACGTTTCAGAGCTCGACCAAATCCTTTTAAGGGTACCGGAGATGGTAATATATCTTTCTAATAAAAAATGCTCATACAATTTCTTAGTGTACTCAAAGTGGGTGCCCTTCTACCGTAATTCCCTAATAAAAATTACTTTTTGTTATAAATAGTGAAATCCTAATAAAAAGTCGGAGGAACTCCATTGAAGCAAGAAGATCGGGTTTTGTATTTTTCAGAACTATTATGCACTTCCTTTACAACCAAATGACTCATACCTGCAAGTGCCTCGTACATAAAAAAGTGGTGAATCTATAGGCTTTTCAGAATCCCAATAATTGGAAATAACGACATTTTTTTAAATAAAGCGGGAACTGAACATGTTGAGATGTTGTAAATGGTATTTAAAAACTGGAAATCAAAAGTTTAGTATTTGTTCTGCTCCCAATACTGTAAACTACAATATTGATAAAATCTCTTAAAATTTTAGCTTAAAGTATTGGACTAACAAATTACATCATATAATTAACTTCAAAAATTTTGTAGATATAAATGAATTAAATTTTCCATAGCGAATTGAATAGACGTACATATAAGATTAAAAAGTTAATAAAGAATTTTTTAAAGTATTCATAAATTTAATGTAAAATTCCATTAAAAAACAAATAAATAACCAAAAAAGAAAACAAGACATTATTGTAAATAACCATGAGAATTAAGGAAATCGAATTTAAGGGCTTTTTTTATTTTATTATAATAGCCATTGAAAATTTTCAGAAGCTTAAACTTTCATTGCTTATTTTATATTTCTTTTGTTTGAGGTACCAAAAACTACATCAAACATATTTATTTACAATATACCTAGGTGTTTAAATTTTAAAGGCTACCAGAAATTACTAAAAAATCTAAAAATTTTCCTGTTGAATGTTAATTGTAAGAGAGTAAGAAAATATTAAGATTCAGAATATGCGAGATTCTATACGAAAGATTTATTTCAAATGCGAAATATTTAAAAAAAATGTGAGATTAAACGCTTGTATTATGTTGGTAATTCACGGTTAGTATCGCAGTTCATTTTTACTTTAAATAGAGTAGGACAAGGACACTTTGGATATAAAGTATTAAATGTCACACACAGGGCACAATATAATGACAGTGCTGTTAATCCACAATTTAAAGTGACAGTTACTAATGACAGTTTCTCATTCACAATTTAAAGTGTTACAAATAATTTAAAAAAAAGCATATGGTTAATTGAATGCCCTTAAAATCCGTCTGGTAACCCTTATTTGAAAAAAAAATTTAATATATGACACATTAACTATGGCGCTATGTCACGATTACCTATAAAAGAAGGAAATTTTTCTTTTCAATAGATATTTTGCTGTTTTACCGTTCATAGATGGCAGCTAATCAGCAAAAACATTTCAATCATTCCAATCACCTTCGCTTTTCACTGGAAAAAAAAAACAAACAAAATAAAAAAAATATTTAATGATTTTAATCGCTTCAATACATTGGTTTTGTATATTTTTATTGTTGTTGTAAATTTTTTTAGGTGCTGTGACGCCTGTCGTCTATCATCACGGTTACTTTTATCTATTTTCTCTTTCTAACTTTTTTCCATTTCCTTCTATGCAATGTTAGAAATAAAAAAAAAAAAAAAATTCCACGAAATTCAAATACAAATTTTTAACCAGAAAAAGATGAAAATTCGAAGATGAATGTTTTGGAAAATATTTGCAACAAACAATAAATATTGAAAAAAAAAACCGAACACAAAAATATTAAATTACAGAGACAGAAGTTAAAGTTGAAAAGAAGAGTTGTAACAAATCAAATCACTTAACAATTTTTTTTTTTTATGAATTTTTAAAATTTTTAAGCATACATGGTCAATACTTAATACATGATGGTATTTAATTGAAAAGTTGATTCATTTGTTATTTCTTGTTATATTTTATTATTTTGTAGTTAAACTGTGTTTTAATGGTTTTAAAAAAAAAATGAAAAAAAATATTTAGAGAAAAGTATAACAGAAATAAAGTAACATTTTTTAAATGATTTTCCATTATTATTATACATTAAGTATCCAAGATATTCAGAAAAAATACTATAAGTATTTATCCTATAAGATATTTCAATTACCATAAATTGTTCTTCCAATTAAGATCTTATGTATAGATGTATTAATATTTTATATATCTTTCTACTTCCTAAATTACAAGGACCAGAAGAGCAAGAAGTGCTACACATCCCTAAAAAAAACCTACAACATATTTAACTGCTCGGTATTACTTCTTGTTTCCTCGAAACGACATAAGATGCCTTTAAATCTACTTATCTAAATGGCACATATTACTCTACTAAAAATACGATATTACATGAATGGGCTTTGTTTTTTAATTCCTTCAATATTGAGACATTTGATTGTTAATTACATAATCATCTGCCATATTAAATATGGTCTTTTGATCTCATTTAACAGTTGCAACTTTCTTCTTTATTATCCTTTTTTCCGTCAAATCCTCTGCAGACAACCAATAAATTTGTGTAAAATAATATCTTCCCAGAGTTTAGATATAGTCTTAAAAAAAAATATCTTATGTTATAAACGAATTAATCAGTTTCATATTACTTAAAACGTAAATATATATTAAATAAGTTTTAAAAAATAATTAAAAAAAAATAATACATAATTGGTTTTTAATCTTTATAAATTCAGGAAGATTTACAACATACAATAATAAATGACATAAATTTTTATTTTTGGAATTTCAATCAATTAACCATATAACACATTTTTGTTATAATAGTTAAAGACAAATAGTATAATTAATTAAATAAAATAACTTTAAAATAAAAATACATATACTAAATATTTTAGTGCTTCACATACTTATTATTTTATATTATTATTACATAACAATTTAAGTTTCTTTTCCTTATGACATTTTTAATGAAAAAACACCTAATGATTCTCGAAAATCTCGATAATATTAAAACAATTTAACATTTAAATAACGTAATGTATAAAAAATAATATGTTATAATTAATACCACTTTATTTGTTATTCTATTTTAAGAACGATTTTTTTTAAATATTAAAATTTAATTCAATAATATAACTCACAGATACAAAAATACCCTATAATTTAAATACAAAATTATTACAATATATATAATAAATTGAATTGTATCTCAGTATCTATTGAAAATCGATGTTTCTACATTTTATAAGGCCTAATAGCATCTTGTGTTTAAATTGCAACTGGACTCCCTGATATGATTGTCCTTTTGGGACATATAACTTTGGTATGGACAGGCTTATTAGCAACATAGAAACAGTTTTACCACTTAAAAAAAAAGTGAAATTTTAATTATTTTTAAGAGTAAGGAGTTTGAGGAAATGGTTGGAAATCATCTTTCCCGTCAATGGTGAGAAGTTGTATATTTAAGTAGTGAAATCGAACTAAATCCTTATTTGAGTCCTTATAGAGCAATTCTTACTTTAAAAATTCGTTTTCTTTTATAAAATAGAATTCATTTATTTTAAATGTTTTTACTTCCACATTTTATATTTCGCACGCCTATAGAAATTCTAAATATTAAGTGGTTAATCATATAATAAAATCAAATATCTTAAAAATACCACTGTGTGATTTATATAGTTGACATTTTCAAGAAAAATAAGTATTGATATGTATACTTCAAAAGCACCTACATATTATATAACTTATTACTTTTATACCACTTACTATATTAACTAGTGACAAACCACAAAATAAAAATAAATCACTTTATTATATAGTGACAAACCGCTAAATACAAAAGATTTTAAACCACTATTGATTTCAAATCGATAAATGTTTTAGAATGGCACACTTTGAAAGAAGCATATTAGTAATAAATAAGTAGTACATAAATTCCGCGTGTTTGTGTGATTTCTCTGCTTAAAGAAAAAATTTAAATAACTTAATTCACACTTTTTCAATTTTTTTAGAAAAGTTGTAAAATTTATAAATTTACATTAATAAAAGAAGAGATGCAAAAAAACTTCAAAGATTATATCCGAATTCTATTACATCATTCGATATAAATTACAAATTACAATATAGTATAATAGTAGGTACCATTAATATTTATTTTAACTATTAAACTTATAAAAATGATTAAGAAGTAAGCCATGCTAAGGTTACCCAAATAACTTACGTATTATAGAAGAGTTATTTTAATTAAAGAAAAAAAAATTGATTGTACTTTTTGATAACCTTTCTTCGACCGTTAATATTTGGCACGAGCACGACCGTTAATATTTGTAATATAATAAGGTAACGAATTCTATTATTGACCATCTTAAAACAAATTATTGACACACATATTTTATTATAGCTTTTATTTTTTTGATCAATTTTATTCATTCGTGATAATTGATAAATAATTAGTGAAAATCTTAAAAGACTGTACAGAGAAAATTTCTAATTTTATATGGTTGTATTTTTCAATTGAATATGAGCTAACAACTTGATACGTTTGAGGAGTTTTGGGTATATATGTTATCTCTAATACGTTTAAGCAAAAGGAACTTGTATTTCTCTCTTCCAACTGCCTGAATTTACTCCGCTTTAATTTTGTTAAACAATCAGTTTTGCTAATTCATATAGGGTCTTAATACTAAGAAAAGACATCCATATATGGAATAAATAATATTATTTGTACTCAGTTACTTGATAAAATCATAAATTTAACTATTATAAATAATTTTTTAATAAATATTATATTAGCAAAGTCTACGCTAATTGAAAATTAAATTTTTTTTAAGATGGTCAATAATTGAAATCGTTATCCTAGTTTGTAAAAAAAATTAAAATTTAATTTAATATAAATTTATCTTTTATACATATTATTAAAGTAATCGGTATATAATTGAATATTTCTTTAAACACTTTCTTTATTCATTTTTTTTTAACAATGATGAAACCAATGTAATTGTACACCTTTTTCAATATTTTGTTTTTTTTTAGGTTTTTTTTTAGTATTGATTAAGATAAGTGTAAAATATAAAATAATCAAAAAATAAAAATACATAATAACCAGGAGCATCTCAAAATACAAGAATTTAATTTTTGTGTATTATTTGAATAACCGACGTTCGACATCCGTATAGATATTGTTACAACGATTAAATTAAAGTTTTTTTTTACAAAGTGCTGCGCCTAAAAATAATCATTAAAACAAATAAATACTTTAGGTTCATTATGACCAATGAACTTATTAAATACAATTTAACTACTGTTTATTATAACTGAATTACAAGCATATACAAATTTTAATTTTATTTTAATTTTGATTATAGATTCATGAAGATACAAAATATTTTATATTCTTGTAACAATGTATTTTCGCGACCAAAATGAATTTTGCTTTTCATACATAAACACGGAATACATTCTAAAGAAATACTAAACAATATTTTTCGATAAATTTTTTCTTCAAAAGTTTTTACCACATAATTATCAAACTTCTTAATTTTATCAGATGCTTTCAATTTACTTACTTTGCAGTTAAAATTAGAAAGCTAGAATTTTTTTATTCCGTTTTACCCCCTTGGGAAACATAGGGCTTCCACAAAACTTCTGTATCCGAGGCTCTGTTTCCGTTTCGTTTTGTTCACTAAGCTAGATGATTGGTCTGCTGTAGCTTTTCCACATGATTTTTAATCTGACGCCTTGTGGAAAAGACGACGCCAAATTTCTCCGCAAAATTTCCTGCAAGCTGTAACTGCGATTTTGCATACCCCATCTCTTGACGTACAAAATAGATGTTTCTTGGGTTATGTCATGTCGCATATGCACATTTCAATGATATCAATTTGACAGATGCATATCTTTATGGATAAAGTTAACTTTTATTTACTATTAAGCTACAGATTATTTCGGGAACACGATTATAGGTAATATTTTATATTTTATTTGTTTATTAATTATTATTTTTTTCCTATTTTTTTGGCTTTTAGATATTTAATTATAAGTTATCTGTATATAATTTTTTATATTGCTATATGCTATTTTATTGAGTTTACCCAGCCCTTTTCTTATGATTCTTATTGGTTTAAGTCCAAGACTAATCCAGAAAAACTCATCTACTTTATTTGCCTGAATTTTATATGTTTTGACTAACCCATCAGTATAAAAAAGCAAGTCTTCTAGTGATGTTGCTATAATTCTTCAAGGTATCTGAAGACTTGACAGCCTAATTCCTTAAAGTTCTTTTCATATCCCTCTTCTCGAAACCGAAAATTAATGGATATAAAGTTTTCATTACAATGTTATCTTATATTGTATAATAATGGAAAGTGACTCCACTCTGTACAGTTTAAATAGATGATCTTCAAATCTATCCACTGTCCCTCGTAAAAACAAAAATAAAAAATAAAAACAAAATAAATTCACATTGATTACCTAATTGTACTAAAATAATCATCATTCTGCAAAAATCCATCTTGTCCAAATATTGCAAAACACTTGAATCTTAATTTTTAAAAAATTGCAAAACAATTAAATTTATTTCGCGACATCAAAAAAAAAAGTTTTTATTTTTTTACAATTTAGATTTTAATTGATAATATTCATTTTTTTTTTACAAAAACAACGAATTTATCCAAAAAAAAAATAAAATATTTAAATCCGTTTATAAAATACCAGTAAACATGAATTTTCCATTTAGAAAACGATTATGTTAAAAAAAAAAACCGCCAACATTACAAAAACAAAATGGCAAAAACAAAAAAAAATTTTTACTTTAGTACAGTAAAATTATACTAGGCAAAACATTGTAAAAGTATTAATTAGATAATAATTTTAATCACAGTTAGGAATAGATGCAGGAAAAATAAAAAAAAAAACTATTGTCTTTAATTTTTTTGAAAAATAACCGCAACAAATATACACAACATCTCCATCTCCATTTAACACACAAATTTAGTCTTTGTTTAAAAGAAAAACCTTTCTCTTTCGTACATTTTATTTTCCGACCATTCACCACATTTTTTTTCATTTTTGAACATGTTTTGAACATTTTTTTAAAACATTCATATTCCAACTTAAAATAAATACTTTGATAATTATTTATAAAAATTAGGGAAAAAGTTTGTGTAGTTTCAAATCTTGATAAAAAATAAATAAACACCAAAAATGTGTGTCTCCAAACAATAACAAAGAAAGTCTCCAATATTTTAAAAATAAAACTGTTATACTGTTTATACAATGCAACTTTGGTTTTAGTTTAGAAATGAGGACTGTGTTTTAGTGTTTTAAAGAATGGCGGGGGATAATGAATTATGATATCTTTAGTGTCTCCACCTATAATATTACATTATACACCTAAAATAATCTGGATTACTACCATAGACCAGGCCTTTATTTAAATTGCCTATATCATATTTTATATCATATGACAGTATTTTCTAAAAGTGCAGCTGAAGGTTAAAACAGGTAACTTAAAACTAACTGTTCAAAATAATGTAAATGTGAACTAAATTCAAAATAATTTAATAAAAAGTACATTAACATTACGATATAAACAAATAAGTTAATTGAATAATATAACTCACAGATATAAAATACCATATAACTTAAATACAAAATATTACATTATATAAAAACACAATAGAATTGTATCTATTGAAAATCCAAGACGTTTCTACATGTTATAAGACCTAGTACTATCTCATGTTTAAATTGTATGTGGAATTATGTTGAAGATTAAAACAGTTAGGATTAACAAAAAAACAAATCTCAAATGAACAGAAAACCTTAAGTGTCAATTGAAACACAATTAAACGACACGCGTTATCAATTAAAACAAATTAATGAAAGGAATGTATTTTTAGTTGATAATATGTAAAAGTTTCGAAATGGTTGGTTAAGTTTATAGTTACAATAATACTTAGTGGTTTTCAATAGTATCTGAATACAAGTACTTACAATAGTTATATTTTTTAAATTAAGCCATATTAATTTTAATTTTTTTAATATTTTATACAATAATTCATATTCAATTTAAACTCCAATTATTATTTACAAAATATTGTTTAATCCTTTTTTGTGAAATATATAATTTTTTATTTAAATTAATTTTTTTTGGATTTTTTTTATATCCGCTTCAATTAATTTCATTCAAATTAATTCAAAAACTAAATCACCCACTAAAATGAAGACAAATTTCTTTCACGTTGAATATATTAAATTGTTTATTTTGACTTCCATTAATGTAAAACAAACAACGGAAAAAAAATTTATTCAATAAAATCAACTAAGTATACCAGTGACTTTTTCGCTAACAAGTTTGGCATTGTGAACCCAGTGACGAATGACTGCTGAGTCGAGTAGAAAATTATAGTAGTGTTATAAGTTCTTTTCACTTTTACTTAGACTCGAACCCGAGCCACTCGAATGAAAAGTCGGCACTTAACTAAGCCTCCACACATCTGATTAAATTCATTTAACTAATACATATCAAAATTGAAGACAATCATTAAAAAATTAAATAAATTGAATGATGCTGACTTACGAGTATGACTTATGATTAAAAAATCTAAAATTTTTACTATTACAACTCTTTGCATACTTATCATTCACTATCATTAAAAATGTATTAAATTTAATAAAATTGTTAACTTTTAAACGATACTAAACTGCATAATGCATTTTTAACGGGAATAAAACAGATTAAAAAAAAAGTGCAACAAAATATGCTAATTTATTAATTTTATTCAAAAACCCAAAAATATTAAATTGTTGGTGCCAAATTTTAAATCTTACATTATCAACTCAATAAAATATAAAAAAAAAATTAAAAAAAAAAAACAATTTAAGCAAAAAATTAAAAAATTGTAAAATTTTCAAAAGAAGATATTATCAATTTTTTGAATATTGAGAAGAAGAACAGCAGAAAACTGCAATTTTTAGTTATGCACCATTGGATTTTGACAAATCTTAAGATTTTTGATTATATAAGAAGATATATAAAAATTTCCATTTCAAATTTGCATCCTAGTGCTATAGAAATAGTTTTAAGAAATGTTACTGTGAATGTTAAGAATTATTATCTTTTCCTGCAGGAAGTAATTCGAGCATACACTTAAAAATCTTATTGGTATTTTTACTTCAGACCCATTTAGTACTCTAAAATATGAAACTATATAAATGTGATAGATTTATATATTTATATATAAACTCTTAAAATTGTTTTCTAAATTATATTTTTAATAAAATTAAAATTTATAAATAGAAAACTATTCTAAAATGTTGGCTGCATTGGTAATTTACATAAACGATGCAAATCTTGTATCAACTAGATCTGTTTAGTATAAAAACACAAAATTTCATTGTGCGTTGAGGTGTGCATTGTATGTATATTTTAAAATATTATTTTTTAGAAAATATATATGTGAGCGACTGTGTATATAATACTATTACAAAAAGAGTAAATAAATACTTTTATTTATTAAGTAAACAAAATGTTTTCTAAATAGAATAAGTGTACACTAATACAGTCAAAACTTGGAACATCTTTTATTTTTCTCAAAAATATTTCATACTAAAAAAGTTTATATGAATTTGTCCTTCTTCCTATTATCTTTACTCTATGATTACTGATGGTTACTGATGGTATAGTAAAGTTACTGATGATATACTGTTTAATACTGTTTGTACAGTTATTTTATTTGTTTGTATTTACAGATGCCAATTGTCCATAATGTTCAAATATTTATAAGTAAATTAAGTATTTCAATTTTGTTTCAATTTTATTATTTATCGGCAAATTGCAAATGCACATACACCTATAATACATTTATATTAATATATATATATATATATACATACATAACTTTTTAAATATTGAGTAATTATATGTACATGTGCACGTATTAAGAAAAGCATAATCATAAATGTGTTAAGATAAATTTTTAATCTATCTAATCATAATAAAATAAAGATGCAGACAAATAAATATATAAAATGTTTGTTACTATTTTTGGAAATTGAAATTGATTTTATTGCAATTTGATTTATAATCGAATTTATTTTAAAAATTAAATTATTCTGAATAACGCCACACATATATTAATATCTTATATTTTGTAATAATCTTCATGAAGACAGATTAGCTGATTCCTGGTTAGATTCATAGTTAAGAGAATCACTTTGCTAATTGCGTGGCGAATTTAAAACATCAATTTGATAACGAGTCATTAACCCGTACAAGTCTGCAGAGAGTTTTTGAAATTGTTTTAGTTTTTCAATTTTTTACTATAATTAAAATGACATTGTTTCGTGTTTGAGATTACTAGTGTACAAGGTCCCTTTTGTTAATTTAAGTCCCTGGATAAATTTTGCAGAGATAATTTTTGGATGGATAATTTTTGACAGATACAATTATTGTGTCATTAGAAATGTCTTTTAAATTAAATCACTGGATCATTTAAAGTAAATTTTTTGACATTATTTTACACATGATACTTATATTGTTGCAACAACAGATAAACCTACCTATATATATTATTCGGTTTAATAGCTACATCATTCGTTGTAATAACTGAAGAACCAAAGTTTTTAAAATTTTAAATAACTGTTAAAAAAAAAATTTTATAAAAATAAACTTAAAAATTTTCCAAATTTTTATGCAAAACATCTGGTAATCATGCAAGTTTTTTATGGATACTTATATACTTCATAATGTTTAGCATCTATATCGATAAGTGGATAAAGATAAGTATCATACATAATTTTCAACATATAACTTATCATCAGTTAAGCAGACAAATATGTATTTATCTATTGGTTTTTCTTCTTATAAAGAAGATGTTTATATTACACTTGTATATGTTTGTGTTTTACTTAAGCATGCCTTAATGCTTAATGTAAATTTTCTTATTTATTTATTTGTTTTATACTAAACATATGTAAACAATTTTATTATTTATTTATTATTTAAACGATTTACAATTTAAAATATTACAATGGAAGTGATTGGTTTATAATTTTCCAATTTAATTCATTATTAAATTTTCTACACTAAGTTGCATTATAATTTCTTTTTCGATCGTTTGATTCCGTTTTCCAATTTAATTTGGGACTTAAACCATTTCTAAGTTGTAATACAATATAATGATTCTGATGAGTTTAATCTTAACAATCATAAAATGTTAATTAAATTTAGATTAAGTTCTTCAATCCAGACATTTCAATTCTTTAAAGACTATAAACAATTTACTGAATAAAACTTCTGAGTTCACAATTAGAAAATAAATGTCATAGATCTCATTGCTTATAAAACAAATTTTGAGTTTTAAACCAGGTTCAGGTTCAATAAAAGTCTATTTTTAAATAGCTGTTCAATTATCCGAAATAATGAAGTGTCTTCATCCAATCTCCAAGCCTTATTATCCATATTGAGAAAAAGTTCAATTCAAAATTGATTTCAACTTTTTTTAATCTTTATCATACAAAAACTTTTGAACAGAACATGGAATCGTGACATAAGGAAAACTAAAATTAAAATGAATCCATAAAAAAAAATTTAAATATTTAGGAAAAAATATTATATATTTTATCACCTATATCTTAATTAATATGTTAATTCAAAAAAATTATAATGTATTCAATATAGAATAATATATCAGCCTTGAAAAGGAAATATTTCACAAACCTGATCTTATAACAATAAGTGAAAATTTTAACAGTTTTCGCTTGATTAAAGATTTATTAAATAATTTACTACTTATATTTTAACTTGGCTTAGTGAACATTTAACCATAAACAGATAATATACTCTCTACAGAACTTTACATCATTATATGATTAGATTGGTTACGTCGTAGGTTAATTTGGAAAGGGAAACTAAGTATTCCAAAAAAAACTTAGGGATTGAGAAAGAAATGATTTTATCTTATATTATATCTTTTAGTAATACAATTCAAATATAAGTTAATTTTCTTAGAGATTCAAGAGTTAACAAATACATATTATCTTATTTTAATCCATTTTGATAATTCCGTAATGCAATGAACTTGAATGAAAACTTGAAAATTACCTTTTAACTCATTAAAATAATTTTGCGGGAGAATACTTAACTAAGACTTAAACTCACTTCACTTTACAAAATATCAACAAAAAAATAAAAGTGTCTTCAATGTACATGAACCAAGATAATTAAAAATTAGGTCTCGGTGGGTTTGTCAGTTAAGATTTGGCTTACTAGCCGAGGAGGTGCTGGTTCGATTCCCGTCTGATCATGAATGTTTAATTAAAAAAAATTATTGGAAAATAATTTTTCTTTACAAATCCCCATATGGTTACCAAATATATATAGTAATGTAACATATAAAATATATGATATAAACAAAATAAATAATATAACTAATAAAATTAATAATCTGCCACACCTGAATGGGGAAGGCATGCTTCACCCCTTATCACATTGTATGAGGTATGAGAATATTATTAAATAACAATTAAAAGTTCCAACTTCGTCTATTCATACTTAATTGAGAGCACATCTTCCTTTATTAAAATATATTCATATTTTTTATATTTTTATTTATTAATACGATGAGATTTCTTAACAACTTAGAAGATTTAATTTAAAACCACTTAATACACCAATCTAATTTTCATTGAGACATATAATTCATATTTTATTATATTAATAGATTATATTAAATCGCTCATATTTCAAAATTATTCTCCTCTATCACTTGCCCATTAATTTATGCTTCTTTAGATAGTGCCACTTTATATATTTCCAATCCATTTTTAAATCGAATTACTGTACTGGGTATTAACAAAACTCTTGTTAAAATGATAACCATTGAGATGAAAGTAAGATATACATATACATAGGTATAATTTTATATCACAATTTTCAATTTTCCAAAAATAACCAATCGCACCACATTAATGTTTAAATGAATAATGTCATCTGCTGGACTACTTGAAATATTGTGTGAATGAAATCAGGAAGTAAATTAGATCACACTCATATTAAATTAAAAATTTCCATATTCTTGTAGAAACTTTTTGTTAAAAATTTATTTTAGATATAAATTTCGAGCTCCTTTGTAACTTTTATTTCACAAATTAAATCCAAAATTTTTGCGATCACAATACAATTTTAATATCATCGTCCACCAGGGTATTAAACGTAAACAGTTGGAGCACTTAACAAAGAAAGAGAAAGATATAAGAAAGTGAAAAGTTTTCAATTAAATGCATATTCAATATGCAAAATAAAAAGGAAAAACCAAATATAATTGACTTCTGTAGTCTGATCCATATTCAGTTCAAATTTAAATCTCCATCAAAATAAAAACCATTGATAGCTTTTTAGAAAAATTAAGAGAACGTCAGTTCAAAAAAAATGTTATAATCTTTTCAATGTTATTTTAAAAATGAATTTTTTAACTTAATTTCCAAATATGCGTTCAAGTTTTCCATATTTAAAAAAAAAAACAATTTTATTTTCATTGTTAACAAGATGCAGTATCTGAAGATTTAAAAGTTAAACCAAAACGAAACTTAACGTATTTTTTGTTTTTGTTGTATTTGTGTTCCAATCAATCAAATGTGTTAAAAATAATAAATATTTCCTGTTTGAGCCCTAATTTAAAAAAAATTTCTTATGCACGAATAGCTCTATATTTAAAAAAAAAAATGTATTTATCATTTAAAGATTAAAAAAAGTGAAAGGTTTTAACTAATAACTAATATATAATGTTTAAATTGTATGAAAAAAATCAATTCCAGTGGATTTATTTTAAAGATGACTTAAAATGATTTAAATGGATATGCAATTAAAATGGGAGCTATTTTAACCATATAAGGACTTTTAACATTAGGAAAAGTGAATTGAATTTGAAATTGATTCTAATAGAAAAATGATGTGAGTTCTTGCTGTTTTTATTTTTAAACATTCTCCTTAGCTTGTGAGGCTTTTACTCATACTTAAGTTGTCTCCCGCCAGTACTCAGAATAGTACGAAAATCACTAATATTGCTTGGACGCAATATAATGGCTGAGAAGTAAGGATGTGGTAAAGGAATTACTAGTATAAATTTTTATTTAAATCAGAAATTGAATGTAGACTTTAGAAAAAATTAGTTGATATCTATTTTGTTTCATAATTTGGATGCATAATTAATGAAAAAGTTCTTTTATCTCAGAGTTCTATAGTTCGAATAGTCGATTGATTGAATTTTTGATTGAAACTTTGATAATTTATTAAGTTTAATCTATGTAATTTGTATTTAAATATATTATTTAATTTCAATATTAAGTATTTACTTGTACAATTTTATAAATAAAGTTAGTACTTTTATTATAAGGAATTAAATCTTAAATATTTAAAAATTTCCTTCGCTAACAGAATGCAGGTAAAATAAAAACTTTCTATTCAAATCAACACTTGTTCAGTCAACTGATCGATACTCTCAAGTATATATTGATACATTTGTTCGCCTAGAAACACCACTAGCTTTACCCTATTTGCATAACTAAGAATATTACAAGCCACTTTTACAAAGATATTTTTTTTTAAATTTAAACTATTCCTGCTTATTATGAAATTAATGTAATATTTTGAGGGCTTATTATAATAACACGTTTTGTTAAAACTTATATGTTATACTATGTAATAAAAGTGTAATCATGTTTTATTTCTTAATTAAATTAAAAGTAATTCTTAAAAACAACGTTTATGCAATTATAATTGGCAGAAATACATATACTTATAATGTATAATAGTTTAAAGATTTCAAAATTTTAAATTAGTATAGTAAATTGTTTTTAATAATTACTAAAATGGGTAATTTAAAAATATTAGATTGATATATAATAGAGTAGTTTGTTTAAACAACTTTCAACTCTTTAATTCATTCTTTTAAAATACCATGAAGCTTTTACATCTTTACTAAAATTGACTAACTTAATCTATAACTAACTTCTATAAGTTTGTTTAAATAATTTAAAGGGCAAAGGTTACAAATTAATATTTTTTGCACTTATAATTTTCCCATATTCAATTTAAAGTTTTAGCTGATGGATCTTTCAAAGAGATAAGGTCAAAAGTCAATTTCTGTTTAATTTAATTTTGCATTGGACTACTATTTAAAAAATATCGAATGGACAAACTGTGTTTAATGAGAAAAATTAAAAAATTATAAAATAATTTATAGAAAAACTGATAGTAAAAAATGATTCGTTTTTAATAATTACGAGACAAATTCATAGAATATGAATTTCATAAAGTAATTTTTTTGAATAACTCACTGCCAAAGTTTAAGTCAACTCATTAGTCAAAAACTAACTAAATAATCTGTTTTGGTATCCAATTTTGAAAAATTGGTAAGGAATAAATATTATGTAATGGAACGTTCCAAAAAATAAACTTTTATAATTATAATATAAAAATGTTTTCTAATACAATCAAAACTACTCAATATGAAAACATTTTTTAAAAGGTTTTTTTAAATAAATATAATCAAAATTCACAATACCGTATAGAAATAAGCAATTTAGCATCTTGATTTTAAATTAATTTTAAATTACAATAATTCAAAAAATTCTCTTAAACTTTTATAAAATCATAATGTACTCAGTTTGATGTTGCGCTTTCTTTGAAAGATTTTTTCTTCAATTTACTAACTAGAATGTGATGGAAAAAAATTAGCCTAAAGGTACCTAATATCTATCATATTTCTCTTACATAAAAATTTAAAGGAAATATTTAAATCTTAAAAAAAAAAAATCCATCATATAAGTACTAATTATCTATTATGTAGTGTTTAATAGCGTTTAAAGCAATCATCACTTTTTAATTTGATCTTTAACACGTTGTTTAAAAAATTTTATTATATCCTTAAGTCAAGAAATTTTAATATAAAATTCTATGTATGTGGCAATGCCTTTTTAAAATAAACAGTCATTGTATGTGCCATGTGACATGACAATCAAATTGTATATAATAAAAAAAAATCTATATTGAAAATTTTTTATTAAAATTATTTGGAATAACTAAGTGACAGAATGAAAAATAAACCCATAGACACAGACAAATTATTATAAAAGTATATAATAAACTTAAACATTAGAAAATATCAAAATTAAAATTAAAAATATTTCAATTAATTTTAAGTTCTGAAATGAAAAAAGTTTTACTTTTCGATTGAACTTAAAAAAAGGCCATCTGAATCTCAAAAATTTAATCGAATTTTACATTAATTAGAACCGAAAGAATTATGTTATATGTATATAGTAATGTAGGCTTTTCTCTACAAATTTTTATGCCCCCTTAATTAATGCATGGTTATTCAATGGCCCCACTCATTCAAACCTTAATTTCAGGTGCACGATTCTTAATACATAAAACGCTCTTCAATTCCTCAAAAACTTTTTCTTTCATAAGATTTATTATGAATGATATGATAAAGATGGATTCTTCCATACTATATAGACATATAGACTTTTATACATATATAAGGTTGTGGTGTTTTAAGTTTTATAGATAATTAATTACTCTAACCATATAAAGTTTTATTTTACTCTTATTATATTTATAAGTTCTATTTTTTTTGTCCTTATTGTTCCTCTTGGTAGCATGGGATTGGGATATCTACTAGAAAACTCCATCTGACTCTATTCGGAGCAGTTATTTTTGCTTCCTCCCATGTTTTTTCATTTGAGGTTATTCAGTATTTATTCTAATATCGTTCGCCTCTAGGTGGACTTGGGGCGGCCTCGTCTTCGGGTTCTTTGTGGGTTTCAATCTTGTGCTTCCCTTGCTATGCTTTCTTACGGCTTTATAAATGTGTGCTCTACCCATCTCCATTTTTTTCTTTTGATATAGTTCTCCTATATCACATATTATTCAACAACCTCTTAAATGGATTTAATGATCTCAAATTTCATATACAATCAATTTAATAATTAATATTTCGTTCAAAAAGAAAAACTACTAAAAAAATTAATTAATTTTTAAACAATTTTTTAAATTATAATTTCAATAATTGGAATAATTAGTTTTTTTTTAATATTTTTTAAATAATCATTTAATTAATTTTTCTCATAAAATTTTACGTAATTAAATTAATTTAATTTTTATTTTGCCAAATATGATACAATCATTAAATATAACTACCAAATTAATTTAATTTAATAAAAAAAAAAATTAAAAACTATCTTCAATATTACATTATATTTGACCTACATATGAATTTTATATAATATGTAATTTTAAATTTTATAATCTAGTAGCTGCTAATAGTTTAGTACAAAAAATTTTTTATTTTTTTCATATTATGCAAAAAATTGAATGAAAAATCACCGATGACAATTTTAACATGCATAGAAAGTTCAAATTGATTTAAAGACGTACGTTTTGAATATAATTCACGTACAAATAGTATAGTTAAAATCAATATAAGAGTTACTTTTATGAAATACTTAATGATTGAATATCGTAGTTGATAAAATCTAAAAAATATAATTGTAAATTAGTAACGATTTACATTTATGTATTTTTATTGTTACATTTTTATGATATGAATCTTCAATTTTTTTATTTTCAAGTTTTAAGACTTTTCAATTAGTGTTTATTTTTTTTTTTGGACTTTAAGTGGCAGCTATAACACATAATTTTTTAAATTTCAATCAAAAACATTATTTTCCAATGATGAAAAAATTAATTTAGTAATAAAAATATTTTATTATTTAATATCCATAAGTATATGTTAATTTAAAAGTGTAAAATTGAACAGTAGAGCTACTATATACAAATTTAGTTCAACATATAAAATTATGTAATCAATATGTACTTATTTTCTTTAAGATAATCATTTATTATTATATCACTTTTATATTACATTGTATCTTCCACTGAAAGTTGTTAAAAATGAGTCGAATGCAGAGTGTTGTTTTCAATATTTTATATAATAGACAGACTAATTTTATTTACTCTATATGTTTACGAAACTTTTACAACATTTGAAATTAAGACTCATTACGGAGCTATAGCCCCCCAAAGTCCAGAAAATCTCTATATTTAAATTGTTATAACAAAAGTTCTATACGGAATATTTTTAATCAAAACATAGCTGGTATTATAAGCTTTATAAATATATGTAACACAAGTGTACATAGGATTGCCATACAGTTCTTTAATTTATATAGTTATGCACATTCAATTTTTAAAAAATTCTTCACCCCTTATATCTTTCAAACAATTTGAGTTAGGAACTCGAAATTTTAAAAAGAGTTGGATCTTAAATAAATAAGAGTATTGGTTTAGGAGTTGTAAGGGGGTCCACAAATTTGCAATTTTTAAACACTTGAATAACTGTTCAAATTTTTTTGAAAACTTATATAAAATTTTTAATATACATTTTTCCCGATATGTTATTTTAACTCTAGAGTCCAAAATAAATTATTTTTACCTTACAATTTTTTAAAATTTATTTTTAAATATAAACACCATATAAATAAATTAAATATATACAACTCGTGACTGTTCTATCTGACTTGAAAACTGATGAACTAAAAAAATAAAACTATATTTTATGCTATGGTTTGATGGAACTTAATTTCTTTGCATTTTCCAACTAATTTAGGAAAAACTCACTTAACTTAAGGTAACTTTAACTAAACTAAACTAATCTTAAATAAAACATATAACAATGACAGAATATATAAAATTTATTGTTTTAAACTATTTTATCAAAAATTTGATTAATATTAAACAGTATTCGATAGTCTCATCTTATCATCCAATTAGATTATTAATTGAAAATTTTTGATTATAACAAATTAGAGGTTATTCTGTTTATAAAGTGTTAAGTCTTTTTTAGAATGCACAGTCTACTAATAAAGAGTATATCCTATACTTATTAAATGTAGATAATCTATAAATAATAATTTCAACCAGCATTTTAGAATTTAAATTCCTACTTTACATTTAAATAATACTTAGACTTGTTCAATTACATTTTTTTTTTAAACATGGCTTACAACATTTTGAAAAAGCACAACTCGGTTCTTAAAGTTCTGTTCTAAGGGTAAATTTTATCAATTGCCTAGAGATTTATATCAAAAATATAAACTTCATTTACTTAAAGTTATTAAATTAATATTTTTTTATAATTAATTAATAGTTCACAATTCTAGAAATAATTCCAAAAATTTATTCTATAAATTCCTCCGTCAGAACACTAGAATTATAAATTTCTTCAAAAACTTTACAACCAATGCATAATTATAATTCACAATAGTCTATCTATATTGTCAACTTTTTGTTAGATTACTAAAAAGTAAATCCATAATAATTTCAAATATAATGTCGCCTTTAAAATTGAGAAAATTTATAAAATTCTTTTTTTTTTTAAAAAATACCATTTTAATTTTTAAATTTAATCTTTAATTAATTAAAAACTTTGATTTTAATTTTTTTTTATTAAATTACTTTTATTTTTTTGGGTAACCCAATAAACTTTTGGCAAGCATTTTTCCCAATAAACATAATCTATAAGCAATCTAAATTTAGAACTAAAATTATCAGAATAACCTTAACATACTAAATGTTAATGAAATAACACCTTATATAACTTGAAGATATAAAAACATACTGATATATTCATATCATGCTTCAGAATATCTTTCAAGCTATTAGAATTATAATTAGTAAGAATAAAATTACATTTTAAATTATACACTTAAAATTCACTTAAATTAAATTTATATTCCAACACAAATCCAGAATCCATTAAAAATAAATTAATATATAATATTCTCACATATAAATTTGATTTTATTTTTTAATTGTTTAAAAAATCTGGTTAACTATCAAATAATTTAAAATTAATAATAAATTTAAAAATAAAAGATACAAAGACAATAATCGTAATTCAATAGATAATTTAATTGATCTAAGCACATATAATAAATTACAAAAAAAAAAAAAGAAAACATAATAAAATAAAAATAAAATACATTTTAATTAATAAAATAAATTGAATATCCTATATATAGAAAATTACTTAAATAATGTCAATATTCACCATAATAATCACAATATGTATTATAATATATAATATAAGTATTTTTTTTTTTTTAATTTTAAATTTATTTTTATATTTGAAAAACAATTCCTTAATTTCATTTTCCTTCTTTAAAAAAAAAAAAAACTGAAAAAAGCAACTAACGAAATAAATACTCTAAGAAAATGAAAAAAAAAAAATTAAATTAAATAGACAGAGTAATGTAACCGCAAAAAAACAACATACACACACACAATACAAAAACATAATGTTAAAGTAACTGCGATGAGAAATGCTAAAAGAAAGTATCCGTTGATCGGTTAACCCTAAAACAATTTAAAATCAAACAGATAATAATTATACAAATATTTTATTCACTGCTTAATTCTGGCGAATTAAAAGTAACTTTAAATGAATTTTTACATATTAAACATTGAGTATGTAAATGAAACAAAGTATTTGACAAAAAGTTTTTTTAACTTTGGTGTAGAGAAGTCTCCGACATGCATATGTAATAAGTTGTCCAACAAGTTTTATAGCGAATAGCAATATAATTTTCAATTAGCTTGTCACTTTATTGTACAATCCGCTATTTATATTAATATGTCACTTATGTGAAAACTAATGTGTCCGAGAAGACTGAAGAAGTCAAGAAAAAACATATAACAAAAGTTTGTACCCAAAAGGACTTTGTTGTTAATAAGTATAACAGATTATGTTATAACATACCCTTTTAGCAACTACATAATCTCATCTTCTGAGCGTAGCCAACAATATTGAAATACTACTTCCAAAATCAAACATATGGAAAACAATACAAATGCACAAAAATGCTCTAAAGTAACAAACAAAGTTTTCAACAACTTAAATATTGCTTAAATAGTAACTTTAACTTTGATAGTTACATTTTTTTGACATTTTGCAATTCGATGACTGCGTGATGGCTACGCTCATTGTGCTCAAGACATCATCGTAGCTTCATTATAAGTCTGACAGGTGTAAACAATCGGAATAATTGCGAAATTAGAAGAGAGGAAACAAATAGAATTCGTTTCAATTTAATTACAATTCTTTTTTTAGAGTTAAAATTCTAAATCCAAATGGTATCCGAATCCTAAAATCAAAATTGCCATATCTTTCAATTAACATTTGTAACTTTAAAATAAAAAGAAAAAAAAACAAAAGAAAAAATTCGCGGGATGTAATTTATTGAAGAAGATGAAGCTCTAAGATTTTTGTGTTTTTTTTGTTTTTCTTATTTTATTATTTTTTTTTTTATCTTGTTGTAAGTATTACCTTTCTTCCTGTTCAAGCAGAAAAATGTACGAAAAAAAACAACATATACAAAATTACATCAAATATACAACGAACAAAAAAAAAAAACATTCCTAAAAGAGCTTGAGGAATTTATCTTTTAAAACTGAAGATAAACCCACAAAGAGCAAAAAACCAAAAAAAAAAAAATGAAAACTCCATAAGAAAAAGATAACCTCGTCATTGTACACTGTCCAGTAAACATTATTATATTATTGATTTGTTAGAGTTATATACGATTATATACTGTAAAGATTATATACATAAACAACTAGACCAATATCAATGTTTAATCAGCAACTTAATGCAAGATAATGTTATATGGTATATATGTATATATATATTTAATATTAAGTTTGTACAAACAGACGTTTATATAAACGTACAGCTATTCAGATATATAAATATTAAAATCATATAAATTTTGAAGAACAGCGCTAGTATCAAACAATTATAGAATTTACTAACTTGTTTTATAAATTTTCTGAATTGTATTCAAGGGTTCATTTAACGATTATATGATTTATTCGATTAATCGTTCACCTTTGAATTAATTTTTTAAATATGAATAAATTTTAAGTTTTTGGAAACGTTTTTTTACTCGTGTTTGGGGCTCGTTTTTTAATATGATAAATTTAGGCATTCCTAAAAAAAAATAAGTTATCTTAAAATATATAAGCCCCCAATTATAAAAAAACGATCGGAAAATTATGTAGCTAAAATCGCTTGCTGACTGTCTGAATCCTCAATAACTAAAGCCTCGGACACGCAAACAACGAGCATCAACTTGTAAAAAACCAAATTTAAAACACATTAATTTTCATTTAAGTGGCCGCATAGAACGTTTTTGCTTTGAAGAGCAAATTCTATGGTAATCGATCGCTGGATGTCTGCTTGTTTGACACCTAAGGCTAAGTATGCTTTTTTTTTCTTTTTCCACTCCTTTAAAGAATATAGCGCATTCATCAAGTCTATTTAGACTAGACTTTAATTTCTTTAACCGTTATATTCCCAGCCGTTTTTGCAAGGCTGTAGCTATTGTATAAGATGATAAATACACAAATACAGGGTGCCACAAAACGACCGATGTGGTTTGAATTTTTAATAACTTTTTAAATTTATTTATATTTTATATTTTTATTTCAGAATTTTGTGAAGCAAATTTGGGGAATTGGAAATGGAACAGTACACAATCGAACAGCAATCCAAAATTACGAAAAGTTATGAAAAATATAAAAAATCTAAGACGTTTCTACATGTTATTCAGGGTGGAGCAAAACGACCGATATAGTTTGCATGTTTAATAACTTTATAAAGTTATTTTTATTTTTATTTCAGAATTTTGTGAAGCAAATTTGGGGAATTGGAAATGGAACAGTACACAACAGAACAGCGATCAAAAATAACGAAAAGTTATGGAAAATGTACTAGAAAGAGCACAAATGTGTGAAGCCTAAAATGGTCACCACTTGCGGAATATAATTTTTCTACTTTAGCTAAAAATATTCCCCATTAATATACTGTATAACAAAAAAATAACAATATTAATTAACTATTAAATAAAAAAATTATTAAACATTCAAATCATATCGGTCGTTTTGAGCAACCCTGTATTATTATTGTGCGCCATCTATTATCTTATACTATTTTTTATATATTTAATAAACAAATAATTGAGCCGCGACCTCAAATTTTGTGACCGAATAAGCCGATTAATATATAGTTGTCAAATGATCATATAAATTTAAAAAACAAATTAATACCTTAGTATTGCCAGATCAGTTGAATTTTCATTATAATTTTCATTTTTCCTTAACACATTTGCTTATATATAAATTTTTATACAGTTGGACTAACATTAGCATATACATTCATACATACAAACTGTATATTCACATTGATTCATACCCATATAATATTCTTTCATAGTTTCGTACATCTAATTTGAAAGACTATTCCTATTTATCTAATATTATATTTAAATGTTGATAGTGGTTGATTGTTGTTTATTTTTTTTTTTTGCCAACAATCATAAAGTTGTTGGAGTTGAAAAAAAATAATAGTTAAGAAAATTAGACAAAAAGTAAAATGGGTAAAGGTAAAAAAATAAAAAAAAAAATTCACATAATCAACCAAAAAAAAAAAAAAACAATAACAACAACAACAACAAAACTAAATAATGGCAATTTATTCAAGTATAGAGCATCGTTAAATACGCTTCTGAAAAGTTGGAGGTATAAAAATTTTTACCATTTATTTAAGTTTTGTTTTTTCTTTTGTTTTTCCTTCATTTTCATATTGAAGTTTCTTTTATTTTAATTTTTTTTGAATTTTTTTATTTTTTTTTTTTTTGAATGTTATGCGCTTTTCTTAAAATTATTATGTGTAAAAAAGAGATAGAAAAAAGAGAGATGGATCTTCTTCGTATAAAAAAAAAAAAAAAAAAAAAAAACAAAAACTAACACTGTATATTATTATATACTGTATCTATAAACCCCATCGTTGTTTTTTTCATACATATATTTTGTTTATAGCACAGCTACCAAATTTAGTGAAAAATAATAAAGAATAATGGGTAAAAAAATTTTTATCGCGCGATTTACTATAAAGAGGAAAACTCTAACCGAGTAAATGTACATTCAGTTGTTGGTTTCCTAATCGACAGGAGCTTAATCAGCTTTTTTACCTATTCCTTTTCTATTTTTTAATTTTATTTTTTTGTATAAAAATTATGAACTCCTTTGCCGTGGTAAGTTCATAATACCTCTATATTTTGGATTAATTTTGTTTTTTTTATTTAAAAAAAAAAAAAAGGATAAGGATATTTAATTTAAGGATAATATATCAAAGGATATTTTGATAATTTGAAAATATTAAAATTTTAAAAATAAAAAAGTGTTGAAAAATTAAAATATAAGAAAAGAAATAAAAAAAAAAATAAACAGTGATTTGAATTTTAAATAATTGGAATATAAAAATAATATTTAATTATTTTTAATAATAAATTGTATGAAAAAAATTCTGTTAAAAAAAAGAATAAAAATTGAATAATAGAAGTAAAAAAAACAGTATTATAATATTCATATATTCAATCATTTCAAAGACTCTATTAATTTCAAGCAGTTTGAAATTCTGAAATAATTTTTTTTAAATTGTTTTTTTAAATATTAAATTATTATTTTTTACTTTTACATATTTTTAACTACAAACTAATTAAATTTACCGCAATCAAAATAAATAAACTAACAATAAAATATTAAAAAAACGTTTCCTATTTTAATTTTTTAATTTATTAAACACGGAAGTTTTATTCATTAAATGTGATCTTTTTGTTTTTAAATTCATAAAGTGTTTTTAAATAATAACGGTTTTTTTCAAATATTATGTTTCTTTTTTGTTTTTATTTTTTTTTAATTAAATAACAATAACGTTATAAATTAATATTAAATAATACAACGGTAAAAGTTATTATTATACAATATAACGGTATAATTTAATATTAAATAATAAATATCACAAATTAATATATATTATTATAACGGTACAAAAAAAAAACTAAATATTATTTTATTATGATTCGAAAAAATTTTAAAAAATATAACGGTGCAAGTTAATATTAAATAATATAACGGTAGCTATTTTGAAATGCGGATCGATTTGATATATTTTTGGTGCTAAATTTTATACACCTTAGGAGTTAAATGACATTTAAAGTTTATAATCAGCAGAAATAAAAATAAAAAACAAATTAGAATTTTAAAGTGATTTCAAATAAAATAATAGCAAAAGAAGGATTTAATTATTTTACTAAAATACTTCATTTATAAAATTTCTTTAAATCAAGAAATTTATTGTTAAAAATATGTTTCTATATTTAGTAATAAATAAAGTAATTAATTTAATATCAAGTTAAATTAAAGTAGTTTATATTTTTAATTAAGTTAATCCTATAAGAACAAAAATTTAAAGAAAAACAATAACTTTATTAGAATATTAAATATTTTACACTAATTCTTAGAGTTAAGATTAAGTTACCCACTTTTTATATTTCTTAATTCTCTGTTTTTGTTTAATTTTAGATCTTGGCCTGTGCATTGGCCGCATTAGCAGTTGCAGAACCTCCATCAGGATATAATTATCCAAGAGGTGGAGGCGGAGGTGGTGGTGGTGGCTTCGGTGGAGGCGGTTTCGGTGGTGGTGGTGGTGGTTTTGGTGGAGGTGGCGGTGGAGGTGGTGGATACCAACAAGTTAGTGGTGGTTTCCAAACATCCGAAGGCCAAAATGTAGATCCACAATTACTAGAACAAGTTAGACAAATTCTTTTACAAGAAGAAAGTAAACAAGGAGGAGGTGGTGGTGGCGGTGGATTTGGCGGCGGCGGTGGTGGTGGTTTCGGTGGTGGCGGTGGTGGTGGTGCTCCATCAGGATCATATGGCCCACCATCCGGATCATACGGACCACCATCATCATCATATGGTGCACCAGGATTTGGTGGTGGTGGCGGTGGAGGCCGTGTTGTTGGTATTGATTTAGAAGGTGTTAGACAAGCAATTCAAGTAGCACAATTTGCACAAACAATGACTCAAGCTGGTGGTGGTGGTGGTGGTGGCGGTGGTTACCCAGGTGGTGGTGGCGGCGGTGGTGGTGGATACCCAAGCGCCCCATCTGGTAGCTATGGTGCTCCATCAAGACCAAGTTCAAGTTATGGTGCTCCCTTTTAGATTGAATAAAATATTTAAAGAAATTAGCAAAATTTTCATCACACATCTAATGTCAATGAACGAAATAAAAGAAAAATAACAAAAAAGTTTTCACATCATACATATACGAAAAAACATAAAGCAAAAAACATTAATATCCATTAAAAAAAAAAAAAATAATAATTTTTTTTTAATTATTATATACATTATTATTATGAATTTCCCAAAATATTGGGCCAGTATTAAACACATTTGATATGATGATATTTTTTTTTTTTATCCTAGATATATAAGAAAGATGCTGAAGATTTTTTTAAAATTTTATATTTTTTTATAACGTTTTTGCTGAAAATGATACTCGTATTAATATTTACATATATATATAAAAGGACGCCACGACACTGATTTATTAAAAAAAAAAAATTCCATATAACCACCAACAATAAACAACAGGGAAAATTATATATACATATATAAAAAAAACGCCAAGTATTAACCGTTACAGGAGTTTTCAAACAATTATCATTTTAGAATGGAAGAATATGTAAAAAAATAAAAAAAAAAATAAAAAATAAAGCAAAAATTCGGATTTTCCTAAAATTTTCATCTTTTAAAAAATACTTTTCATTAAACTATCAATTTTTCATTTTTCATAACTATTCTGTGATTTTCAAATGTTAAACATTTTTTATCAAAAAAAAACTATTTTATATTTAAAAAAGTTTTTTTTTTTAAAAAACATTTTCTTTATATTTTCTCTTTATATTTTTACTTTTGTATTGTTATAAATTAAAATTTATGTAAATAATTTGTTTTTATATTTAGTTTTAAGTGTTTGTTTTTTATATAAAAAGCTGAATTTTGTCACCGTTAACAAATGTCTTTTATTTTATTTTATTTAAATTTTTTTTTTTTTTAATTATATAGATTTAATATTTCCAATGTATCTGATCAACGGCGTAGTGGTAAAGGCGTCGCCTTTCATGTGGACAGTTTCGGGTTCAAATTCCAGTCAGATCATATCATAAATAAATAAATATCTCTTGTGTTAGATAATAATCTTAATACAATCTACATAATCTTATACAATAGCTACAGCCGAGTAATCAACGACTTAGTGAATATAACGATTAAAAAAATTGAAGCCCAATCTAAATAGATTTGTTGAATACCCTACACTCCTTAAAGGAGTGGAAAAGGAATAAAAAACAAAAGTAAAAAAATTTCCAATGTAGTTAATCAACATACTAATAAATAAATTAATTATTTAATTATAAGATTCAAAAAACTAAAATTGAAAATTAAATTCAACAAAATTTACATACAGAAAATGTTGGTATATAATGCACTTGGTACTGAATTAAAGTATAACAAATATAAAATAGCAATTCGAATTGATAATCAAATTTGAATGATTTGAATACTATTCCAATTAGTTCTAATAATATTTCTAAATTCATATATACATTTTTTATACAAACTTTATCTTTAACCAGCATTTTAAAAGATTAAAATTAATGATAATTTAACATGATTTGAAGTTCTAAAGTGTGATTATTTAAAAAATCATAAAAAAAAAAATTTTTTAGTGGATAGTTTTAGATATCTTCCAAATTCCTTTAGATATAGATTTCCAGATAGTTTTAGATATCTAAAAAGGTATCTGTTTTAGATTTCTCGAAAACCAAACCATTTATGACAGTAATTAAATAAAATTTACATATTTTAAAACACGTTACATAATTGTAAGCCTATGTGGAATATTTAAAATGAGAATATATTAACTACATAATATAACCAGTACAAATTATATTAAGTAACTTATTTTAATTTCGTTACTTTGTTATGTATAACATAATTAATATTTAAATTTAACTGTAAAAAATATCTAATTTTTTTCCAAGTCACGAACAATGATTTTGCATGCCTTAAGGAAATGTAAGGACAATAAACCTATAAACCTATATATTAAACTATTTATATATAGAACTTGTAATACATACTGATCTGCATATTAATGCTTCTTGTCATTATTTTCAAATAAAGTAAAACACTCATGTGTCTGGTGAACTACATAATAAATTTATAAACTTAAAAAAAAATGCATTCTAATTCTTGAAAACGATTACCGATATGACAAAAATGTGAGGGCTGAGGAATATAGATCTTTTATGCAAAAATTGCAGTCAATATTGTTCAGATCCAAGTCATTGTTACTCTTTAACTATAAAAGATAAGTTTAGACAGAATTATGAAATCCCATTATCTCAGGAGATATCTTCAACTTCTACAAGGAGTGTGCAATCTCAGGAAATTAATATCACAATCCTCTTTTTGAACCGAACTTTATGATAGGAACTAGGGATATGAAAGGATTTTTGGAAATCGTATTAAAAAAATTTTGGAATTCTGGGATTATGGAAAATGAGGAAATTCATATGGGATATTTAGAAGAATAAGATGTCAATATAAAATATCTAAAAGACTAAATCAGCGATCCAACTGTACGACGACGACTGAGTGAAGTGAGTGTTGGGTTGACGTTGGGATCATCTGGAAACCGGCATTTAAACGAGTCTTCTTTATTGTACAAAGGCGGCGCTGATATTATTATCTCTTTAAAAAGTTAAGGAAACTAATTTGAAAGCGGTTATCTAGACAACCGTTAGAAATGAACTTCTTACTTAGATAACTGTTAGAATCGTTATAAACTTCTCTATTACCTCAGCTCTTCGAAACTTCTGAGTTCCAGAAATCCTGTATATATTAATTTCGATTTATTACAATAATTTCAATTTCCAACTCTATATGTTTAATTATAGTTTTATTTTCAATTTATTTATCTGCATATGAAATGAAATAAAACATTTTTTTCAAAAAAGGAAATCAAATTTCATAAATTATCACCTCGAATTTCAAATTATGTATAAATAAAATGCAACTCAGTATTATATTTTTATATACAGAGTGTCTCAAGAATAGCTTTTTTTTTATTTCAGGAGATAATTTAGAAAGATATAAAAAATAAAAACTATACTATGATAAAAGGGAGTCAGTTTTCATCCTTATACGGATAACGGAACTTAATTTTTTTTTATATTCAAAATACTAATGGCCATGTTTATATTAAATCGGAACCAGTCAACCCATAACATATTTATTTGAGACAAGACACTATTCAAATGGTCCTTGTTTTTTATCTCCGAAAAATTTTACTATAAATATTTTGAAACCCTACTTTTCCGATGAAACACTATATTTCAATTTGATTACAATTTAATTTTAAAAAAACTGCTCAATTCAAATGACAATATTATCAAACTATAAAGAAATTTAATTAAACCACTGGGACAATCACGTTTGAATAGAAATTCCAACAATGCATTTGACATTTCATAAAACGTGATTAAAAACGAAAGGATACGGAACGGACATTCATGTGATCAAAATGTCAAAGTCAATACTTTCTTTTGAAAAATAATTTTGACTAGAATGATCTTGTTAATTATTTCCTTTTTTTAAAGAAATTTAAAAATTTGTTTAAAACTTTTAAAAATATATTTGTTTTGAAAATAAAAACTTATTAATTAATAATTATAATTATTTAACAAAACATATGTTATTTTTTATTTATATGTTATTTTTTAAATCATTTTCTATCTATATTTCTATTGCTTTCATCAGAGAATAGTTTACAAAAAAAGGTTATAATATAAATTATAATCTCAAAAGTTGTAATTATACAGTCTTTATTCAGCTTTTAACATTTTTAATATCATCTGGATTTCAAATGACATTTAATTGACCTAATAACAATCAAATTAACTAATATAATTACGACTTTTATTTCTCAAAGCATTAAGTGTAAACCAGAGTATAAAAACGTTGATACAAATTATGTACCTAGCTATATAATAATATAAAAATATATAAAAAAAAAAATAATAATATAGTAATTTAAAAATTTTTTTAAATATTTTTTTTTCCTCATTTTTTTTTATTTTATTTTTTATTTTAAATACATACATTATATTTTAACCTAGTGAACTTTTAATGTTATCATCAAAACTATATACCTACCTATAAAATAAATACAACATAATTATGCACATATGTATCTGATTTATAAAAAAACTAGGAAGTGTGTAGTAGAGTAGACTGTGTCAACTCTGGGATACCCTAATGATCGTAATATATTCAGTTTATAATCCGATTACATAATTACTTTTGGCAAAATTTTGAATACACAACTTATTAAACTTTCAGTTAGCACTTCTTCGAACCTCTTCCACTACACCGACGAAATTTTATTCAGACATTGGCCACTAAAATTATATACCATTGGCAAAATTTGAAACATCCAGTTTTATTAGGTATAAAGTAATGCTCTAAAGAAATTGTATGACAGAATTACTTTTGCCAAAATTTCAAATATCTAGCTGACGTACACACATAGATTCATACCTTTGAATCTATATATAAACGCCCCCCCACCCCTCCCCTCCTTCTCTACGCCACAAAAGTAAAGGCAAATTTAGTATACCCTTTTGATCTAAAGTCATACGGCTATAAAAATTAAATAAACATTTATAGTAGATATATAGTATGTATATATATAATCTATATATATATTCTTAAAGATTTAATTTTGTACATAAATTTATAAATTTTTTAAATTGATTTAATTTGGTCTAGACAAGACATTTTTCATATCCATAACTTAACAATAGACTATTCAAAAGTCATGCACATCCTCATATATATGGTGCAATATACAGTTAGCTTTACATATACTATATTATTATAATTTGCAAAATTTTATTATGTGATTAATTTTAAAAAGGTATAATTTATATAAAAATGTATATAAGTATATTACATACTATATAATATATGTATATATTTATTAACAAATTCATAAAAAATTCATATATATTGTACATTTAAAATTTGTACGGTTATAGGCATTGCAGGAGTAAATTTATTATTAAAAAACCTTTTAGTGTGAAAAACCTTTTAGGATTGAAATATGCCAGATGATGACATAACAACTCTAATTAGAGTTAAAATAAATGAAATGATGAGGATCATTGAGACTAGCATAACCGAAATAATAAAACTAGGATCGAAGTACGAGGAAGCAGATAGGTGACGTGTGTACGAGTATATTCTGAATTGATGAGAATTATAGAAAAAAATAACTAAGGTTAGATGTACATCGGTAATGGAAAATTATGAATGAAAATTGGTAAATATCAGAAAAAACTTAGAAACCACTTAAATGTAACTGATTAAAGAAAAATTATGAAAATTGGTTAGTAATTGGTGTGGTAACATGAAATCATTTTTTTTTTATTAACTGATTAAATATTATGATGATAACCAGGGCAAGCAAAAACAAGCAGGAGCATGTTTTTTTCCTTAAGCGGTATTGAGAAATGGACTGGTTATTTATCCGTTTCATGAAAAGTTAAGAATTTCAAGCTCAGCATTTTTTTGCTTAAAGAGCATATTTTAGTATTTTTAAACCTTTTTTGAAAATTTTGCAAAAAAAAAATTTAATTTTAAAGAAATACTTTTAAATAACTTTGTATTCATAATTTACAAAAATTTCAAGAATATTACAAATTTCAACAAAAAGGAAATTAAAAGTACCGTAGACATCTATTATATTACTAGAGTCTAGACTGAGTTTTACGTTATTTTTATTTATTAAAACGTTAAGTAGGCGGTATATTGAGTAACTGTTAAGAACATATTAAGGTTAATACATACATATATTTAGTTATTTTTATATTACACTACGTATCTTAAATTGTGTTTAAATCTTTAATTAAAAAAACAAATAAATTGGTAAGTGTAAGTATTAAGTTACGAGACAAATTATTAAAAGAGTTATATCAATATAAACAATTAAAAAGAATAATAGGCTATAAAAGCATATTTTAATTGCTTATTTGCAGTTTTTAAGGGCACATTATAAAGAGCTATAAGAGCTCAAAACTTCTTTTTTAGGGCATATTTTTGGTTGCCGAGATGATAAGTAAATTATGTCTAGATAAAGATTTTTAACAGACTTAACACATTAAAATTACTTATAAGATTGTTCAAACTTGGTCTTGGTGTGAAGTTCTTTTAAGCTTATTGCAATTCCCTCAACGTCTTCCCTAACAAAGTTGTCCACTTGAATTTAAGATATAACCGACTAACCAATAGATCTTAAGAATGTATATAAAAAAAAATTTTTTTGTAATTATCAACTATATATTAAACAATTAAGTCAAAAACAATAACACATGGACAGTTAAAATAAACTAAGAACAAAAAAACCTTTTCATTTAAGTTATAAAGTGAAAATTTTTACAAAAACAAATAAATTATCATTTTCACATATGAATTTTTTTTTTTCAAATAAATAAAATTTAAAAGAAACTTTTGAACTAATTAAATAATATACTAGTTACACACTACATATATTATATTATTATCATCATTTATTATTATTATTTTTATTTTTATTATTGTTATAACACCACTATACATATTATGTCGTCATTTAATTTTTTTCCTTTATTTTTTTAATCACACCTGATGTGATGTGATAAATATTACATAAGTTTGCTATAAAAATCAGTTTTCACCTAAAATAACAATAGATTATTACACCTGGTAAAGTGTTATATTATTTTTCATATGAAAAAAGTTTTTTAATGTGTCAATGGTATATACACTGATACACATGTATGTATATATACAATTATACAAAAGTTTGGATTAAAATGAAAAAAATTATTTGCTAATTGTTGAAAATTAAAAAAAAAAAAAAATTAAATTAATAAAAGAAAATAAATTATATAGTAATTATACATTAAAAATTGCATTTTTTTTCGTATGTATAATTTTTTTAAATAAAAAATTTTAAGATGCTTAGAAGAACAGACATTATCTTGAATCTCATTAATTTGAATTGTTGATTTTTTTGTAAAAACAAAAAAAATATTCAAGAATATTTAAAGTTGATGAATTGCTTATTCAATATCTTCTATTTATTATAGTGGACTTGGGCAACTCCTTTTTTTTACGATTCGATTAAACTGGCACAAATCATTATGATTTTACAATTCTCCTAACTAAACATTTTCAAATTTAGGATTCAAATTTTCAAGAGGGCCCAAGTATTCAAACATTTTTGTTCTAAAAAACGGTTTGACCAATTGAATAAAAAATTTTGTATATTTGTTGCTCTTTGACAATGGAGTTGACTCTATTAACAGATTTAGAATTTGTTAACCAGTATAGGAACGATGTTTGGTCAAAAAACTTTTGGAAGCGAATTAACATCCGTTCATGCAAAGTACAAAAATAAATTCTGATGCGTGGTTCAAAAAGACAAAAAACATATTTCGTAAAATAGAACTTGAGCATAATTGATTTTAATCTCGGCATATCCATGTTTTTCATAGCTTCAAAGATTCAAGAATCAAGGATATAATAAAACAAATATAGCAGGAATTGAACGACTAGTATAAATTAATCCTAATCCTAAAAAAGCATTCTAATAGAATATTATCAAATTACCTTATACATTTTTTAGTTAAAAAATTAAATATTAATTGATTTTCCTTTCAGTTTAATATTAAATTTGCATTTTTATTATATTTTTTTACAGAATATACATAATTATGTAAATTGAATATTACAACATCTCTTATTGAATCTATATAGATGTATATACTAAAAAATTTAAATAATTTTCAAACTTATGTTTTCTATCTTCTTTTGCATATTAAATATAACTTATAAAATATATGTTTTAATGCCGGTATATTATGCAAAAAAAACAAAAATTATGTTTCACTATTCTATTTCACTTGCTACTTTATAGTTGTGATGTCTTGTATAGTTACTAGCTAAGCTACCAACATGGTATTTCTTAACAACTTTCAAACGTTACATGAATTTTTAAATAATTTCTTGATTATATTTATTTTGCAACGATATTTTAGTTAGAAATTGTTAAACAATAGAGAAAAAAATTAATACATAAAAATAAAAGTATGTAATAAAAAAAAAAAAAAAATAAAACATAATAATAATAATAATAATATATCTATTAGATGATTTAATGCAATTGATTAATCGTGACATCTTAAAAATAATGATTTCAGTCAATCTCTTGAATTTTTTATTTAAAAATTTATGTAACAATGATCAATTTTTGGTTTTTATTTTCGCTTCTTTTCCAATTTTGAATAAATTATGATAATATTTTTTAAATTAAATTTTTTTTTTATTTATTCTCTTTTTTTTCATTTTTTTGTAGTAGACCTGTTTATATACATATAAGTACGAGAATTTAAAATTCATGTTTAATGTGTTTATTTAATATCTTTATTTTATTTCATTTTCAATTTTAAAAAATTTAAAGCTATATTTAAAGTTAATTTAAAACCATAAGAATTTAAAAAATATTTATAGAAAAAATATATCAGCAGGAGTGAATATTATAATGTATATTTATGATGTACACTACGCCAATTTATATATTATGATTCACTTTTAATTCTTCTATTTTCTTTAAACTCTATATAGCGTTATTCGTTATCCATTTCTTTATATATATCCGAAAAAATTGAAATTTTATGTAAAACAGCAGTTATTTTTTATGGCGAGATTTTGTAAAAAAATAGAATTAAAAAGTAAAATTTGCGAAAAAAAAAACAAATTTGATCTGGTCTGTTAGAATTACATTGATCTCCTTTTAGAAGGTAATAAGTGGTAATAATTCACTAAATAACGTTAATTTTGAATAAAAACTGCCACATAAACATGAAATGCCCATAAAAAAAATATTTTTTTTACAGCAAAAACGGTTGCAGATTCTTTTCGATATTTTAAACAAAAACGATATTCTTTGTTAAGTAAAAAACATTTTGAAATTTTAGCTGCCTCTAGTCTAGAACTTCAAACTTAATTTAAAACTGACATACTTACCGCTTACTGTATTCTAAAATTTTCTTTTAGTTATTATGACTTTTCATTGTATGCTATTTTGGTTCTTTTTTTGTTCGAGAAGGTATTAAGTTTTTTTGATTATTTCTTCATTTTTGCCTAAGCTAATTGTGGCCGGTAAATCATAGTATCTATCATCCGTCAATGCCAGATGCCAGGTTGGGTATATTTTGCAAAGGATTTGGCTACAAAATAATTATAAACAAAGAGACGCTATATAGAACAAATTTTAATAGACATCTTTTGACCAGATGAATAATAAAAACATAAGAACAAAATCAAAGATTGTAAAAAAAAATATGAATATGTTCTGTATTGTATATTTCTGTTTATAGTTACTTTATCATTTGGTTAAAGCGAAAGTTCTTGGTAGTCATTTATATTCTCTTGTAATTACATTGTAATTTGATTTTCCATTTTTATACAAATTTTTGAATGGATATGTTCATTAAGTGGCAAAAAGCATTAGCATTTTATTGTTTTGCATATTTATTTAAAACTTCTTTGTATGTAAATATTTAATATATAAACCGATGATTAAATTTTAGATAATAAATACATATTTAAATCATCAATACAGTCGTCATATTATGTAAGTTAGAATAGTTTTGAAAATTTATTTATTTTGGCCTAAGTTTTTGAATTAAATTTTAAAATAAATCAGTAACAGAAAATAAAAATTTTGACCACTGAACATAATTTTATCAACCACCAAACCTACTAGAATGTCTAATAAACGTATGCAATTAAAATTAAATTGGATAAAAAACCTATTAAGATAAGAAAAAATATATTCAGGGGTCTGAGATTGTAAAAATCACTGCAGAAGATACACAAAAAAGACAATATATATGGCTGTTTTCTTTTTATTTAAAAGTTAACAAAAGTTTTTTTCTCTTTAATTACAGAATTAAAAATAGTTTTTTTTTGTTTTTTTTTTTTTTTATTTTATTTTTAAATTTTTCGTTTTTTTTTTTACTTAAATTATTCTACACACAATATTATTCCTTTTTGTATTTTTCTTTACTTTTCCTCGTAAATTTTTGTCCATTTAATTCAAAAAAAAAAAAAAAAAAAAAAATTATGTTCTATTTATATTATTTTATTTAAAATAATATTTATACATATTTAAAAACAAAGAAAGTATGTAATAAAATAAAGAAAATTATAACTATACTACTTTTAAATTTTTTCTTTTTTTTTAGTTTTTATTAAAAATTTATTAAATTTTTTTTTTTTTTTCATTTTTGTTTTAATTTCGGATTTTTTTTAATAATGTTTACATTTAACTTTCTTTTCACACTTTTTTCACAAATTAGACATACTAAATAATAAACCATTATAAACATTGAATTAAATCCTATGTATATTTTTTAAACTAATTGTTATTATTTAATTATTAAATTTTTTTGATGTTTTTCGTTTTTCATGCATTATTAAGGCTTAGAGTAGTTTATTTGTTTGTCTGTTTATGAATTTTTCAATTTAAACAAATGTCTTAAGAAAAAGACATCCTTATTTTGACAAAAATATACATACAAGCATTTGAAAAAAAAAACTCGATAAAAATTTAATACACGATATCTTACTTCTTTTTTTTTATTTTAGAAACTATGTTTATTAAAGTACTAATTAATTGTATTTCTTTTCAATTAAAATATATTATATTTAAATCCATTAAATAAAACAAGACGAACCGATTACCTTTTTTTAAAATGCATTTGATTATTTACTAAATAAAGGTAAAATTCATATGTAAATCTTATACTTAAAGGAAAATTATTTCAGCTACCAGAAATGATTTAAATGTTATTTTTTACAGATTCAATAGTACAGCAATAATAAATTATGATCAAAATGAAATTCATTTACACCCATTGCAAAATAATAAATTATTGGGTATTAATTTGAATTTTAACATTTCAGTATTAAATAAAATGCTTCATTTGAAATTAAAGTAATTTTTGCAAAATTATTATGATAATGGTGTTTCATTATTTTATTATTTTGATCATTATTTTGCCAATACAATTACAGCTGACTTAAAAATTGGTATCGTGTACAAAATTTAAATCTAAAACAGATAAATGATGCCTCGTTCTTCTTTCAAATAAAAGTTTTTTTTAGAACGACTTTTTTTAAAATATTTTTTTATTCTTTTATACAATCTAATTTGGACATTGTTATATTTCTAGCAATTTTAATTGCTTTTAAAAACCAATTTAACTATTAAAAACAATAAAAAGATATTTTCAATATTCACTCTCGTTCAACGATTCTACATTCTTTTGTTTTAAATTATTAAAAATGTTTATTTTTAAGTTTAATTTTACTTTAGGTCCAAACATGCGCTAAGAAACTTTTTTTCAATTTCTAATACAAAAGATATTTTTAATATTACAAATATGTTAGTCATTCAATTGGATTATGTTAATATTTATTTTAATTTAATGTTACGTTATTTAATATTTATTTGAATTTCTTATTTTTATGTCAAATAACAAAAATGAAAACTTTCATATTGCTGAAAAGAAATTTAATAGTTTTATAAGAACAAAACTATTTTTTTATACAATCACTTCTGTTAGTTTTTTTTATCAATTATCAAAAACTTATGATATACATAATAATACATAATTTAATTACAAAAAAAAAAAAAAATGGTGTCGATATTACTTCACCAGGAGCCAATCATTTTTGGTTCGCCTAAAACATATAAAAAAAAAATTTCTTTTTAAATAAACTTTATATTTGTGTAACATTTAAAAAATAAACATCAAATTTTTAAATTACACTAATTTTATTCATGTTAAGTCATATAAATATCGAATTATACCTAATATATGCATATAAGTGTATGTATATATATATTTACTTTTCCATCTTAAGGATTTTTAAAAAAAATTAGTAGTAAAAATAAATTTCCAACAAATTAAGTAGGAATTCTATAACGTTTTATTATTTTCCAAAAAACATTCATATTGGAAAAACATTATAAAATTCAAAATAAGCAGAAATTTTTGAGGAAGAAATAAGAAAAATGTATTAGAATACTAAACAAGACCAACTTGCATTTTAATTCATAACCAAAATTTCAATTAAAAACTTGGTTGGTTTTATAATATGCATGTAAATCTCCATGAATTCACTTTAATATTATAAAAAAATATGGAAAATAAATAATAATCATTACATTTATTGTGCATATAATTTTAAAAATTAATTTGAACCTCTGGTCTATTGATTATTTAAATGTTGAACAAACAGTAACAGTTATATCAGAATAGGCTATAAATATTTTCTTTCAACTTAACAACTATTATTTATTCACATATATAATAACTACATATGCGGATGTATCTAACGAATTAAAGATGTATTGAAACTATATATTTTTTTGAAATTTAATTTAAAAAAAAGTAATTTAGATAGATATATATATATATGTTTATATGTAACCGTTTAATATAAGTAGTGATTGTTTTTAATCAAGTATATCAAATTTTATATATATATATATATATTCTAATTATTGACTAATAACTAATAGTTTTTTTTTATTGGCGATAAAATTTATTCAAAATAATGTATAAAACTTATTTATATGCATAATTTGTTTGTTATTATTTACTTTTGTGATAATAAAACTTAATTGATGTATTTATAGTGTATCTTTTAATTACAAGGCTGTGGAGCTGATATTACATCTTCTGCCGCTGATAATTTAGTTTCGCCTAAAATTAAAATGAAAAATATTAAAACAAGTTATATATATTTAAATATTAATAATTAAATTAAAATTCTAGGTAAGAATTCCTATGAAATAATCAACAAACAAGATTTGGGCAATAAAACAAGTAAAATAATTAAAAAATATACATGTTATTAATGAATAAAATTTATGTAGTTTTATTGCCCACAATTTATTTTAATTTAATTTATTAGTAAGCTTTTATTTTAAAATAGAAAATATATTGAAAAGTTATCTCCAATGCAATTGATTAACAAAGATATATTTAATTAATGAAAAATAACTAATTTTTTTGTTTTTTAAATGACAAAATTAAAAATTTAAAAACAACTTACAAGTGTTATTTTCTGTTTTTGTTTCAATTTTACTTTCTTCGACTGAATTTGTTATTTCTACGGAATTATTTTCATGTGGGGTATTATTCTTTTCTACAACATCCAAAATATGATCAACTACTTTTTTATCTTTTTTTATTTCATTTTGACTTTCATCAGTTGTACCATTATTTTCAACACCATTATTTGTTTCCGACATTTCTACATCATTTGTTAACGCATCATCATTTGCTCCTGTTGATGGCATTGATACTTCCTCAATATTATTTACTTCGTTATTTGATAATTCTGTATTTTCATCAACATCCATTGGTTCTACTGATTTTGAACTTTTATTTTCATCATTTGCTTTTTCAATTTCTACTGATTTGTTTTCGGTGGGTACTTTCTTTTCTTCGACAGTTTCATTTTCATTTGATTTCGTTACTTCCTCTGGTTTTTTATTTTTTTCTATTGTTTGTTCTTTTTCTTCAGTAATTTGTTTTTTCTCTACTTCTTGTGAATCTTCTTTGACAACTTCTGGGTTTTCTTCGAGTTTTTTGTCCTCTATAGCTTCTTTTCCTTCAGCATTCGTTGATTTTTCGTTACCTCCTTTTTTATTTTTTTCATTAGTCATTTCACTTTCATTTTCTTGCGAGCTTTCTTCTATTGTTTCCATTTTTGAAACTTTATCTACCTCATCTGCTTTTGTTTCACTTAAATCTTCAACGGGTTGAGTTTGTTTTGATTCTTTATCCTTATTGACTTCTTCACTTTTTTCTTCAGTATTTGATCCAACTTTTTCTTCAGAACTCTCACTCAATTCTTTGGATGCGCTTGGTGTTTTTTCTACAATTTCATCTTTTGTTCCTTTTGTAGTACTATCTTTCCCCTCGTCTTTGATTTCAATGCATTCTTCATTTTCTTTTGGAGTACTTTTTACATCATCGGATTGCTGCTCTTTTGCCGGAGTAGATTCTTTTGTTTCCTAAAATATATGGCATTAATTAGTTTAATTTGGTACTTTTTAGTTATATATATCCTAATGTAAATTAAGAAAAACAACTTGCATCATGTAATAAGGTGAAGAAAATACATATAAAGCTATTTAAATATAAAATTTATATTAATTTTAATATAATATGTAACTCACCTTTTCTTCAATTTTGTTTTCCTCTTTATCTTTTCTTGCCTCTGATTTTGCAGGTGATTTGTCTGTTTTTTCTTGCTCATTTTTATTTGATTTCGGTGATTTTTTTGTATCTTTCGATTCAACAGATTTTTTCGATTCTGGAGTTTTCTTTGCTTCAGCTTCTTCACTTTTTTCAGATTTAGAGCCATCGTTGCTTAATTCTTCTTCTTCTAATTTTTTAGGTCTACCGCGTCTTGCCGATGATGTTGATGGTGTGGATGCTTTAGATCTTTTTGTTGGTGGTGGCGTAGCTGGTGTTTTAGCTCCACTATTTCTTGTACTTGATCTTGTTTTTCGACCACCTTCAATATCAATTGAGGAACCCATTTGTTTTAAAACTTCTTCACTTTCACGTTTCACTTTTTCTGCTAAAGACAATCTAGAACGCTTCCTCTGAAAAAAATAAATTATTATTATTATTACGTAAGTATTGATATATTATCATTAATAATTTTTCTTTTTAAATAACATCAAATTAAACTTTAAAAATTCTAAAATGCAAATTATACAGAAATCTGCAAGCCGCCAAAAATTTCTCACACATACTAACATAGGTCTTTATAAGATACTTTATATGTATAGAAACTTTGGAAACAAATTTTTCTATTACGAAAACGCGGTACAAAATGCATTATTAATTTAATTTTATTTTTTCAAATTGTAAATTATTAGAAATTATTTTCTAAAAATAGGCTTTAATTAAGAAAGCATTGAAGATAAAACGCGTCTTTATAAATATTACTTTGATGTTTTACCCCCACCTACACATTAACAATAAGCACAATGCACTAATGTACAAACTCGTTTTACGTATTTTTATATATTTCACCACTATCACAACCTAGATACTACAAAATTAATTTCTTAATTTGCAAATAATTTGAGCATTTAAGGACAATTTAATCGAATCATGTTTTATTATTTGATATATTTATATTGCAGAAATATAAATTTATTGTTTTTAATTAGTTAAAATTAACAATTTTGACTTATATATAACACTACACATATAATATAGCACAATGGAAGCCCAAGCGGCACACCAAAAATTACACCACTCACCGGAGTACTTTTTTCAGCTGGAGGAGACACACTTTCATTTTGTTCAGACATTTTATATTTTTTTAATAAAAAAAATTATTTAATTACAAATATTTCAAAGAAATAAACAATATTGATTTCCTTTTTTTTAAACAAAAATATTTCTTAAACGAAAACGCTTCTTATCTTCGCGCTTGATGTTTTACGAATATATGAAGTTTCGGCTAAATAGATGCGAAAACGTTGCCTTTCGGCCAAATATCATTCAAAAGAACGCTGCGTCATTTTTTCTACTTAAACTTAAATATCAACACATAGATGTCACTATTGAAATTTAATATTACTAATTTAATTTTCTTTATACTAAATTTGCTGTGTAATCATTTTGCATAATTATTTTATTTAATATTACTTTTATAATATTTTATAGTTTCATTAAAGTTAATAATTATTTTAAATAAAATTATTTAGAAATAATAACAGTTCTTTATTTTAGTAATTATTTTTTGTAAGATAAAATCAACTAAAGATGTCGCTGTGTTAATTGTTGAGCATAAAATTATTTGGAGTAAATTATTTTGAGTGAAAATATATTTTGGTTTATGACTTGAGTCAATTTTAAGTCACTTTTATTTTTAAAATGAATTTTTTTGTAAATTGGTAAAGCCAAACAACTTAGAGGTATAGTGTAGATATGAATTAGACATCAATTTGTGTGTATGGCGTGTTTATGCTTATATGACGTAATACATACGTATTACCATACCAGGTATTACGACGTACGTACCTTAAACACCATTGTAGATACAAAGAAAACTACATTACCGATCGAATTAAAAGTTGTTATTTTAATTTTATACGTTAACGAAAATAAAAATTTTAATTTTAAAAGTAATTATATAAATTATATTTAATTAATTAATTATATTATTTACAAAAAGCATACAGAAATTATATTCTCTAGGATCTAGATACATTTTGATATTAAATTAATTTAAAATTAAGTTTTTAATAAATAAAATTGATTTTTAAAATTATTTCAATTAAATTTTTATTTACAGATTGTTTTTATGAATAAGATCAAATATGATCATTATAATAGGAATACAAAGGAAGTCTTCAAACATAAGGGCTTGATAAAACAAAAACATTTACATAATTAATCCGAAATATTTCAAGTTCTAACAAATTTTTTTTTCCAAAAGTAAAAAATAAACTTTCTTGTTCTTTGATTTTTCGATTTCAGTGTGAATGTATGTGTTAAATGAATTTAAATTATTTTATAGGTCAGATAAATTGGCTCGCATCCGTTGGGAATTCCCTCATGAAGTCAATAACCCTTAAGGGAATATTTGCTTAAATGTAAAAAGAATTTAAATTATGTAAGAGATTCAGATTGCAAAAACTTGAACTATTTTGCTACTTGTTCTTTTGTTTTATTAAATAAAACCGTATTTTTAATTCAGTCATCATTTTTTATTGGTTATCCCACTTATTAATATCTTTTTGAATTCTTAATTTCAGAATTGCAGCCTTTTATTATTTATTCATTTAATTATTAAAAATAAAACAAATCCTGTTTTTAAAGTACCAGATTTAATTTTAATTTTACCAGCATTTATATACATAAATATAAGTATATAATATATAAATATTAAATTTAAATAGAAAAAAGTTAGTCCATACCATACCATATAAATTGTGAATAGTCTATAGTGCTTACACCGCTTACGCAAATTTGTCAAAATAAATAAAAATGTCTCATCATACAATTAAAAAAAAATTATAATTTAGCTATGAATAATATGCGAAAAAAAACGTAATGCTTAAATCTTTATCTTAAGAGTTATAATAAAATTTTAGAACTACTTATTATGTCATTTAATCTTTAAGCGCCAGAAACTTTAAACTTGTTTTTTCTTAAAATTATTACATATGTATTGGATATACATAATTAGTAGGTTCATTATACATATAACATATAACTATAGATCCATATATCATTCAGAATATCTAGTTTATAGTTATGAAAGCTTTACTCTACGGATATAATTTTAATAATTGATTATCTCATTTAGCAGTGGTGATGTCATCACTCTTAAAACATTTATGGTTTTTTTATAAATTTGTGGTAATATTGGTAACAACCTTACCATCATAAGTATTCTAATAAATGATCTTTTATAAAAAAAAACAATAAAACATGAAGATTAGGTAGAATGAAAACATAAAAGTAGCAGGTTATTTAATATGTAAGGTGGCTATACTAAATAAAATTGTTAGTTTAAACTTTTAATAAATTATTTAATCGGTGATTTCCATAATTGTTAAAAATTTTTTAAACCGTTCTTAAACGGAAATTTTTAAACTTCTTTGTATAGTAAAAAATTTTAAATGCCCCCAGAACTTAAAACTATTGATGTAACTACCAACTTAATACCAGGGTTACGAAAAATTTAGCGGAAAATGTCTAAATAACGAGAAGTTCCAAATAAAATATTCCGATTTTTATGTACCTGTTATAATGGGATTTTTTTGATCCGTTACCTTTTTCATGCTAATTCGAAAATTCATTAAATTCGGAAATGCATCAGCATCCAGGCATCACAAAAGTATAAAGTTCTAAAATCTATCTACAAAATATCACTGAAAGCATACAAGTTTGACTTTTTAAGCAAACTTTGCATTATAGATTTTCGTAGCTTTTCTAACATACACGTCCCCGAATTTTAGCTACACTATTACATCTCATCATATTTATAAATGATACAATAGTGCTAACCGCATCATTTCATTACTAAAAATAATTAAACTTGAATGTTTTAAAGATTTACTAGACTTCCTTAACGCAAAGGAAACTTAGATAATTGTTTGATTATGGGAGTGCAATTAGTCAATCATGCCGAATAATTTTTTTCGAAACACCCCTTCCTTGAATTTTGAAACCTATAAATTTATTAAATAAAAAAATCTTTTGTTTATATTTTTAAGCCTCATTTATTGGTAAAGTTAATACACTAATTTATTTTTTATTTTTACTGCATTACACATTCAAAAAATTTTTTTTTTGTTTTTTTTTTATTTTTTTTTTTTTTGATTCGACACATTTAATTCTCCGACATCATAACTGACTTTTATACGGTCATCATTTTATTTTTTTTGGGAAATCAACGGATTTAATATTTAAAATTTAATATAAAAATAAGTTGAAGTGCAAAATTTTCAGAAAAAATTTTTAATTACAGAAAAAAAAAAAAAATTCAAAATTCTACACTTTTTTCTCTAAATAAAAAAAATCAAAAATTTTGTAGAAAATAAAAAAATAAATTAAATCTAATATGGAAAGTGGCAAAAAATATTTTTTTTTTTTTCATTTTTGGTCAAAATTTTTGGCTTTTTTTTTATTTTTTAAAAATAAAAAAATATTTTTTGCACGACATCATATTTTTACTTATCATTTTTTTTTTCTATTTTTTTTCGATTTATTTTTTTTTTAATTGCAAACTTATAAACTAAGTTAAAAAAAAAAAAAGAAAAACAAAATTAAACAAAAATTTACACATGTGAATTATATAAAAAAAAAGTTAATAAAAAAAACTATATATTATTAATGATATCATTTTATTTTGTAATTTTCTCCCATCATGATGATTTTATTAAAGAATTCTTCATAATAATCTGTTGTTGCTGTTGTTGTTGCAATAATGATGATAATGATGATATTAATGGTAACTGCATTTTTTGTTGTATTACAACAGCAGCAGTAATGGAATTTATAATGAAGTAATTTTGAATAATAAGTTGTATAGCGACATGAAACATTTTTAAAATTACATAATTATCAATTAAAAATTGTATTTTGTAATTATTCAAAATAAAACAGATTTGGTCCTTTTTCTGTTCATCATATTCTTCAATATATTCATCATTATTAATGAATTTTGATTGTTGTTGTTGTTTCAATAGTATTGAAGAATTATTAAATTTAGGCTCTTTTGAATATTTTTGTTTAATTGTAATTTTAATATTTTGTTTCATTTGAATATTTTCATCATTATCATGTTTTTTATCATCATTTAAAATAATAATGGGATAAAAATTTATTTTAAAATTAAAATTATTTAAAAATAATGAAATTAAAAAATTAAAAATTGATTTCCTTCGAAATGCTTTGCGGTGTCGTAAATGATAGAGAAATATTTTAATGTTATTCTTATTTAAAAAAAAGCATTCAATTTTTTTGAATTTTGTTAATATTGTTGATGATGATGTAGTTGTTGTTGTTGTTGTAAATTTTTTTATACCAATAAAATCAGCATATTTATTTTTTATTATATTATTTGTTGTAGTTGATATATTATTTATATTATTCAACATAATATTGTTATTATTCATCATTTTAATATGATTATTATTATTATTATTATATTCATTGTTATTATTAATATAATTTTCATTTATTTTGATATTATTATTTATTATATTTATATTATTAATTATATATTTTTGATCATTATTTTTTAAAATAACTATAATTTTTTTTGAATTTTTAATAATGATGACAACAGCATCGTCGTCCATTATAGTTATTAAATTGTCAATAATATTTATATTATTATTATTAAATAGTATATTTTGTGTTATATTGAATATTATTATTAAGGTTTTTTGTTGTTTATTATTTGTGAATTTCTGACGGCACTCTAGTTATTTCTTCTTTTGGGCTTTTTCGGCAGCTTTTGTAACTTTACCTGAAGTTGCCTCTTTAAAGTTAACTGATTTAATAACACCGACAGCAACAGTTTGTCTCATATCACGTACAGCAAAACGTCCCAATGGTGGAAATTCTTGGAAACTTTCAACGCATAATGGTTTTGTTGGTACCAAATTAATAATAGCAGCATCACCAGATTTAATTGATTTTGGTTCTGATTCAGTTGTTTTACCAGTACGACGATCACATTTCTCTTTGATTTCAGCAAATTTGCATGCAATATGAGCTGTATGACAATCCAATACTGGTGTATAACCATTTGCAATTTGTCCAGGATGATTGAGAACAATAACCTAATATAATTATTTAAAATTAAATTAAAAATTAATATCGATAAATGAAAATTTTGGTAATTATTTTTTTTTTTTTTTGAAATTTTTGCGCAAAAACTTACTTGAGCTGTGAAGTCAGAAGCTCCCCTAGGTGGAGAAGCCTTAGAATCACCAGCAACATAACCACGTCTCAATTCTTTAACTGAAACGTTTTTAACGTTAAAACCAACGTTATCACCTGGTAAAGCTTCAGATAAAGCTTCATGATGCATTTCAACAGATTTTACTTCAGTGGTTAAATTAACTGGAGCAAAACAGATAACCATACCTAAATTTTTTTTTTAATGTCATTAATAAGAAAAAAAATTCTCCCCAACAAATTATTTGTATAAAACAATTTAATAAAAAACAAAAAAAAAAATATCTAACCTGGTTTTAAGACACCAGTTTCAACACGACCAACTGGTACTGTACCAATACCACCTATTTTGTAAACATCTTGAAGGGGCAAACGCAATGGTTTGTCGGTTGGCCGACTTGGTGGTAAAATAGCGTCAAGGGCATCAATTAAAGTTTTACCTTCAGTTTTACCTTCTTTACGTTCAATCAACCATCCCTTAAACCATGGCATTTTTTCAGAACCTTCCAACATATTATCACCATGCCATCCAGAAATTGGTACAAATGCAACAGATAATGGATTATAACCAATTTTCTTAATATATGATGATACTTCTTTTTTAATTTCTTCATAACGTGCTTCACTGTATGGTGGTTCAGTTGAATCCATTTTATTAACACCAACAACTAATTGTTTTACACCCAATGTGAAAGCCAATAATGCATGTTCACGTGTTTGACCATTCTTTGAAATACCAGCTTCAAATTCACCAGTACCAGCAGCAACAATTAATACAGCACAATCAGCTTGTGATGTACCAGTAATCATGTTTTTAATGAAATCTCTATGACCGGGTGCATCAATAATTGTAACATAGTATTTAGCAGTCTCAAATTTCCATAAAGCGATATCAATTGTAATACCACGTTCACGTTCAGCCTTAAGTTTATCCAATACCCATGCATATTTGAATGAGCCTTTACCCATTTCTTGGGCTTCCTTTTCAAATTTTTCAATTGTACGTTTATCAATACCACCACATTTATAAATCAAATGGCCAGTTGTTGTTGATTTACCGGAATCGACGTGTCCAATGACAACAATATTAATATGAATCTTTTCTTTGCCCATTTTGAATTAAAGATTTTATTTTAAAATTAAAAACTACACAAACTTCCACAAATGAAAAACTAAAAAAATTATAAAAATAGTTTAATTTTATGTTTTTATTTTTATTTTATTTATTTTTTTTTTTTTTTTTGGAATATGCTTGGTTAGAGCTCGGAATCTTCCAATTTCTTATTACCCCTAGAGTTGAAAAGTTGTAACTTTTTGCCTTGTCGAATCTGTTTTAATAAAAAAAAAAAAAAAAAAACAAGAAAAAATGTAATGATTTTTTTTAAGACAATTTTATAAAAAAAACGTGTTTTAAACTTATTATTTAATTATTATAAAGGAAATTATTGATATTAATTTACAAGTTAAATTATTAATTGAATAAAATAAAATTAAATCTTTCTTTTTTTTAAATTTTTTTGGTACAACAGAAACTTTTATTAAAAATTTTTAATTTATCTGTACTTATTTTTAAAATGGAGGTCTTCTATTTGCTTTATGGCAATTCAATTTTTCAAAAAGGTGAAATTTCAGAGCTTGCTTTATTTTTTAATTTTTGTTATTTTTGATTATTTTTATATTCAAATTTTACACAATATTTACAAATTCATTTTATTTACTAGGTGATTTATTTGCATAAATTTTTTCAAAATGTTCCTTGGTTTTTTTTTATAAAAAAATTTATTTTTAAAAAAAATATCTAATATGTTCCAAAAACATATAAATATAATTAAGAGTTTAATTTCTTTTGATATAATTTGATTTGTCATTTGTATTCTATAATCTAATAATGGCCTTCTGGGAGCCTTTTAATTCCTTAAGTAAATAATTAGTTTTAATTATTATTTTAATTTTGTTAGTAACAAGTGGTAAAATAAAAAATACGAATTACACTTAATTAAAAATTAGTATCAATTAGTAAATAATTAGTTAAAAAAAAATATATATTAATTATTTTATTAACAAAATTTCCGATTTTTTTCTTTTAATTTAAAAAAAAAATTTTATAAGAAAATTCTTGTTTTTTGTTTTACCACTTCTTAAGGGAAAACCCACTTTATAATTTTCATTTCGTCAAAAGTGGGAGGCAAATAAGTGGTTGGTTGTTAATTTTCAAACGATTCATACATTTTAAAATTTTATATCCAGTCTGAAGTCTCTAACTCTAAAAACACTTTTGTTAGTTTGAACTCTGAATACTTTACATGCAAGTGAAGGATGCGGTTAAATTATTAGTACATAATATATTTAAGTGCAATATCTAAAAATTCTAGATAATTAGGTTAACTTAATCATTATACAAAGATGTTATATAAAAATATTGAAGTTTTTCGAATATTTTATTAACTAGGATTAGAGCAGCGCTTGATTGAAATCAATTCAAATCAAAGTTCCTGAAGGACAATCAAATGTGGACAATAAAAACAATAAAAAGATAATATTGCTAATATTTAAGTGCATATACATGTATCAAAACTCGGCTACCATTCCCCTTCCTACCTGCCTGCCTCTCCTAACTCACAATTGGATGGAAAACAGTCATAAAGTTACGCAAAAATTTCATATGTTCAACATATTCTGAATGCATTTACTGTATATTTGGCGAAATTGATGTGAACATCTCGATTCTAGATCGCTCTATGAGTAAAGCATTAATCGTAGAATGTTTTTAAGTACATATTATATACGGAATACATTCTATAATCTGAATACATATTCCCCGACTTACATTAATATGCTATAGCTGAGAATTTTGCATTTCTCAATTCTCAAATTAAATTATATTATATGCAGTTATTATAGAAATTTTAAAAATAACTTTAAAAAGTAACAGAACTCTACACATTTCTTATACATATTTTGTGTAAATTTATTTTTTATTAAGTTCATTGTGGCTTATTAAAGAAAAATTACACATTTTTAAAGTTATTTATAGAAATTAAAAAAAAAAAACGAAATAGAAAACAAAAAATCCAATGTAAAAAAGTATAAAAATATCTTTATAATTCTTGTTGTATTCGTTTAAAAAATGATTTATATTTGTTTTATTTTGGTTTATGCGACGACCTCACATGTAAAGGAAGACTTTTCTTAATATAGAGTAAAATATACCATTGGAAATAGAGTATGGTTTTTTTTTATACTTAACTATACAATACTTTAATATATATTAAAGATATTCCATAAAAACTATTTAAATCGTAAAAATTACAATACAAACTACAATTACAATTAAAACTTAAAAAAAAAATTGTAATATATAACAAAATTTTAATGTACAGAATTTTTATATGAAAATATGTAAATTGAAAAGTAATGTTTTGTTCTACTTTATTAAATAAGTAGAACAGAAAATAAACAAAATAAGTACACAAATTAAAGTTATTATCCCCCCATCTCCATACTTTGTAATTCGAAAATTTAATATCATTAATAAATAAATTAATAATTTAATTTACAATTCATTATCGTAAAATACGATTGATTATACAATAAATATGATTCATAAACCTAAAATTGTAATACAATATTGTAATACAATTAAAAAGATTTCTTCAAAAAAAATTGTTTACTTATTTTGCCCTTAAAAGTATGCAATTTTTAAAAATATTTCTAAATACTACTTTGTACTTTAATATTCCGTTTACTTATTTTGCCCTTAAAAGTATGCAATATTTAAAAATATTTCTAAATACTACTTTGTACTTTAATATTCCTTCCGTTGTTGTTGTTTAGACGGGGGGGGGGGGGGGGGGGGGAGTCTCCCTTACTAAGCCTAAGCCTTGCGGCCCATTGGACACCCCTGCTCTCAGAGTCGCTCGTAATATTTGCAGCATTGAGCCATTCTATACCCTTCATGAAGCTTATCAATTTTCCCTGGTCTAACTCCCTTACAGTAGTACTTTTACTATTTTAAACCGCCCTACGATATCGTAAAAAAAATTTGTTCTAATTTTTATTCTAATCCTCCTCCGACCCCCGCTCAATAACCAAAAATTGGAAATCAATAATTTTAATATATGAGCAAATTTTTAGTAGTGAGGAGTAGAATTAGAACGTTAGACTTGTGATAGACTTGCAAAATTTGTCTTTAAATTGTCTTCCTATCTATGGAAACTATGAATCTATACTATATCTATGAATACAAATAAAAATGAAATTCCGAGCTTGAATTTGGTTACAAATTTTCGTAAATTTTTATAAATGTACCGATGCCTATTATAATATGGTTTGCACTTTGCAGACTGGATTATGAGTATATCTAACGACTTATTATTGAATTAATGGAGTATAATGTATGTACAGTTTTGTTTTAAAAATTAAAAAAAAAATATGAAAAAACAAAATAATACTTGATTTAATTTTTTTTAAATTAAGTAACACTTAAATTAAATGTATTTTCATTAAAATTTTAATATTTCATTATATAGGGTAAATTTTATTAAAAAAAAAATATTATTGAAAAAATTTTCTTTTTGCCACAACACATGTTTTATTAGAACATTTTCTGTATAATATATTTTGTAAATATGTATGTACTTAGTATGTACCTACATGTCTACATAAAATTTTTCCAGTCGTCGAATTTTTTTTTTTTTAATATTTTTCTGTTTTGTTTTTTTTTATATAAATTTTTTTTCTAACCCTTTACTTTTCTTTTAAAAATTGAGGAAAATCGATTAAAAAATTATATTTTATATTTTTATATATACATGATATATAGAATTTACTAATATTATATACTTATTTATATTTTACTTAGATAGTGTATATAGAAATTAATCATTAAAAAAAACATTTAAATCATATAATTTAGATATACATGTATATAATAGTATACATATATACATAATATAAATTTTATAAAAATGTTGACAATATTAATTAATAATAATTATTTTAATGCTTAATTGAATAAAATCTATTTCAAAAAAAAATATATTTAATAATAAATAATATAAAAAAAAATTTTTCACAATATTTTAAGTATATATATATATATATATATACTTAAAAAATTGTGAAAAATTTTTTTTTCCCGATATATATACGTTTTTATATAAAACTTTGAAACTTTGTTATACATATTGTATATATTAATACATTAATTTATTATATGTACATAATATATATTAATGTATTATTATTTATGTGATGTATATATATATTAGGGTTGTCAGAATATACGTTTTTTTTTAAATTATGATTATGAATTTTTTTTTCAAAATACAAAAAAAGAAGTCTGTCATGAAATATATAAAAGTTTTTATATTAGAAGAAAATTTATAAAAGTTACTACAGACTTTTAAGGGCCACATACTAATCCTTTTTAAGCCGAATTCGTCCTTTTTCAATTGAAAATTAGTTTGTTTCAATTGAAAATTATTTTTAAATAATTAAATTCTATATTTGTATAAACTAGTATTGTATATAAAAACATGTAAAATTCTATTAATACGAGTATATAGTTATGGTTTTTTAAAAGTTTTATGTTTTAAATATAAGAAATTTCTGTTCTTAATTTTAGCTAGTTGTTAATTTTAGATAATCATTTAGTATAGTTGGTTACTTATTTTATATACATACTAATAATTAAGGTAATATATATCATGATTTAAAAATTTATTTATTTATTTATTTATGTTTTTTATATCATCAAATGAAATTGACAAAATTCAACTAATAATATTACGAAATTTTTCGAAGTTTAATAAATGAAAATTATTAATTTAAAAAGGACAATTAAAAAAAATATTACAAAAAGGACCAAAAACAATTTTCATTAAATTGATTTAAAAGAAATTCAAAAAAAAATTTCTAAATTAAAATATATTATAAATTAACAATTAAAATCTGATTTTAATAAATCTCATTCTTGATAAGATCATTGCTGCAGTGCAATTATTCGAAAATCGAAATCATTCAATTTAAAAGAATTGATTAATATAACTGTATATTTTTTTTATAAATTTGCTGATTCATCAACAAGAAACGACAAAGTTTTTTTTTTTTTTTAACTGTACAAATGGTTAAAAAAAAAATGTAGGATGAAATGTTGGATAGAAAATTAAAAAAAAAAAAAAAACTAAAGGAACCTAGATAACATTGTTTTATAAAATTCAATTAAAAAGTATACTGCAACTTCTCTAACTAAAAATAAAGCAGTTGAATACATGTACATATATATATATATATATAGAATATAAATATACAATTTAAAAATTCAATATATATATACAAGTTGTATATTGTACCATTAACGAATTTAAGAGTTATATGAGTCTTGAATATATAGAAAAAGGATTTTAGAACCTAAAACCGGAATTTGTTATTTAAAAAAATTTTTTTTATGTATTTATTTTCCATTCAAAAATATAAATTTTTATATACATATATATATAAATACAAATTATAAAACTAATAATAAATTCTTTTACTAAATAGAATAATATAGAAAAAAATTTTCCATGTCCCAATGACCCACCCCAATATAATAATTCCGAAAAAAACAACGAAACAAAATTACAAATTTTCAAAAATAAAGGACTAAAATATTATATATATATACGTACACAATTTTTATCTATTAAATAATATATATATGTATATATATATATATGTTTTTAATATACATACTATATAAATATATATATATATATGTATTTTCAAAACTAACTTAAATTTCTACTAAAAACTTAAGTTAAATAAAAATGTATATACTAATATTTTACGTATACATATTTACAATCTAGGACTTTTTTAACAATTTATATGCAGTTATTTTTATTTTACATATATATACCGTTATACATAATTTTTATGTTTTTTTTTTTTGATTTTTTTTAATTTATGGATTATACTTTGTATAACAAGTGATTTTTGTTTTCAAAAAAAAAAAAAAAAAAAAAAAACAAAAACAAAATGAAAAAGAAAATTGTTATACATACTTCAAAAAATTTTCTGTATAACAGAAATTTATCTGTTATAATAGAAACGGAAATAACTTGTAGAGAATTTTTTAGAAGATTTTTTCTTTCATTTTTATTTTTTACGTCATCATTTTTCTTTTTATAATTTTTTTGTTTTTTTTTTTTCTTTTGTTTTTATTTTTTTTTTTTTTTTTTTTTTCTTCAAATATGAAATCAAGAAAAAAATATGATTAGGATAAACCACGTTTTTACGCCTGTGATTGATTATTAATTAAAAATTATAGAAATTTATTTCTTGTATATATATATATATATATTATGTTATATTGAATATTATATTTTTAAAAATTAATTGTATGTACATATATATTTAGTAATATCTGATGAGTATAGATAATAATATGTATATATATATATATATTTATGTATCAAGGTATTTATTAATAATTTAACTGTTTAAAAAAAGGGCTAGACAACTTTTAATTTTTTTATTTTATAATTTGCTTCGGCTTTTGATAATTTATTAATTAATAATTTATAATTAATTTATAATTATAATGAATCATATATTATTAAATATATATATATATATATATAGGTTTATTTATGAGTAAAATGAATAAAGTCACTAGACTTAAAAAAAAAAAAAGTTGTGTCATGTCATGAGACATTATGAAATTCTATAAAATCTTAAAGAAACTCTTATAGTATAAATATATTTAAAATTCATAATTTAAAATGGATATCAATATTTTAAGATTTACATATCTCGTCCTTCAATTTAAAAATGAAGAACTTTCGACTTATATTGGAATCTGTCTACGTCCTATCAATTTCAGTAAAAGTAATTTTCTTTTTTTGATTTTTTTTTTTTCTGGTTTATTCTTTCAAATGAAAATTGTGAAAAGTCAAAATAAGTTTTTCTTAAAATTACTATATAGCAAAAGTTATACTTTTTGTTTTAGGAAAATTTCCACCGGTATTTCAAAATTTTAAAAAGACAAAAGAAAATTATTAATTTTATAGAAAGAAGACATAATTCTTCTCCCCACACATTTCACCAATATATATATATATATATATATAAATATATATGCACATTTGTGTACGCCATTATTAATTATTATAAAAAAAATTTTCAATTTTAAAAAGGAAAAATATAAATTTTGAAAACTTATTTAATTAAAATTATTTTTTTTTTAATTCCTTTACATTTTTTTTTTAATTTAATACATTTTCTGTTTTTTTTTTTTTCTGATGTCCTTTTTTTTTAAGATTTAATTTTATTTTATTATTTTTTTTTTTTTTTTTTTTTTTTAAATTACAATTTTTCCAATTTGAAAAAATAACTTCACAATTTATTAAAATAATTAATTTTGAACACTTTGAATTTATTTAAAAACACAGATGATTTAATTAAAATAAAGATTTTCACAGATTAAAACTACAAAAAAAAAAAAAAAGGAAAATGGAAAATATTTTCTTCAAGAAATGAAAAAATTTTCTTTTTTTTTTTTTTTTTATTTTTTGGTCTAGAGTCTAGACGATCAAGAAAAATGGTTACCACTTACCTCGAGCACAAAAAGTCGAAAGGCAGATTTGAATTATTTGAGAGGAAATATTGCTCATGCGTTTTTTTTTTTCCTTTTCTTTTTTTTTCTATTATACAAATACGTATAACACAATTTTCAGAAATTTTGTATAACAATTTCAAAGAAAATTAACATATATATATATACAAAATTTTGTATTGTAAAAAGAAAATTTTCCGAATTTCCACGAGAGTCAATAGAGGAAAAATCGATTTCATTTTTAAACATTTTTCTCATGTCCTCATCATCATCACACAATTATTTAAATGTGACAGACAGAGTACAGTTAAAAGAAAAATTTACAACATTCATATACGTGATATATATTAAATATACACAACACACACACACACACACATGCAAATATGAATAATATACAATATGTCAAAGAAAAATTTCTCTACACAAAATACGTAAACGTAAATAGAACGCAATACATTCTTAAGTAAATTTGATTCTTTATATTGTTGGAAAAGGAAAATGAACATATATACCGTTATCCGTATGGTACAGTAGTCGAGTGTATGTTTGTGTATGTGTGAATATGAAAATTTAAAGAGCAAAAAAAAAAAAAAAATAAACTTTTATATTAGTTTGTATCTCCTGTGTTTTTTTTTTTCCTTTTAAAAATGCCGGGTGGTGTACTGGTGTACCGTATTTTATTAATACATACATATTTATATATATATAGATATGTATAGAAAATTTTTCGATAAGGCAGGAAAAAAAAAAAAAAAAAAAAAAAAACCGAAACTTTGTGCATATAATGATGGCTGCGGTCTAAATGATATAGGAATGAGGTTAATTACGATTATTTTAAATTTTTTAAATATTTTTAATTTTTTTCCAAATATAAAAAGTTTTTCTTTTCAATTAAATAAATAAACTTTAAAAATTATTTTATTTATTTTAAATATTGACACACACACACACACATTTTTATAATCTTTTATTTAAAAATATTAAAAAAAAAAAAGATTAAAATATACACAAAACTTAAAAATAATAAAATTTTCAATTACTTACTTACACACAATTAAATTTATTTGTTTTTTAATTTTGTTTTGTCTTTTTATATTTTTTAAATAATTTTTATATTTTATTTATTTCTTTTAATATTGTACAAAATAAATAAAAATATTTTTTATTTTTGAAATTAAAAAAAAAAAAACTTAAGAAAATTTTTTTTCTTTGTAATATTTTATTCAAAAAAAAATCCTTGTGAATTCAACTTATCCAGCAGTGCCACAAAATGAAATGATTACTCAATGTGGGAGTTTTATTACATTACAAAAAACCAAAAAAAAACAAAATACAAAAAACATCAAAATTCATATTTCATTGCATACCTTTTTGAAATTTATTTGAATTTTTTATTTCTGAATATGCGCAATAAATTTGTTTTTTTTTTACATGTTTCCTTGTTTTAAAAAAAAAAAACACAAAAGTTTTTAAGTTTTTAAATGTTGGTACTTCCAAAAAAAAAATATATGGGTAGATATTTAATTTTTAATAAAAACACGACTATGTAATTAAAATTAAAAATTTAATTTATAAAATTTTGAAACAAATTTTACAAATAAAGGATTAACAAGCCATCACGTATAACGGTTCTAATATTAACTATGTTGTAAAATTTACAATTAAAATTGTAAAGGTTAAAAAAGCTAAAGCCTAAGTCAGCTCCAGGCTTCAGTCAGTTCGAGCATAATATATGGTTCTGCAACTTTTACGCAAATTTGACTTTTGACTTCAATAGGAAAAAAATAAACGCTTGTAATCAATTCTGAAGATATGTAAACAGCATTGTATTACTTACTATCAGGTTTAATTTTCAATCTGGCAGTCTCGGTGAAAATTAATATTTCAAGAAAGTTGTCCAAGAGATTTGTTTTTAGAATAACTTTAAAAAAATTTAAAGGATCTCCTTTAATATCTTTAAATAAGGCGTAAAATTAACCACTATATGAAAGATATCGTCATATAATATGAAACAACTTAATTATTTTGTTAATTTTAACTACATAATCAGATTAAATCATTCTTAAGGAAATTGATTCTTATGTTTTATAAAAAAAATATTTAAATTTTATTTAAATGTAAAATGCTACAGTCACTGTATCAATAGTTGGTAGTACTGATGTTTTTTTTTTTTTGTTGTAAAAAAGAAAAACGAAAAAACCATAAAAAAATAATTTTCCCCATTTTCGTATATGAAAAGTTTTCTTTAAATTAAAAACGACAAAATTTATTTTTTCAATTGAAACATTGAATACTTCCTATTTTACAGAATTTAAATTGAGAAATTTAAATAAGTTAAATAAAAATTAGTTGATATTTTTAAATTGTATCAATGATGACAAAAAGACAAAAACAAGATAATCTATCCACGTTTTTTGTTTTTTTTTTATATACTAAAAAATTTTTTAAAGAGATAGGTCATTATGCATATTACAGAAATATACTGGTACAAAACTGTACATAATTTCTCCAAGAGATAGAAATGAGAGAGGATAGAGGTAAAAACACTAAAGAAACAATTTCCGCTGTTAAAAAACTGGCATTTCCGTTAAACATTTCAGAAATATTACTTCCGATTCTTTAACTGATTATACATATATTACAGTTAATTTTTAAATAATAAAAAAATTCATTATAGTTGAATATTAATTGACAAGGCGCTGTAGTATTATTTAATATAATGAAAATTTCTTTTTGTCGATAGTATTCATTTTAGATTCTGAAATATTTAATATTTTGATTTTTGTTATTTTTTATATAGAAGCACTTTTACAAAACTCAATTTATGCAGATAAAAATTTTAATAAAAAGCGTTTATCTATTTAATAGCAGTACGCCTAATATTTGAACATTTTTAATTAAAACTGAAAATACTTTTATTAAACAAATTTACTTTGATTATAAAATTTCCAGGATTTTGTTTTTAACATTTTAAATTAATGTTAGAAGCATAATACACAAGTTTATTGAATAAAAAACTATTAGTAAATAAGTTAATTATCTAATTGAAAGTTATTTTTTATAAACTATTAGAACAATATTCTTGATCTAGGAGTCTAATTTTAAATGCCAATAGATTTTACAATTGTACTATTAATGACAGATTCGGTATGATAGATACAAAGCTAAATAAGGTTATGAGACAAGAGCCAGAAATGATTCCAAATTTTCTTATCAATTCTGTTCCATAGCAGATTTTAGCTCGAACTCTTTATTTTATTTGTGATAAAATTTCTCTAAAAATTCAACGATTAAAATGATAGAACCTTATTCTGATTAAGGAATAATATAGAAACTAGCTTTACTTGATCTTTTCTTTTATTTCAATGAATTTTAAAATTAGAAACAAAAATGATCCACATATCGCATAACATGGAAATTCTTATTATAATTTTAAAATTTTAAAATATAATTCCTTTGAAATTAAAAATAAATTCTTAAATGATTTTTTATATATATCATACATCTATTCTTTTTCGCTAAATTATCACAATTCCCTTTATTTGCCTTAATAAATACCAAAAATTGCTTTTTTCAAAAATTCGAAACAATTTTGTTACTTGTATTACCAAATCAATGATATTTAAACTTTTTAGTTGGATTGAATATATGTTTCTAAATTTTGTAAATGTTATTGTAAACCACGACGTACAAAAGATATTGTACGTCGTGTTGTAAACATACATCATTAACTAATCAAAAAGGCTAGATTATTAAGCAACATAAAAATGTTTATAAACCAATTTTAAAAACAAAAATAAAATAAGCTATGAAAATCGTAAAACTCACTTATTATTGAATATATTTAAAAAAATTGTTTGATTATTAAATATATTCAATAACATTGAACTTATAAATAAGTTTAACTTCACTATCAAAATAAGAATACAAACTTTTAGTATCATTCAAAAACATACATAAATTTTTACTCAATTTAAAAAAAAAAATAATTTAAGTTATTTAATTAATTTTTTTATTTTTATTATATATTAGCATATTTAAATGCTTATATGTATAACTGTATTAAGTTACTGCATAGAGTAAATATTACTTTATCTATTTACTCTATGGTTACAGTTAAAAGTATGTATTCATAATTTAATTTTAATAAGTCAGAGCTAACCTAATTGTAAACTCTGAAAAAGTTTTGATAAAATGTATGATGTAATTTATAATTTATAAAGTAAAATGTTCGTCACAATCAATAATTTTTAAAACTATTAAAAAAAAAAAAATTTAAAATAAAGTATATTCATTTATTCAAAAACAATCATCTTCTAAAGGTTCTTCTTTCCAATCAAATTCTTCTGGTAAAATATTTTTTTCTTTTAAATATACATTAAACTGTTCTGGTATAGACATAAATTTTTTTATTTTTGAGCGAAATTGTTTTGCTGTCAGTTGATAATAATTTTTTCTATCACGAACCATTGCATTATAATCAAGTTTGTATTTATCCATAAAATATATTAATTCCTTTACGTGTCCCTTAGGTAATCTAAAAAAGTTTTATGTATTTATATAACATATATTTAAGATTTTTTTTATTTAGATAAAGCTTACCTTAATTGTGGAATTCTTGGTGCTTTAGCATCATCCTCTAATTGTTGAGCAACAAACTGTTTTCTTGGTTTGTATACTTTTTTCGGTTGGTCATCGATTTCTTCTTCTATAAAACCATTCACAATTTTAACAACTTTTAAACGATCTTGTTTAAAATTCGGTACTGGTATGACCTTATTTGGATCGGCAGCTAATCCCATATCTCGAATATTTGCAGCAACTGGCCTTTTTTCATTCCAGTATTTTTTTATTTCTTCGCTAAAAAATTGTTTAAATTACAAAATATTTTAGTAAAAAAAATAGTTTAATTTTAATTTAATTTTTATAGATCAAATAATTATATTTACATTTTAATTTTTCCTGTTGACTGTCGGCTTTTATTAACACGTTTTCGGTTTCTATTAAACTGAAATTTTTTAGCCTTTCTTAGTTTTCTAATTTTCATTTTAAAAAAATTTAATTTGTTTGGAAACAAAAAATTAAATAAAAATACACTTGCACGTGGGACAAGTAAATCAAAATCAAAGTAAATATATTTAATTTTGACGTTACCATACTTTTTTATCATATGATAAATGACAATAATAATTTTTACCGATTAAAAATATATATTTCGCTACCACAGCGCCAAATTCACAAATTTAATGAAATAATAAATAAAAAAATTGAATTTTAAATTTCTGTAAGCATTTTAGTTTTATTATAACCTAATACAATTAATATTTCCATTTTAGCTGCTTAGTTATTCATATTTTTTGTTATGAGTTTTATATTATATTATTAATTGATAGGATTTAAATTAAATTTTTTAACTTTATTTTATAAATTTTTATTCAAAACGGCAACACTGTTTAAAAATTTCTGACAACCGGTTAAAACCTAAACAAATTGTAAACAATCATTTTATCAATTCATTTTATGAAAATAAATTAAATTTTATGAAATGAAAGATACAGAAATACTTGATCCCACTAATATAGTTAAAAATAGAGAGATTCTCTATCGTTTGATGATAAGGTAAAAATGAAAAATTTATTTGTTTAGAAGATAAGTTAATTCATTTAATTTTAGTCAAATGTTTTATGATGGTTATCATAACATAGCGGTGGAACTTGCTTCAGTGGTTAGAGCGGATCCTCCATGTCCACCAAGTGATCGTTTACTTCATGTAATGATAGCGGGGATGCAAAAAGAAGAACCTCGAAGAGCGGAAAATGTTTTTGAAGATTTTGCATTAGGTATTGATTTAGAGTTTGAAACTGAAGGTTCTGCACTTGCACCTGAACCAGCCTCTTATGAAACAGCTTACGTAACATCACATAAACAAGCATGTCGTTCTGGTGCATTTAGTTCTGATGGTCAACTTGTCGCAACTGGTAGTGTTGATGCAAGTATAAAGATTTTAGATGTGGATCGTATGTTGGCGAAATCAGCACCAGAAGAAGTTGAACCAGGTCGTGAACAACAAGGACATCCGGTTATAAGAACTTTATACGATCATACAGATGAAGTGGCATTTTTGGAATTTCATCCCAAAGAACAAATTTTGGCTTCAGGATCAAAAGATTGTTCCGTTAAACTATTTGACATATCAAAAGCTTCAGTAAAAAAGGCTCACAAAGTTTTTACAGATTGTGAACCAGTTAGATGTCTCTCTTTTCACCCTACAGGAGATTTTATGGTTGTTGGGACAGAGCACCATGTCCTTAGAGTCTATGATGTTAATACAGCCCAATGCTTTGTCAGTGCAATTCCATCTCAGCAACATAAATCATCTATAACGACTGTTAAATATGCGCCTACGGCAAAATTTTATGCCTCTGGCAGTACAGACGGAGCAATTAAATTATGGGATGGTGTAAGTGGAAGATGCATCAATACGTTTCCTCAAGCTCATGAAGGTGCAGAAATTTGTTCTTTACAATTTTCTAGAAATGGGAAGGTAAATATTTAAAAAAAATTTTATTAAAAAATTTTTAATAAAAAAATTTTAGTATCTGCTATCATCAGGGCAAGATTCTTTGGTTAAATTATGGGAACTTAGCACAAGTCGATGTCTTATAGCTTACACTGGAGCTGGAACCACCGGAAAACAAGAACATAATACGCAAGCTGTATTTAATCATACTGAAGATTATGTACTGTTTCCTGATGAAGCAACAACATCATTGTGCTCGTGGAATTCAAGAAATGCTTCTAGACTTAACTTAATGTCATTAGGACATAATGGCCCAGTACGTTATATTATACACAGTCCTACTCAACCTGCATTTCTCACATGTTCTGATGATTTTCGTGCTAGATTTTGGTATCGACGCGATCAGAAAATATAAATTTTGCAACTATAGTATATATTTTATATACCTAAATTCTATTTAGAATCATTTCCATTCAATTCAGATTGCATATTTTAGTTGTATAAATATTAGATATCTCTCCACCATAAATGTTTTATTAATTCTCTAATAAGATTTAAATAAGATTTATAATTTTTTTAATTTGAAATTTTTAATAAATAATGTATCTATAAGTTATATCGTAAACTAATTTTATTTATTTTGATGTAATATGCATTTCGGAATAAAAATAACCTTGTAAACAATATAAAACAGAATAAATAATTGATTAACGAGAAACAACAATCAGTACTGAACGAAACTTATCGAACTATATTTAAAAATAATTAAAAACGATAACACTAATAAAATCGCAAACGTCATAAAAACAAGCTAGTGTTTTTATTTAATTTGTAATTTTTTTATTAAGTATTAAAATTTAAAATTATAAGTAATTCTGATTCGTATAAATTAAGAAAATTTTATTAAATATGGCAGATTTAGTATGGGGTATTAAAAATGGGGAATTAGATCAAGTAAAAGATTATATTGGAAAACAAAATGTCGATTTAAACAAAGAAATTAATGGGAGATGCCCGGTACATTATGCGGCTGATTATGGTCAAAAAGAAATTTTAGAATTCTTAATTTCCAAAGGTGTCGATGTTAACATAAAAGACAAACACGGTATTACAGCATTATTAGCAGCTATATGGGAAGGTCACACAGAATGTGTTCGATTGCTTTTAGCAAATGGTGCAAGCAAAAATGGTACAGCACCAGATGGAACTAATTACATAGATGCTGCAGAAAAGAGTGAAATCAAAGAATTACTGCGTTAAAATCGTTAAAACGAAAATATTAATATTAGAAAAACATTTTATACAAATAATTTTTTCTTAATAATTATTTAAGTTAAAATGTACGATAATGGGCATCTAAAATTATACATTCACTTTGTTCAACAAGGCAGTCAAAACTACATTTCAAGAGTAAACTCTGTAATAAAAATAAGAATTGTAACATAAATTTAAGGCTTTTTAAAATTATATATATTTTCATTAAAATCATTTTTATTCAAAATAAATTGTATTTAAGATATAATTAAATTTTTTTCTTTAACTATTCAGGAGGAAATAAATTAAAATTAAAAACAATGAAAAAATTTATTTACGGCTTAATAATAAAAAATTTCAGGTTCTATTTCAAAATTATTAAAAAAAATTTAATTGTCTATAAACAGACGCTAGTCGAATCTGAAAGTATTATTTCTACTCCTTTTATAAGAATAATTAGATTTGTGCGACGTATTTCCATAAGTGTTAAGATATTCTTGAGAAGATGTGGGATATGGATCACCCTTTGGGTGCTGTGAATGTACATAAGGCAAAGTATGATTCGAATAAAATCTATCGGAATCGTTTTGATTATTACTTTGGTACGAATGTCTTTCATAATTTTGATAGTTATTTCTTGGTTCTTCGTTATTTCTTCGATCGTTGCTACTTCTTTCACGTGAATGGTAAGAGTATGACGAAGGCGATTTCGATCTTGCAACTATGTCAGTTCTTGGAAAATGAGTTGTTTCTTTCCAACTTCCATAATCATTACCGCTTTTTTCTTTCGAATAGTTATGGTTCAAAGAAGGCCACTCCATCGGCATTGAACCAGAGACGTTATTTTGAACATAAGGATCTCTTACTCTAGACTCTCTCCAAAATTTTTTGTCGTTGGTATTAGTTGTAAGAGAGGAAGAAGTACTAGACGTAGGTGATCTTGTAGTTAAATTACTCCGTTCGAGTCCGTTTCTTTCTCTATGATATGGGCTACTTCTATGATGAGGCAATGCTACCCTCATATTAGGTGTCGTATCCCTGTTTCGTGAATTATTGGTATCTTGTGAATTTGTGTTGTTGTCATTTAAATTCGCTTTTAATCGATCTGCAAAGGAATAACCAGGAATAACATCCCAGTGTGAGTTATTCTTTTCATAAGAGCTTTCAAAATTTTTATCTTTATTTGGTTGAGAAACTTCTTCGAACATTTCAAAATTTTTTAAATCTGTATGATCTGCATTTGATTTATTAATTGTATTCAAATTGTATTTCTTTTCGATTATCTTTTCATTAAAAGAGTTTTTAAATGATTTTAAAAAATTAATATAATTTGTTCTCTCTATTGCATATCCTCTTGCAATTTCAAAGCGCTTAATTGCTTCTAAAGGATCTATGTTTAATTCCTGTATCATAAAGAAACATATTAAAAATCCGGTTCTATTTATACCATGAGTACAATGAACGCCTATTAGTTTATTTGAGTTCTTTTCGTCTTGTAAAAATGTCTTAACTAAAGTTGAAAATGATTTTCTAATGTCGGTTTTAGGAACTTCGTGGCCTGGTACCATTACTTTCGCATATTGTATACCCTTTTCTTTAAATTCATCTGGATTGTAATATCGATTAGTGTTGGTTAGATCAATTATTAAACCCAAATTGGGTACTTCTTCTAAAAGTTCTTTGCCACTAAATTGTTCTGCTGCATTAACGCTTCCATTTAATTGATCATTCAATGGTACTTTAAACGCAATAAAATTTGTTCCATTTACTTGACTCCCGACCGCTTTATAATCTAACCATCTATCTGGAACAGTATATTTACCCATTTAGTTTTATTTTAAATAAAATTTGTTTTTTTTTAACAAGAATATAATTTGTTCTTTTTTTTTTAATAAATAACCATAATGATTAATGACAATTATGACACATTTAAATTAATGACTATCTATTGAGTTGTCAAAATTTTTAATTCCACAATAATTGTGATGTGTCAAACAGTATTTTTATTACTTTATTGAAATTGAATCACAGTCAGTTATCATCGGAAGCCATAAAGTTACTCAAATTAACATTATTGCAATATGTATTATCTATTTTGTACAAATTTATTTCAATTTGTATCACTTTTTCCTCCCGAAATAAAAAAAAAAATAAATTATCTAAGATATTTACGTTTAGTCAAAAATTTAAAGTTATTTCCAAAATACAATTCATTTTTAAACAAATTATGGCAACACTCCTTAACATGCTTTCAACTTGAAGTTTCAAACATAGTACATATTTGTATTTGTTTATTTGTTGCATAAAAATAATAAACTTTTTTAATTATAAAAATTTAATTATTTAATAATTTATTACAACTAAAAATGTTCGATAAAAACGCATTAAACAATCAGGTTGTAAAATATTTCAAAGAAGATTTAAAAACCTTCTTAACTCATCTTCTCCTTGCTTTTAGATTTCGTCAAGTAAAAATTCAATGAAGAGAGCAAAAGTTTTGGTAATAAATAAATTAGTAAAAAAATGTCGAAAATTGAAAGAGCAATTGAAAAAAAATTCTAATGACAAAATAATAAAAAAAGTAGAAACAATAAGTCAACAAATTTCAGCAATAAAGGTAATTTTCTATTAAAAAATAAAAGCAAAATTTTAATAAAAATAATCTATATTTTAGAAACAAAAATGTTTAGAGACATTAAAAAAAGCAATATTGTTTGATAAGAATCCAAAAATTATACTAACAAATGGAAATGCTTCTGTTGAACAAATAGCTGAAATGTTAATGTTTTCTAATAAAATCGTAATTGAAATTGTACAACGGTTAAAATCTTGTTTTAATTTAAATGATGATACGAATCCTAGTTGGAGGGAATTATTTGAAAAAGGGAAAAAGATTGAAAAAAAAAGTAAAACTAAAAGTAAAAGTAAAAATACAAGAATAAGGAAAAAAAATTTTGTGGAAATTGAAAAATCAAAATCTAATAATATTGAATGTGATTCGCAAACAAAAGTAGATATTGATAACAACATAGATTCAGAAAAAGATTCAACAGAAGAAAAGCAAATTGAGGTTGTAACTGAAAAGAAACAAAAAGAATTAAAAACTAAAGTTCAAGTGGAAAAATATCCTATTGAGGAAAAAAGTGAAGATAATTTTTATAACCATGAAGAAGTTTCTATTAGTAAAAAATTTATTTCACAGTCTGATCCATTTTTTACAACCGGCAGTGGACAAAATTATATGTCAACAGTTTGTTTAGAAAATCAAATGGACGATGAAAATGATGACTGTTCAAACATTAATTCAACAGAATACATTGACAACGTAAACAATAAATATAACAGAAATATTAGTTTTTTGAATTCGAAAAAGGAAAATCATAATGAAAATAAATTGAACAAGAGAAATGTGCAAAACAATTTTGAATTAAATAAAAATGAGTTTAATTCAAGAAGAGATGGTTTAAATAGACCAGATAATAATAAGCATCCATCATGGATAGCAAAACAAAAAATTAAACCAATAATCCACGAATTTGTAGGAAAGAAAATGAAATTTGAAGATTCAGAAGTTAATGAGGATAAATCTACTACTGAAGATAATAGAAATACATATCAACCACAGGATGCTTTTGTAGCTTCAGAAAACAAAGTTTGTGATTATAAAAAAAAATCTATTCCCGATTTACATCCATCATGGCAAGCAAAACAGAAAATTAAACCTATTATACAAGAGTTCAAGGGCAAAAAAATCACCTTTGATGAATAATTTTTTAGTTGTTTTTTAGCTTAATATATTAAATTTTCTAAAAATTAATATTTTATTTTCTTTTAATATGAATAATTTACAAAACATAACTTTTATTTTCATTTCTTTTCAACCTCGACGTGAGGTACATAGTGACCTCTTGTTTTATCATCTCTTAACAATTTGGGTATATCTACATCGGAAAACCTTTCCTTTAACATGTTTATATCCAAATTTGGATTTCTTCTTAAGAGCATTTTGACTTCATTTCGTCGACGACTAAAATATTATTAAAAGTTAATTATTGCAATATCTAAAAATATACTTTGAGTTAGTGAAATATTTACTTTTTAGCTTTTCTTTTTTCATTATATAATTTTTCACGATATAACAATAAAAATTTTTTAGGTACTTTGGTATTTGCATCAAAATGACGTGTTTTCAACCATTTCGTATTTACAAATTGTGGAACAACATGTTCACTTTTTTTATAATAAAAGTTATAGCCTAACGAATTTGTAGTTAACTCGCCCGGTCTTTCACCATTTTCACCTGTTTCTAATTCATGAAAAGCCTTATTTCGTTCTCTTACAACTGTTTCTAAATTTCGCATTGATATTTTAACTTTATCAAGTCGTTCAGAACTTGGAAAAAGCCGTATTTTTTCGTTACATTCATGTTCCATTGTTAAAAGCATATTTTTTTCTTTAAGTAGTATGTACCAAAGTTTGTGCAAATCTAAATTTGACTTTATTCGAAGTTCATCCAGCTGCCATGCTCTTCCAACTTTTACTTCACTTTCTCCCCAATTTTTTTTATCGTCAAAAAACTCCATAAGATCTTTGAAAACATTTGTTGTATGAATTTGTTTTACTGATACAGAAGAAACTCGTAATGGATTTAAAATTCTTAAAATAAACAAAAACTAAAATTATTGAACAACTTTCATAATTTTCCATACTTTTGATTAAGAAACCCAAGATGATCAAAGGAATTCTTATAAAGAGAAATAGAACTACAGCACAATCTGCTTATGTTTTTAAACATGATAGTATAACTATTTTATTAACTTTTCTATAAAAGAAAATTAAAATTTCCTCCAAATAATTATTTCATTAGGTAAAAATTCTTAATTAAAAACTTCTAAACAAAGTTCAAAATTTAGGTTATGTTCTATGCATTTTGACAGTAAACAATTTAACGATAAGTTTTATATCAAGCTAAAATTACATTTGGAAATTTGGCATAAAAATACTCAACAATTTTTTTTATGAAATTTTTAACTTAAAAATATTGTTATTTATGTTAAACTAAACTTTTAATTTTTTTAAAAATTCCAATTCATCTTATTTTAATAAAATAAAACATTATTTTTGATAATTTTTACAATTTGTTAAAAACATTTTTTAAAATTTTATTATTTAATAAATCGCTTGACTTAATCGCATGTAACTGTGTTTGCACGTTGAGTTAAAACTATTTATCGTTTGCGTCTCTAGACTAGTGGTATGAGAGAAATATTTTGTTGTATGAACTGATATGCATCTGATATGCAAGCAAGTGCATTTTTAATTTTTAATTAATCATTTGGTTTTTAACATTAGCGGTTAGTGGTTTGAATATATGTTTATTTGGAAAATCGATTGATAAGAAATAACACTTTAAGAACATATTTTTGTACAATTTTAACATATAAAAACAACCGAAAAAATGGAAGACAATGAAATAAATTCAAACGATGTCGAGGATGCTTTTGGATTCAGGCGCGATGAAGGACCCTATAAAAGATATGCTAAAATGCCAGTTGAACGGTATGCAACTAAATACAACATGAAGCATAAAAATCGTGGAATGGCAATAATATTTAATCATGAACATTTTGAAATACCATCATTAAAATCTCGTGCCGGTACTAATGTTGATTGCGAACATTTGAAAGAGACTTTTAAGCAACTTTCATTTGAAGTTCATGTTTATAAAGATAAAAAATTAAAAGAGATACAATATTTGATTGATCAAATTGCCAGTAAAGACCATTCTGATAATGATTGCGTTATAGTAACAATATTATCGCATGGTGAATATGGATATATATATGCAAAAGATGTTCAATATAAATTGGAATCAATATGGCATTATTTTACTGCAGCTAATTGTCCATCATTAGCTGGTAAACCGAAATTATTTTTCATACAAGCTTGTCAGGGAGAACAATTGGATGGTGGTGTTACACTATCAAAGACTGAAACAGATGGAATGATCAGTGACAATATGAGTTATAGAATACCGATACATGCTGATTTTTTAATTGCATGTTCAACAATACCTGGGTTTTATTCTTGGCGGAATACAACAAAGGGATCATGGTTTATGCAATCTTTATGCGCAGAACTGAATTTAAATGGTAAACATTATGACATATTAACCTTATTGACCTTTGTTTGTCAACGAGTTGCATTAGATTTTGAATCAAATACACCAGACTGTCCCGTGATGCACCAGCAAAAGCAAATACCATGCATAACAACAATGTTGACAAGAATATTACAATTTGACGACGATAAGTAAATTAAGATAATAAAGTTTAACCGTATTTTTATTACATTATTGAAAAAATGTAATTTTTGAAGAAATTAAAATAACATATCAAATGAATTTGTATTAAATTTACAAATATTTTTTCCATTTTTATGAAATATACTGAATAAAATTTTTTTTTTAAATTGACAATGAATTTTTAATTGTTTTGTTTTTTCTTTTTTCTTACTTTTGATTGACTGCATTACTTTTCAACTTTCCAAATTTGTATAAAGAATCAATATGATTTTTGCTATTGATTAATTTTTTCTGATTATGGTATAAATAACCTTCAAGTATTTTTACAATTATGTCTTTTTTTAAATACAAATTATTTATTGTACACTTATTAGAATCTCATCAATTTTTGTTTCCTTAAATCTATCTGAAAATTAAAGTTTAAGAATGAAACTTATAATTTATTGTTGTTTTAATAGCATTTTATTTTTAAAATTTATATAGATTAATACATAACACAAATAAGGTTATTTGTATATAAAGTTACTTTTTACTGTTTAAAAATTATGCTGTAAAAAAATCTCAACATAAAGTATTTTTATTTTTTTTTTTAAGTTTAAAGCAATATAAAATATTTGTTACAAATAAAATGATTTCATCGATCGACATGATATATATATATTTATAAGAAAATTATAAAAGCATGTGATATAAGTTTAATGTATATTTGACATAGATGTGTATTTATTAAAGAACACATTTGACGACTTTAAAATTATATAAATTAAAATAAAAAAAATTTAAATTAGAATATTTTTTTTTTGAATCACATAAACGTTTTCAACTAATTAAATTTTGGATTAAACATACATATACAAATTTTTTGGTATTTTATGTATTTAATTTTTCAAAATTTAATTATAATTTTCCTTTAGTTTTATTTAAAATCTACAAAATATTAAACGGTTTATTTTTATAAGGTTTGAAATGAAAAACTTTATAACTATTATATAAGTTATTATATACATATATAACATACATGTATATATATAAAAATTACAGTGCGATTTTGAATAGCTGAGTAAACCATAGCTAATTATTTTTATTTTTAACTTTACTAAAACAAAATTTACAAAATCATTTTTTTTCATTTTATTATATTTTTGACCGCAAGTTAAAAAAAGACCACATATATGCAAATTAAAACTACAAATATTAACTGCTGTATCAAAATAATTATCACTTGCTATTTGGCAACATATAAAAAGTTAGCTAAAAGGAGTTAACTACATTTGAAATTTAATTTAAATTAACCATTATATTTCTAACGGTTTCTACGTCTCTTAAATTAAAAATTTATTAATTGAAAATTATGTAATTATAAATTATATTTCTTTTTGAATGATTTAATTTTGTTTACATCTAAAAACTAATGTGCAGATAGGAATTTGTGCCTTGAAAGATTTTTAAATTTAATTTTTGTAAAGTTAATAATAAAAATTTATCTTTTGAATTAAACAATTTATGGGTATACAGTATATTTTAATATTTTATATAAATTATATTGTTAATATAAAAAGTAAATTTTATATTTTATGTGCTTAAATGTTTTTTTTTTGTATTTTTTTTTGGTTTTTTTTTCCTTTATTTACATGAAATTTTAAAAATTTAACTAAAAAAATTGAATTTTTTTTTTAATATAACAAGATCAAAATTAAAACAACAGATACAAAATTCATCGTTTTTTTTTTCTAAAAATAACTTATACAGAAGTAATTTTAAATTTTTTAATCAATTTCACTCATATTTTTTGTTCTATGACCTAATCGTACAATGCAGTAAAGTTAAACTATTTATTTTTTTTTTTATAATTTGTTAATTTTCAAATAGCAACTTAACTTATAGATGTAGTTTTATTTATACTTTTTTTTTGAGTTTTATCTGCAAAAAAATTTTAACTTTGGGCATTAGAGACATATCAACCGACTCAGTTATTCAGAATCTAATTGAAACTGTTTCAAAGCACTAATAATAACTTATTTCGTTTAAGTCAACTTCATTGTACAGATAGCCTATCTTTTAAAAAATACATACATACAATCTAAATTAGAAAAAAAAGATACAAAAAATTTTAATTATTTTTTTGTTGTTTTATTTATTTTTAATATAATAATAATAATTAATTAATAAAAATACATATAAAAATTATGCGTTCGTTTTCGATAATTAGTAAATTACTTTATTAAATTTTAATTGTGATAAAATACTAAATTTTTTTTATATTTTCTTTTATTTCATCTTTATTACATTTGACAAGTTGTAGAACCTAAAAATATATATTAAAAAAAAAAATAAAAATAAATTGTAAATATTTATGCGCGATAATTAATATTATTAAAAAAAAAAACACTTAAACAAAAATATATTTAATAAAAAGTATTGTATATATAATAAAAAAAATTAATTTTCTGTTATTTTTTTTTATGTTTTGCTTTGATTTCAATAAAGAAAAATAATGATAGAAAAATAAATGATTAAATACTTTTCATTTACGGTTAATCATAAAATTGAAACATACTTTGTATCATTCATTTTTCTTTAGAAAATCTTTCTTATAGAAATTATAACCACCTACAATATTTTTTTTTTAACTTTATTTTTTTCTTATTGTAATTTATTTAATTGTTTTTTACTATAAAAAAAAGAGATCTATTAAAAATGGTTAGGATAATAAACACAGTTACGAAAATACAAATAAAAAGATCTAGAATAAAAAAAAAACTTAAAATAAATTACAATAAGAAATGAATAAGTTATTTTTCTTTATTTTAATATATTGTTTTAAGCCTTTTGTTAATATAAAAAAAATACGGCGGGGATATGTGAAAAAAATTATAATTAATATTTTTGCATTTTGAAATTAAATTATATTTTTTTTTTTTTTGTTTTTAGTACAATCATTTTTATTTACTATATAACGCCGTAAATAAGTCATAATTTTTTTTTAATATCTTATCTTGCGTTTGCCAGCACTTCAAATTTTTCTACAATTTGTTTTTATCCTTAAATGTAATTTATTTTACTTAATTAGTATTTTTTTTTCTGTTAATTTGCCATTTGTTTTCTTCAATAATATTATTTATAGAATTTCACATTTGAATCTACGATGTGGTAGTTTATTATGTTTTCGATTTTTTTTCCCTCGTGATTCTTTATCTTTTCTTATTTCTCGTACAAGTGTATAAAAAGCATCATCAACTCCCATTCTGGTTTTAGCTGATGTTTCAACAAACGGTATTCCATATTGTTTTGCGATCTACAAAAAGAAAAAAGTTTTAAAAAGGTGAATAAAAACTTAATGTAGTACATCAAAAAAGGAATATTATGAGAATTTTTTTCGAAGTAAATGAGAACATTATGGTTTAATTTATGTGAATTACATTTTGGTTTGATTTTTTCAGTTTTTTAAAATAAATACTTGTTAATTGAAAAATCTAATTTTTGAAATAATTTTTTTTTGTGAAATCAAATTAAACTGTTCATATTGTAAATTTTATTAAAAAATAAGTGTGTAATAGAATAAATTTACCAAAATGATCTTAAGATTATTAATTTAAAAACGAAAGACTTATTTATCAAAAAGATTTTTTACCAAATTTTATTCGTATTTGTATATTAATTATAATAATATGTTAAGTTTATATGCTTGACACTCATTTAACGAATTTTTTTTTTTTTATGGTCCATTAAATGGAAAAATAATTATTATAGTTCCCTACATAAAGTTAATAGCTTCGACAATTTTTAGAAAAACTTTTTTAAATTTAATGAATAAAAATATCTATCTTAAATGACCTTAAGTTTTCAATTTTTTTTGCAATTAAATGTGAAGGTACATGCTTAGGTAAATGTAGATATATTTTTTCAGAAATTTTTAATATTACCTCTCTTGCTTGATTCATATCAACAGCCCAAGCCTGCAAGTCACATTTGTTTCCTACAAGTACCATTGGAACTTCTTCTGCATCTTTTACTCGTTTAATTTGTTCGCGGTATGTTCCTGAAAAAATAAATAATTATGTAAAACTAAGAATACTTGTCTTTTTTTTATTTTTTAAAATAAAGTACCTATATCTTCAAAACTTTTGGCACTATTTACAGCAAATACTAATAAAAATCCTTCTCCTGTTCTCATATATTGATCTCTCATTGCAGAATATTCTTCTTGACCAGCAGTATCTAATATGTCTAAAAGACAAGTTTCTCCATCTAAAAAAACATAAATTTTATCTTAATATTGTAATTTATTAAATTTTAACATTAAATTTAGAAACTTGAATTCTTCAATTTGTTTTTAATGGACTATCAAATACGCATTTATATAAAAATTATATGTTACATAAAAATTAAAAACTCATATGCTATATTGTCCAAAAAATTTAAAATAAAATGAATGTTACAATTTAAATACCTATAAAATCTTATTAAAAAAAAATAAATATAATTAAAATAATATTCCTTGAAAAGGAGCTTCAATAAAAAGCAAAACATTACCTATTACAACTTGTTTTCTATATGAATCTTCAATTGTAGGATCATATTCATCAACAAAATGATTTTGAATCAATTGAATTGTTAAAGCAGACTTTCCGACACCTCCAGCACCAACAACGACGAGCTTATATTCAGTCATTTTTATTATACTTTTAAATTTAACTTTAAAATAATATATATATATATATTACTAATCTTTTTTTTTACTTAACAAAAGGACAAGAACTATTTTAGTCACTTTATTATTGCACAAATACAGTCACATAAAAAAAAAACTTATCTGTCAACAGAAATGTAGTAATCTACTATTAAAAAAAAATTCTATTTATTTTAAACTTAATTCCAAAAAGATATATAACTTTTTTTTTTCTTTTACTTTAATAGAAGTTATTTTGGGAAACAAAATAATTAAAAATCACTATTTATTTTTATTTAAAATTAAGAGTTAAATCCAATATTTAAAAATTAAATAAATTTATTTGTGACTCATTCAATATTTATTTATTCTTGACGCCATTCATTTTAATTTTTTTTTCTTTTCTGTCGGCAATCGGCATATACAGAAGAAAAAAAATCACACTTTTATTAAATTTTTCATTTTTTATATTCAAATTGTATAAATATTAATTGTAGCTACCAAATTGTATTAATTTTCGTTTCTTTTTAGATAGATTTACTATTAGAAAGGTAAAGAAAAAAGAAAAATAAAAGAACTACCACCTTTTTTTTTTTTTTTAGTAAAATTCTTTGTTCTACTGATCAAAGATAAAATAAATGCCTACCCTAGACTTGCTATTCAATTGTAGGGATTTTTTTTTATTTTATTTTATAACTTGATTTGAAGAAAAAGTTGCCATATTCAAAAATTGGAATATTGAAGATTTTTATAAATTTGTGTTGAATTTTGAAGTTTAATTCACCATATATGTATTCAACTATAATATGTATGAACAACTTTGATCAGATATATAATTTTTTATTTTTGAATTTATTATCAAGGTGTACAAAATCAACTTTATTTTGTTAATTATATTTGAATAATTTTCAACCAATTGTTTTAAATTAAAAAAATTTATAATAAAACTAACAAGTTAATTACTGATATGACTTGAGATTATATTCGACAATCGACGGCAACTACGCAACACTTAAAAATGTCAAACAACATTTTTACATTATTAGTTATTTCGAACGCGACATTTTCGAATTGCTTACATTATTAGTTATTTCGAACGCGACAGTGACGGAGGAAAACTTGATACTGTTAAATTAAATCAAAAGCGATGTGTTCGCGACATTTACAAGTGTCAAAATAACGTTGTAACCGTAAAGCATAACTCCAGGTTTAATATTAAAAATTTTGATGGAAATTAAGATCCATTAAAAAAATACTATTATATAATTTTGACATAAAAATTTTTTTAAACTTTTTCATTTTTTTTGTGCTTTGGCATTGCTATTTCAATCATATCAAGTATATTTACAAATTACAATTCAAAGACGCTACAATGGCAGCACAAAAAAAGTACGTTCAGAATATATTTTATTTATTTTCATCCAACCGTATGTCGTTGAACCAAAAAATTTTAACATAAAAAGATCAATTTAAAAATAACTAAAAAGTAAAGCTGTCTTGTTAAATGTATAACAAAGTACCCTATATTTATCATTATTTACATTTATGAGACATTTAGATAAGAATTACAACTAAATATTGTAAATATTAATAGGCTATCGAAAAATGTCGTAAATAAACTTTTGTAATTAAAAGTTTTTGTAGAGCATAAAAATAAAAAATTTAAATAGTTTGCTAGTTATTTTAACGAAATAACAAGAATCGTTTCTGCTTAATCAATTATTTTGTTGTCAGCTACAACATTTATTGATGAATGGGCTTCGCTACTGCTCGATATGGATTTTGTTTATGATATTAAAAGTATACATACACTGGACACACTGATTGATATGTAAATATGTCAAAATAATAGGAATTTTTATTATAATCAAACTAGAATTTTGTTGTAATTTATTTTTATTATCGACAATTTTGGTATGTTCTTAATATAATTTAATCTTTATATATTTAGTTATATTTAGTTATTTTTATTAGTTGCACTATTTTTTGAAAATGACGGAAAATCAAATGAAAGTATTCAATGCACCGGATTTTCGACCAGAAAAATGTAGGTGTAACTTTGTGTTTTTATTTATATGATAAATGTTTATTTACATAAAATGTTTTATTTCTAATGATAAATTTAGTTATACAAAATTTGGTGCAAGAATGTGTTGGAGGAATTGAATTACAACAAAGAAAACAAAAAATTCAGGATTATAGTGATCAAACTTCCTCTTCTCTCAAAAAGTATGTTTATGCGAACTATATGCAATTTATTGAAACAGCCAATGAAATTCAACGTATGTTAACAAAATAATTTAAATATCGACTTAATTATAAAAGTATAATAAATATATTTTAGATCTTGAGTCCGAAATGAACCAACTTTCTCATATATTGTTGATAGAACAACGCAATTTATTGTCATGCTTAGGGGACGGTAATAATCAAAATGTTAATAAAGAAGTAGAGGATAATGATCCAGAAAGTAGTTCAAGTGATGAGAATAGTCAACAAGCGATTCGATCTGTCAAGGAATTAGTTCAAGGTTTTAACTCAAAAATTTTGGAAGGCAAAACTTTCTTAAATGATGGAGCTCTAATTGAACTGGATTCTAATGACTATAGACCAATTCAAAGAGTATTTTTCTTTTTGTTTAATGATATTTTAATTCTTTGCAAAATACGACATGATAAGTAAATATATTTTTAATTAATTGATTTTTTAAGACATGATTAATATTTTTTAGGAAATTAGAATTTATAGCGCAATATGATCCACGTAAAATAGCTGTTATTAATATTAAAGACTTGGATGGTGTTAAAAATGCTATTAATACAATTACATCAGATGGATCAAAAATATTCCAATGTGTCTCAACAGCTGCAAAAGTATACTATACAAAGATAGATCAATAGAATTTGAATTGATAATAATTTATTTTGCTTTTAGAATGAGTGGATCGAAAAATTTGAAGTTGCATTTAAATTTAATCAACAACCTAATCAGAAATCCAAAAAGGGTCAAACTCCACCTCCAACTTCTTCTCAAAAACAAACCAATTCTCTTGATAATAAATCAATAACCAGTGATGCTACAGGTTCCCCAACTGAGGACAATAATTCAGTAACTGAAAATTGGGCTCCGGATTGGCTAGCAATCGCACCAGAAGAAATTCAGTCTTTCATTGCTCAGAGACATTTTGAAGAAGCATTAAATTTAATACAAAAATCTGAAGAGTATATTGCGTCAGATTCAACATTTTGGAATGCAGCAGAAATATCAGGGAAAGTTAAAAATTTAAAAGCAAATTTGTCAACTGTTTTGATTGAAGAACTTTCAAACTGCCAAGTAAAAAGTTTGCAAGCCGCTTTAAGATCATCTAGGCGTCCACTTAAACTGTTAGCTGAAATGGGAAAAGCTAGGCAAGCATGTGGAAAATTACTTAAAGTGTGTTCAAATGCTATAAGGATGACACAGCGTGAAGCAAGAAGAAATAATGCTGAAATTTCTGAATTATTTTTTTGTGATTTATCTCAAGTAGTTAGCGAATTTTTAAGAGCTTTTAGTGGTCAACCAGCATGTGTTAGCTGTAAGTTTTTTTAAAGTATGAAATAATTGTTTAAGATTTGATATTTTAAATGTTTAGCTTTGGTTGTATGGTGCAATACTGAACTAAGATATTTTTCAAACCAATTAATTAAACATTATTTAACAAAGGGAAGTCAACTGGAGAATGTAGCAAAATGTGTTGAAGGTGTAAGAAAACCATGTGCAAAAGTTAGAATATTTAATTAACTTACAGCTTCAATGTAAATTAACTTAATTTTTTGATTTTAGTTAACAGAAATTGGATTAGATCTTGCATATCATGTTGAAGGTCTTTTGAGAAGTACACTTGAACAAATTATTGATGATTCTAGATATAGATTGCTTGATACAGTTGGAAGATCAGAAGATTCATGGCAGCCGTATAATTTACAAACAAAAACTAGTTTAAAAAATTTAATACGTGAAATGGAAGCATTAGGTCTTGATTTAAGACATCATGTGACCGGTGACACATGGATTAATTTGACTCAGTCTACAGTAAATTTTTGTCGTCATTTTCTTAGCGTGAATGAAAGTTGTGCTTTTTTGGCTAAAAATGAAGCATTGAAATTAAACGTTGAAATTTTATTGAGAGATTTGTTTTTAGCTCAGCATGCTATAACACCAAATGCAGCAGTAACCGTTGATGTAATTTTGTAATATTTTTTTAAACGTCATTTTAATATATTTTTAACATTTTAGCTGAATTTTGTTACAAAAAATAAAAGTTATTTATTACAAGAGTTATTGCCGGTTAGTATTGATAAATATGAAAAGATTTCAGGCAGAAGAAATGATTTTCTTTGTGAACTGAAATCACAATTTGGAAGTGGACCTCCAAAACCAAAACCAAGAAGTATTTATCAAACTGATGTCATCTAAATATTTTTTACATATTATATTATTAAATACCAGTTAAACTTAATTTAAATTTATTAATTATTATAAATATTTTTTGATATATTAGAGCTATTTCTGTGCGTCATAATTTTGAATTAAAACAAAAATGAGATTTTTTATATATAACCTACTCGGGGAATAAATCCTTATCTTTAAAAATTTTTGAATTAATTCAGTAAATACAAAACGAAATTAAAAAAGTTTCATTTTAAAAAAACAAAAATATAAAATAAAGTACATATAAAGAAAATATACATATTAATAAAATAATCATTAATAATAAATAAAAGAAAAGTTGTTAACGTTATTTATTTAGCTTTTTACTGTTTTAATGCAAAAGGAATAAATTTGACTTACAATTAAAAACCACTTACTACAATTTAAAACCATTGCAAAATAAAATTCATTGTTCTTTGATATTACCTATGTAGCTATAATTTTAGAGTTAAATTAATAAAAAAAAATTTAGTACCTAACAAAAATTTACCCATTTCGCAATTTTACAATAAGCTTAACCTGAGTATTTATTATAATTTCTAAGTATTTATTAGAATGACAATGGGAAAAATTATGTAAAAAAATCGCAGTCTACAGTACAAAAAATTCTAATAAAAATTTCCGATTGTAAAGAGAAACATACTTATATAAATACAGTAATAATATTTTTCTATATAGATAATAAAAATAGCAAATTAAAGATTTCTAAGATTATTATAATAGTCCATTTTTATGCTCCTGCTTTTTTTTGCATATGATCTATCTAAGCTCTAGAATTATAGATTCATTATAAATTCAAGTTTAAAGTAATAAATCTGTACAATTAAATTTCTGAACTCTTTTTGTATTTTATTGTTGTCGCTTTCTGGGTTTTGATATGTTCCAGTGCTTATAACTTGCAAGTTTTATAATTATTTTATAATAGTGACAAATATAAAAAACAATGCTATGTTTTTTAATATAACATATATTTTTAGATTTTACTAAACATCTACTATTCTTACATAATAATAAAAAAAATTTCCATTTTAACAATATATATAATTTAGTAACAGCCCATTTAATTTTTACGGTATTCAATATTAAGAGAATTTTTTTTATAAACTTTTCTGGAAATCAAACATTAATTGATTGTTACTAAATTTTATTTTAAGCTGATCTTGTAACTTAATTTATAAATTAACATATTTTTTATATAAAATAAGTGTTTAAATTATGTAAAGTTTGAGCTAAGCTTATCAATAAATAAATTCAAAAATAATTATGAGCTATTAATACAAATTGATGTTTTTTATTAATAATTTAAACTATTATTTAGTAAATTACAAAATGTGTATATTACAGTTATAATAAATAATTACAGATTTTTAATTTGAAATTCCATATTAAACTTCGTATATAATAGTATTCTTTTAAACTTATTCATATTCCCCTATATACTATACTATTAAAGATTTCTTTTTATATTAATACTTTTCACTATATGTTTATATGTATTTTTAATGGATCCAACTTATTGAACATTTTTTGTACTCAAATTATATAAAAAAAAATAAATAATAAAACAAAATTTAATAGTATTGACTATTTTTTGGTTTACGTCCTGGTCTAACTTGATGTAAATTTGGTATATAAACACCTTTCAATTTACTAGCGGCCAATTTTCTTTCATGAACCTTACGATGTTTTGCCAAATGATCTGATCTAGCAAAACATTTTGGACAATAAATACATTTGAATGGTTTTATACCAGAATGAGATCTTTTATGACGTGCTAATTCATCTGATCTTGAAAAACGCCATGTACAATTTGGCCAATTACATATATAAGGTTTATCACCTAAATGTCTTCTTAAATGTGCCCTTAAATGTGCTAATTTCGCATAAACTTTTTCACATGATTCCCATGTACATGGAAATGTTGTTATTTTAATAATATTACAATTAGTATTATTATCATTATTTATAGTATTTGTATCAACTGATTCTGATATTAAATTATTTAATTTTCCTTTAATTATTTTTTCATTATTTTTAATATTATTTTCATTATTTCTATTATTTTTATTATTATTATTACTTGTATTATTTATTTTAACGTTTTTATTATTTTTAACATTATTACAATTATTATTATTATTATTATTATTATTTGTATTTGTAATATTATTTTGTTGACGAAATTTATTTAAATTTTCTGAACTTTCTTTTAAAAATAAATCACATGAATCATTACATAATGGAGTTTTTTCTGGTAATAAATTAACAAAATCCGGTAATTCAATATCTAAAAATTGACTTTCCCAATCAAATTCAAATGATGATGTAAAATAATTTTGTTTATTTATAAATTCTTGATAATTTGTTTCATATTTTTTACAAATTAAATTTTCATCATCATTTTGTTTAAATGTTGTCTCATTACTTGACGATTGATGAAAATCTTGTTTTTTTGGTATAATTGTTGTTTTTGTAATTGATGAAAATTCTGATCCTTCATTTCCTATTAATTCATTATATTCATTAAATTTATTATTTTGAAATAAAATTTCCATTTGATCATCTGATGCTATTATTTTTTCATTATTAAATTGATGATAATCATAAATATTATGAAAATTATTATATTGTATATCATTATATTGTATATTGTATATATTATACTCGTATTGTTGTTTTTCATATAAATTTTCTTCAATATCATTCTCTAAATCTGCAAACAACTGTTGAAATCCATTTGAAAGAAAATCCATTTTTCTTTTACAAATCCAGAATAAAAATTATTCTAAATAATTTTTCAGTTTTTTTTTGAATATAAATTACAATAATTAGTGAATAATTAATTAATTAATTTAAAAAATTAGAAAAACAATTTTAACCGAACCATTAGCAAAGATCAATAATTAACGAATGATCTGGTCACAAAATTGAATTAAACATTATTATTCTGTTAAAAAAAAAATAAAATTGTAAAATATTTTTGGTTTATAGGTCAAACATTCAATTTATATTTGATCGAAAGTTATTTTATCGATAAAATTTACAGAAAGCGTATGTAAAAGTATTTAGAATATTTTAACTAATCGATGTTAAGTTGGTTTGCAGCCACAATTGCATGAGAACAAGACTAAATGATTTTTAAAATTATTTTTTTATTAAGAGCTTAGACATCAAGTTTAGCTTTACCCAAAAAAATCGAAACGCGGAATCTCTTGGCATTTTAAAAACTAAAAGTTTAGATACGTAATGATGCGCAGAAGTTAAGTGGGTTGTACAGATAAATAACAAATTAATAAAAAGTAGTGAATCAACTCCGCTAGTTATCATAACGAACTAATAGAGCCAATATTTTATTTAACATACTCGTACATCATTCTTTTATTACAAAAAGGGTTTCCATTTCATGTAAAAGAATCTCCTTTTTTAAATCTAATGTAGACCTTTTTTCAATTATTTCTTCCTGCTGTAATTAAGTGCTATATACTAGGTTTTTTTAATTAAATCCATTCGGTCCAATTTCTGCTTTCTGAGATAAGGAGACTTTTTTTTAATTACAAAAATTTGTACTTGAATAGAAACTAATGTACTTGAATTTGTCAGATTAATACTTGTACTTAAAATGTAAAACTTGTATCTGAAAATAAACATTTACATTTAAAAAGGATATACTTGCACTTTAAGTGAAATTCCATCTTTTTGATGTAAAATTGACAATCACTCAAACAGCTCAAAGTAAGTCCTACTTCTTAGTAAAAATCATTTCAAAAGGATATACTTGCACTTGAAGTGAAAATCCATTTTCTTGATGTTAAATGAGAATGACTTTTAAACAATAATCGAACAAACCGAATTCATCTCACATTTCACATAATCCAGATGTTTAGGATTAGAGTAACTTTGGATTCTACTCCTTTGTAAAACTAGTTTGAAATTTTTTGAACTATCACCCACTATTTATTTTTTTTTTTTAATCACTAACTGTTCAACTGTTAGGCTAATAAGCCTGTCTATACCATAGGTACATGTTGGAACACGGGGTCAATTGTATTCGTGTTATTAGAATTGGTCTTATTGAATTCCACATACAATTTAAACATGAGATAGTACTAGGCCTTATAACATTAAGAAACGTCTTAGATTTATATTTGAGTTATATGGTATTCTATATCTGCGAGTTATATTATACAATTTAATTATTTGTTTATATTGTTATATTAATGTATTTTTTATTAAAAATATATAATTATTAATTATGCCATTAATTTGAACCCAATGGCGAATGGTAGCTGAGTCGAGGCGAAAACCAGAAAAGTTTTTTTCACTTTCACTAGAATTCGAACCCGGCATAAAAGGTCGGAACTCAACCACTGTGCCACCCAGCCGAAAGACTTCAGTATACGATGAATATCACTTAAGTGATGATTTTGTATTCTAAAAGACTCAGAAATGATATTGACGTGATGTCATTGGTCAAAATCAATCTTACAATTTTTTTCGAATGTTTGACCCTAAATCAACATAAAGTACATGCGATTACAACTAATAATTAATTTTATTTAATTTTTAAAATATAATAATAAAAAAAATAAAGATAATCAGTGGACATATTGATATAAAAACTAAAAAAAAAAAAATTATCAGAAACAAAGCAAAAAATAAATAAAGAAAGCAATATTCAATACTTTTTTTTTGTCTTTTTAATTTTATCCAAAATATTATGACAGGGTATTTTTTAATTTTTATTTCTTTTTTTTAATTTTAAACCATTTAAAAAATATTATTAAATTATCTCTGTTTATTTTCAACTGATGAAGCTGCAGTTTAACGCATCCATTCTTAAAAAAAAAACAGAAATATAAAAAAAACCCAATATTTTTAATTCTAAAAAACTCAAAGCTGGTCATACATTAAATACAAGCCAGATACAAAATATGATGATATATATATCATTAAACACATGTACATATATATAATAATAACATATAAAAATATAATCAAAAGACTCAACAAAACAATCAACAACCAAAATAACCACCGCATTTTATTTTAGATCATTGGGTATCTTGTCCCAAGGGAGGCATTAGTTCGATCGGATTCAATTTTATTTCCATATTTTTTTTTTTTTTTTCATTTTTTATTTTTAATTTTTGATACTAATTATATTCATTTACTAGTACAGTACTAAGTATTGTACCAGACTGTGTCAGGTTTATTGATAGCATCATCATCTTTTTATTCTATGACGATTTTAGATTTGACGAATTTTTTTTTTATTTTAATTTTTATTTCAAAAAAAAAAAAAAGAAACCTCTAGAGTTGTTTGTTTCTGGTAAATGATAATTATGATAGTACCATAGTACAATGTAGTATATATATTATAAGTGATTAACAAAAAAAATACATAATTATTTGAAATTAGATTGAGAATAATATCTCATGTAAAAAAAAAATTGAATAGAGAACGTGTACCAAACTTATGAATTTATTTACGTTAATAAATTTGCTCATATTACAAGTAAAATCTCATGGGTCTTATTTCAAAATTAATTTATTAATTTGTATTAATTTATATGTAATTTTATTGATACTAATATATTATAAACCTTTGTGTAAGAATATTAGATTAACTCCTTAACTTTTACCTTGAAGGTCATAATTTTGTTAAACTATTTTAAATACATTGCAACAATCAATTACATTGGTTCTAGATATTTTCTACTAGTAGGAGCATAACAACATCAAGTTGAAAAGTTTCGATACAATTGGATTAATTACCAGATGTAATTTTAGTCTCTGTTTTAAAGAAAGTATTTGATATTTTTATTTTATATTTTTAATTGCCATTCTTCTTATTTTGCGCTGGATGTATAATAGGTTTTTCCAATCACTTATCTTGCAAATTCCTATTTAATTTTAAATAAAAACATTTCAATTTATATATTTGTTTACTTTTAAATATTTCCAGATAGTAACAAGCGATTTATGAATATACATTCTTTTTAGATAAATCATAATTTTATACAAAAATATATTGTGGTTTTTAAATTATATAAAGTGTAATATATCAAACAGAATGTGCGAGTTCATAGTTGCAGTACCTGTGCAACAAAAAATGTTTTAATTCACAGTATCCTATGTTCAAAATATACCTTAAGTTTAAGAACTGTACATAAGGTTTACAATTACAATTCTCAACCCCTACAACCTGCTTTTAATTTAACAGATTCTTTGAAAATAGGATTGATCAAAAATATTTTTTGTTGCGCAAATACTGCGACTATGAACTCACACAATATGTTCTATATTCTATATACTTATCTCATATTTAAATATCTTTTTTCAAGGAAATCGACGTATAAGCCGTTTTTTTTTATTGGGAATCGTAATGGGCCACAGTTGATCGCCTCGAAATTTCGACAGTCTTTAATTTAATAATGTAATTTCAAAATTAAATCATATGGTATCTAAAGGGTTTCATATTGATGAAGTGAAATATAGTGGAAACATGTTGTAAATATCATGAAATATATTCAATATATTCAAATTTGTAAGTTTCAAAATATATTAAATTTCAGTTTTTCAATTTCCAAAAAAAAAAGTAAATAAATTTTATATTTTCAATATGTGATGTGAAATAAAGTGGTTTGGTATTAAATTTTTATTTGAAACCTAACTTGAAAATAACCTGAAATACGGTAATCAAACCAGAGACTCAGAACTAAAGTTAAACTTAAAACATTTTAAGTATCGTATTTTTTTGATAATCTACGAGTTCACAGAGAATCCCGAAAAGAAGGCTTAAAACTATACAACAAAAAACTCCAAGCATCTCAGAAACAAAATTATTTATATGAGATATCTACCAAAAAGCCTAAAACATAGTTTTGAATGATTCTTCAATTTTGTAGACCTAACAGATGTCTTTTTTGATAAAATGGAATTAATTTTATTAAATATTGCTGCTACAGTTAAAGTTATCTGAAACAATTCCAATAATAATAATTTCACAAAATCGTAAAATTTTGGCAAAAAAAAAATAGTAAAGATTCATTAAATTAATTTTTAATTAATATAGAACATCCATTGAGAATATAATTGATTCTGGTGTAGTTATAATCATTTAAATTTTATTTTTGCTTTCATTTGATTAAATTTTACTATTTTTTTACTTTTTTTTTTTAAATGGCGCTAACAAAAGTTTTAAAAAAGCGTAAAACATTATATTAAAGCAAATAAAATTTTATCAATAATTAATTAATTTTTATTTTTAAAAAAAATTTTTATATTATAATAAGTTCTCTATATGATTATATTGAAACGTGTCATAATAAAATTTAGCTTTTATTTTTTTTTTGAAGATTATAAAAATGTGTTTTATAAACTTTATCAAATATCGAAAGAAAACGATGAGTTTATTTTTAAAAACAAACAAGGTTATGTATTTCCATTTAAAAATTTAAACTGATGATCCATTTACATATTATGTACTCCTATCCTTATTTCTCTTCCTGTACTTTCCACGCAAAACTAGTTAAGGTACGTTACTACAATTTTTTTTAGGTATTTTCATATCCGTCGGATATTTGTCGGATATGAAAATATGGGTCAAATATTCCAAAATTAGATATTTTGGGATGTTAACATACGGTTTTTTGTAAATTTATATTTAAAGTAAAAAAAATCTAAAGACAAAACCTTTAAACAAAATGATTTTTCATAATTCATTTTTAGAACTTTGACATTCGTTTTACATTACTAGGGAATTCAGAATTTTATTCTCGTAATTTCTACGAAACTAAGCGATAAGACAGAATTGAAATAATAATAAAATTTCAATATTTTCAATAAAACATACTTACTATTTTAATCTACAACAATTTTCTGAAATACTCGCTTGTTTGTTAAGTAAAGAATTTTTCTTTTAGAATGCTCTAGCAACTATTTTTAAACGAACCAAATTTTTCACTTTTTTGCTGTTGCAACTCAACACTTTAATCTAATCGTCTTTTATCTATGGTTATCATATTGTATATTTAAAAGAAAGTTTTTAAAGATATTTTATGAGATATTTCGGGAGTTGTTAAAGTTAATTTTAGTTTACTTGAATTCCTTTAGAAGCTTGAAACTTAACAAAATCTTATTACACTCTTTACAATTGTGTCTGTCTCTTTTTATACTGTCTTATTCTTAGTCTGCCAAGAACTTGTTTAGAGTTTAATAATAATAAGAAAATGAAAAACACTTTTTTTGTTTTTATTCATTTCGAAACTATTTTTATTTACATTTTTATTTAATTTTTTTTTTCTTACATTATATTTTTTTATTTATATATATATATATATTTATATTTCTAGTCTAACAACATTAAAAAAAATTTTCTTAAAATTAAAAATAAAATTTATTCTAAAATTTATACTTTTTTGAAATGTGTTTTCTCTGTACGTGTGTTTGTGGTTTTTTGTATAACTTTTTGTTTTTTTTTTATATTATTTATTAGTTAATCAATTTTTTTTTAAATTTAATCTTACTTTTTGTTTTGTATAACTAAATCATGAAATTACAACCAAAATAATGAAAGAAATAAATTTTTTTTTTATTTTAATTAATTAAGCAAAAAACATGAAATTAAAAATTTTTCTTCGCTTGTATTTTCTTTTCTTTTTTATTTTTTTTTTCATTTGAAATATTTATCAGAATTTTTAATGTTGGATGTCTCTTATTAGATTATTTGAATATTGTAGATTTACATATGATTAAATTATGATTTGCAGTGAGATTTATTTGTGGACTAGGGAGTGAAATAACGAATTGTTTAAATATTAAGAATTAAAAATTGCATTATTATCGCGTCATTAAACTTATGATGGTACTAAAATAAATTAAATAACATTTGTAAATTATTTAAAGTTTGGTTATTGGATCAGACTGACAAACTGAATACTGCTTTTTGAATGGTTATACATTACACTGTTAGAATAGCATTCTTAAGTATTTGAATAAAGAATTTATTAAGGAGTTTAGTTAATATATTATTTTGGCAAAAACTAATATATTAAATATAAAAAAATATTTTGAATTAATCTTTTCAAGAGACATTCACTTTTGTTTTTTTTTTTTAATTTCTATGTTTTATTTTTTTCTGCATTTTTTTTTACATACATATTTTTCTATTTATTTTTGTTTTGTTTTTATATAAGAATTTTGGTAAATGCTTCTTAATAAATAACTTCGTAAACCGTTGCCTTTTTATCACCAGATCCAGTTACAATATATTTATCATCAGTCGATATGTCACAGCTAAGAACTGATGATGTTTCTTTAGACTAAAATTTAAAAAAAAAAAAAATTATTCATGAAAGATTATGACAAAAATAAAAATTTGATTTTGTACCTGAAATATGCTTGCACCATATGGCGTTCTCCATGCATTTAATAAATTATCTTTGCCTGTAGATACAAACCACTTACCACAAGTAGCAAATCTTAATGATAAAACGCAACTTTCATGTAAATGTAATTGATATTTATCTGATTTTGTTGCATGTAATACTTCTACATGAGAATTTTCCATTCCAACAGCTAACCAATCACCTGTTAGAAATTAAAAAAGTAATGCTTAAGTGTTTTGAATTTTAAGTTTTTATTTGGTACTATTACCTGTTGGACAATAACCTAATGAAAATATTTGTGAGCTAAAATCATGTTGTTGTAATTGTCGTCCTTCTCTTAAATCCCATGATCTAACTGTATTATCTAAACCACCAGTCCATAAACGGCAACCATCTGGACTAATATCAATACATGATGCACCATCTGTATGTCCTTGGAATTGTCGCACCAATGTTTGATTATGTAAGTCCCAAACAGCTATATTACCATCACTACAACATGAAAAACATACTTTTGAATCTGGACTTATTGCTAAAGCATAACATGCTGGAGCTGATGATGTTAATTCAGCTTTGATTCTTGGTGTTGGGCTAGCCAAATCCCATATAGATAAATTGGAAGCTTCACCACCAACAATTAATGTGCGACCATCTGGTAAAAGTTTTACTGAACGTATATAATTATCTCGTTGCTAAAATTATTCAAAAAAAAGTCAGATTATTAAAACATTATTTAACAAATTATTTCCTTACTAGACAATCTAATTGGCTAACTGGATTTTTATTTCCTGGCTGTGATATATCCCAAACTTTAACACATCCTTTTCCACCAGTATATACATACTTGGTTGGATTTGAAATTGTAACAGCACATACCACTTCACCATGTGATAGAGTATTTATTTGTCGGGCATGACGTGGTATACCAACGCCAACTAATGCATCAGGGGGAAATGGAACTGGCTGAAGTGTACCTTCTCCATTCATATGAAACGAATACGCTCTAAAAAAATTATTAAAATAAGGTAAAAATTGAAAATACAAAAGAACATTTTTTTTTTACGGTTTTCCTCCAGTTATACCAGCAGCAGCTACAGCGGCTGCTGACATTGGTAAACCATTTGCATGTGCATACGGCATTTGTGGTCTCCCATACGCTGGATCCGGTGGAGGTCTCTGATATGGATCCGGTGGCCTTTGATAAGGCGAACCTGGATAGCCAGCAGCTGGCATCTGGGGCATTACTGGCTTTGGTGTATTAGGTGTTGAAACAGCATTTGGCGTAGGTGTGCGAGCTTTTGAACCTGGAGTTCCTGGTTTATCGAGCTATATATTAAATTTTTTTAACTTGGTCAAAACTTAAGTTAATTAAAAATGGAAAAAAACTAATTTACATCTTTTGTCTTAAGGCTAGGTGTAGAACGTGACGAACTAGATCCAGATCTTGATGGAGGTCTTTCACTAGGTGGTTTTGAGCTTCCACCTGCTTTATCACTACGATCACCATTTAAACCAATTCCATCACGATCCCGTGATTCTAAAGATGCATGATCTCCATTTGGTCGTGGAGATGGGGATTCCTACAAAAAATTTAATTATTCTATAATATTTTCCAATTAAAATTTGGTATACAAAATGTTAAACTATATTTTTGCTTAAATTCATTAAGACACTAGAACGAGATTTGAAATAATTTTCAGAACAATAAATACAATTATTGTAACTTTGTTACGGATTGTTTGGTACTCTATTCAATTATCATATTTGTACTTAAGTAAGTCTAACAAAAATATATACAGGAGACCGTTTGGTAAAGAAGAGTTTAGGGCAAGGAAATTTTTGTTAGAAATATTTTATCTTAAAACGCTTTTTACTAGCAAATATAAAAATATTAGCTAGATTTCGTGTTTAATATTTCTATTGTAATAAAACAATTTAATCCACAAATAAAATTAGCATGAATTTAAATCTTAATTTTCTAATAAAATAAATTTATTTTATAATATAATAAAAATTTTGTACAATATGGAAGACAAGTTAACTAATTGGTATAAAATACGTTAACACAAATATAATATTCTTTAAATTTTTAGATGCAGACTTAATTTTATAATTTTTTTTTTTTACCAACTCATTTTTTCTTTTTCAAAGCTTTGCTTGTTGTTTTTGTTTTGTTTTTGCTTTAAACTCAACTCACCAATTCATTAGCAACATCAACAACCACTTCCTGATCACTTTTACTGCCATCAATTTCCTGTAATTTTGAAAAAAGAATGCAAGAAAAGAAACAAAAAAAAATTCAAATTGTTTAAATCCAAAAAATTTGTTTTTTTTTTTTTTTTTGCGAATTTTGAAAAACAAAAATTAAAAAAAATAAAATAAATTTATTTAAAATTCTAATTAATGATTTAAAAAAAAAAATTTGGTTTCTTATAGTGGTGAGTTGAGTTTTTTTTTTCTGAAGCATATTTTCAGGCGCATTTTGATATGAAGATATGAAGATTAATAAAAATACACAATATTAATTTATTTATAATATTTTTATTGTAAATATTTATGACATTTGTTTTATTTTTTTATTTGTGATAATGATGGGTGATAATGTTTTTTCAAAGAATGTTATAATTTAAAGATGAGCAAAATTAAAAATTAGAAAAAGAATATGTTGCGTTCTTTTGCTTTAATTTTAAATTTTACTTACATGTGCCAATTTTTCTTCTTTTCTTCTTTTTATATCACCTTCAATATCTAAAGGAGATCTACTGGTTCGATATTTTTCTCGTTCAGCTGGTGAAACAGAATTTCTCTGAAAAAAAAAAAACAGAAAAAGTTATTAATAAATTCATTATTATTAAATAATTAACTAGATTACATATGAACTTTTACAAAAATGCTTTTTTATTTGATAGTATTGATTTGAAAAGTTGACATCAACATCAATTTAATATTCTGTCGTGCTTTGTAATTTTTAATATTTATAAAAGCTTAAAACTAGTAATGAAACAACAGTAAGTCGATGCTATTAAAATCCTACACTAGAAAAATTCTATTGCCAAATACACAAAGTCTCACTACAATTCATTTTAGATTTCAGGAACATTAGGCAAACAGGACAGAACTATACCTTGTATCAAATTTAAATTTTCTAACGAAAAACATAAGTTAGTGGTTAGATCAATTTTGAAGATATGTTTTTTAAGTCTTGGACATTTCAATCTTTTCAAAATTCAAGAACATAATAAAAACAGAATTGAACTACTTTAATAACTTTTATTAATTTCAAAGATATGCTTGTTAGCTCTTAAGAAGTGTGTTAACGGAAAATGAACTATCCCTTCAATTCATTTCAAAAGACATAAAAGAAACAGAAAGAAACGCCACTGTAATAAAATTGAGATTATATCTAAATTGGTTTCCGAAATATGCTCGCTTGTCTTTGGTTCGATCGGAAGCTTCCAGAATTCGAAAACATGTTCTCATCCCACTCGTCTTATTTTTGTCACTAGTCACCTACAACATAAATTTCATCAAGATAGAATTAATATATTTTTTGAGTTATCGAGTTTATGGATGGTAAGGACATACTCTACTGAGGAGTTGAGACGCTGAGTAAAAATATAATATATACTTTTCCATATCTAGTTTCCTATCTTTTATTGGTTAAAAATACCGTAGCAACGTTAATATAGTCCTATTAGAATTTTAAGTGTAGTTTATAAATCAAAAAAAAAATATTACCTGTATTTCTTCAGCTAAAGCAGCACCTAAAGATGGTTTTAAATCTTCCCGATGTATATCTTGTGGTCCTTTTAATAAACCTGGGCCATGTGGCATTCCAAATGGTCCTAATGATCCGCCTAATGCACCCAAACCGGGTATTGCTTGTGGTGGACCACCTGGTATTTGCTGAGCATGTATTTGTTGCTGAAATTAAAAAAAAAAAACAAACAAAAACATTTTAATTTAATTAATTTTTTTTTTATAATTTAATGAAATTTAATTAATTTTACTAAATTAAAAAACAAAAAAAAAAATTATAAGAGAAGCATTATAGGTACATGTAAAATTTTTGTGTATATTTTATTCAATAAACATTTAAAGCGAATTTTTTTAAATTGATTTTTTTTTTTCAACATTTATTTTAAATTAAAAAAAAAAATTAAAACAATATTAAAATCAATTTTAATTAGTATTTATAATGAATATATGAATGTTTGTATGTATGTTGATCTAATAAAATCTAATGAAACATGCGTTTTGAAGATTCTGATGAAATGACTGAAAGGAATTTAAATATTAAGAAACTAAACATTAAAAATTATTACAATAAATTAAAAAGAAAATTAATAAAAATTTTAATAAATAAATAAATAAACAAAAATTATAGAAAATTAAACACTGATTGAAATTAAATAAATGTGAAAAAAATTTTTGACATTTGAATACAATTAAAAATGCTGATATAATGATATGAATAGAAGTGTCAAAAAAATTAGAGTAGTTACATTAAAAATGTGTCAACAATTGATGGAATTTAATATGCAAACATATACTTAAATAATTGATAATAAACCAAAATCATAAAATAAATTTAATTTTTGCACTGAAATTTATTTCAGAAGAGTACCATCCAATTTCATTTCGGAAGGTACTCTTCTGCTCAGATTGTGCTTTTTAATAATCATTTAAAAAAGTATGCAAATTGTAGAGCATACTATAATGTTTTTTTTTATGTGTTGGTAACGAGTAATCAAATTTTGACATTTGAAAAATGATGTTTAAAAAATTTTTAATATGGAAATTATTTATGAAAATTGCGTATATTCAAATAAAGAAGATGGAAAAATTTTAAATTTTTTTATTACTTAAGTTCGAAACGATAAATTAAAAAAAGTGCCAATACTATTGAAATAAATATTAATTTAAACAAGATTAAATATGAAATTTGCCTATATAGTTTAATTCGGTTCGTATGATTACAAAATTTTTATATCGTTTGAAATAAAGAAAAGAAATTTTAACTACACCCAGTACAAAGGTACAGCCCCCAAAAAATCGCCAAAGCTCTAAATATGTATTTAAATGGTCATATACGATATTATATATGATAGCTCAATAGCTGCTTTTACAAGCTTTATAAATATATAAATATAAATATATGTAATAAATAAATGTATTATAGAGTTGGCATACGATACATTTATTTACCGTTATGCGATACTCAATCAAATGGTAAAACTTAGGAACTTTAAATTTCGGAAAAGGTAGATATTGCCAAAAATGGAAAATTTTAATTTTTAAACACTTGTAATTTGAATAAGCAAAATACAATACAATAGAGGTCTAACATTATATTTTAATAATTATACCCGTATGACTATATAGTCAAAAGGTATAATAAATTTGCCATTACGTTTGTAACGCAGAGAAAGAGGGGGGGTAGATATAGACTCAAGTGTATGGATCGCATCAGAATCGAAAAATAAATCGATTTAGCTATATAGGTATGTCCGTCCGTGCGTCCGTCATCACGATAACTTAAAAAATAAAAGAGCTAGGATTATGAAGTTTTCACAAATTCGTTTTTATGCAATAACCGGAATCGCTATTTAAATCCAGCCATTTTGGCCCACGGGTTCGAGTACCTGCCATACAACTTCTAATTTTATATGAGCATTACTCTATACCTATGGAAGCTGCGTGTCTGAAATTTTGCCAAAAATAGTTTAGTATAATGGCCAAAGTTAGTGCAAAATTTGGTTGGTCTACTGCAGAGGGTTCGAGTAGCTGCCATACAACTCCTTCTTTTATATGAGCTTTACACTACACCTGATGAAGCTGGGTGTCTGAAATTTTGCAAAAAATAGTTTAGTGTAATAGCCAAAGTTGCTGCAAAATTTGGTTGGGGTACTGCTGAGGGTTCGAGTAGCTGCCATACAACTCCTTCTTTTATATGAGGATTACACTACACCTAATAAAGCTGAATGTTTGAAATTTTGCCAAAAGTAATTAACCGGATGATATAATGTATATGTTACAGTCATGCCGGTATCCCAGAGTTGACAGAGTCTACTCTACTACACTCTTCCTCGTTTTTTCTTAATTATAAAGGGTTTCCTTAAAATTGAAGATGTTTATCCCTTGATTTTTTACAAATTTTTCTTATATACATACTAAATTTCTAACTAAAGTTCCCTTGATGGTTTTTTTTTTATTATTTGTTAAAATATGTACATACTTTTTTTATAAAAGTTGATGACTATGTTTTATAGCCAATAGATTGGTCTTATCACAATATTTTTAAACCAACCTTATTATTCAACTTCAACTTTTCATTATATAATAAATAATATTATAATTTATTCTATATTGAATGGAAAATTGTTTTTCTAAAGTATTTAAAAAGTTAAAAAAAAAATAGTGCATAAAATAATTAGTACAAAATTAAAGAAAAACCAAAAATTAAATTTAAAAATTCAATAAAACAAAAGATTTTGTATGGAAGTAATAGTATATGGTTTGGAATTGGAAAATGCTTAATGAAATTATGATGTTTTTTTTAATTGAATTAAATTTTAGCGCCAATTTTTATTTTTTTATAAATTTTATTTTAAAAAAAAGCTTTGCTTGAAATATAAACACAAAAAGCGTTTAACAAAAAAAAAAAAAAAAAAAAATATTGAAATAAAATTTTTCGTACTTTACTTATAACTTACTATAAGTTGCTGAATTCCCTGTTGTTGATGTTGCTGCATTTATTTTAAGTTTAATTGTTTTTTTTTTTTTTTTTGTAATTCAAATACAAATACAAATATTAGAATGAAAATATATATTTGTAATTATTTGTTAGCATATAATATTAATTTTTTTAAAATAATTTAATTTAAATTGTAATTTATTAAAAAAATTGTTTTTTTTTTTTTTGTATATAAATTTAAAAGTTCATTTTTTTCGAAGTTTACAAAAATAAAAAAAAAATATTGATAAAAAAGTTGAAAATAAAAAAAAAAATGAGAAATTGTTATTTTATAATTATGTATACTTCATTAATTGAAATTATATTGATTCTATATATTGAAAATATCCATATAAATTAATTCTATATAATTAATATATTATTAAAGTTACATGAATTTACATTACTAACGAATAAGACTACCAATAATAGTAAATATTCTTTTAGCATTTCTGTGAATTTCAAATAATTACTAGAATCCTAAATTCCTATAATAAATTTTAAGTCATTTTCAGTCAATATTGAATTTACTTGTAAAATCAGAAATTAAATTTAATTTAATTATTATTAAAAATTATTTAAATAAAACTATATTAAAATTAATGAAATCTTCAAAAACAGAATTAATTTAACTTAAAGATTCTAATTTAATTTAATTTAATTAAATATGTTCATAAATTTATCTTATGGTTAGAATATTTAATCCTAAGAAGATTTTATATTTTAAACAAAATTTTAGAAGACAATTTTTAATATATATATATAAGTATCTATGTATATGTATATAAGTATCTTTTAAGAAGAACTAAAAGAAAATATCAGTTAACAAGAAAATAAATAATAGAAAAATATATTTAATTACAATCATATTAATTGATTCAATTCTCTTTTTAAATTTTAGATAATTTATTTCTAGAAATTATATTTAATTGATTTCTAAATGGATATACACATTAATGGTAAAATTGCCCTATATGTAAATTGCCTTATTTCAAACAAAAATTACTCTAGATTTAATTTTCATATATACGTTTAAAATTATTATTTAGTATTATATAAATTATAAATTAATTTTATTTTATATTTATTATGTATGTCTAATTGTATTTTTTGAAAAAAAAAAAAAACTTAAAACAAAACTCATTTAATAATTAAAAAAAAACTTACTCCAATTATAGCGTTTAATTCTGGCATTGTAACTTGTTTTGCACGTTCAACTGCTTGTAATACTTGTTGTTGGTGCTCAGCTGCCAAAAAAGGTAACAATTGACTTATTAAAGCATTTAAACGTTTCGCTATTTCCGTCTGTAAATTAAAATATAAATATTAAATAAGTGATAATATTGTGATTAATAACTAATAAGTATAATAATTAAATTGTAAAACATATTTGCGATTAATTAATTTAGGAAATATTTGGGACAAAAGATGTTAAAACATTAAAAATTATGTATATCATTTCAATAAATATTAAATTAAATATGAAAATTTTTTATAAATATACAATTACATTAATTAAAAATTATTGATCATTCCATTAATAAACTTCCAAATATTAAGAGTTATCTATTTTATATAGAGCAACCTATAAGTATGCAATGAAAACTGATAATTTTAAATAATGAAAAATTTTCAAAATTCTTTTTTTTCCCAAATACTATTTTTTTTTATCAGAGTTCTTAATTTATTTCAAATGCATATTTTATATATATTTAAAAATGTATACATATAATTTATATACATAAATATTATTTTAAGGCCTAAAGTTTACAAAGATCTTTTTAAGTGTAATAATACAAAAAAAAGTTTATAATAATAATAATCAATAAAAAGTATTATTAGGACATAAGTATTTTTCATTTTATGTAAAAATTGTACTCTTGCATATCTGAACATAATAAATAGGTACTTATTATGTATAGTTACAAATATGTACAAATAGTAAATATAATAGAAATTACTTTAAACATTGTTCTCATCTGGAAAACAATATTAATCCATGACTGATTAATAATGACAAAATTCTATTTGAGAATTAAAAATAAAAATATATTGTATTTTATATTTTTTTTTTATTTTACTCCTTACATATTACAATTCTATAATAAAGGACATTGTTATTTGTTATAAAAGTACTCATATAAATATATGTATATACACGTATGTTGTTTAAATTAAATAGTTTGTATATTTTATGTATATAATCCATATTCTATCGAAATTTCTAGCCCTATTACAATTTTTTTGTTTTGTTTGTTTTTTATGTAATGCTTTATCATCTTTCTTCTTATATGTATATTGTATATATATATATATATATATACGCCTATTTGTGTAAATTCTAAATACATCTTTCGATAATTATTGTACCCAATTTCTATATATGCACCTTTATGCAATGCATACAATATATATTATTTATGTATGTTTATTTTATATATGTACTCAATTAACATATATATATATATATATATATATATATACATAAATATGAATACTTAACTATATATATATAGATTTGGTATTGGTCAATTGGTACAGAATAACTAAAATAGAATTATAAAATAAAAAAAAAAAAAAAATTTAAAAAAAAATAAAAAAGTTCTAAATGAACATAGAAACTGCAAATATTAGGACCAAAATACTAGAATTCATGGTATCTTCATTCGTAATATTTCTAACAAATAGCATACAAAGTTTATGCATATTGCATTTTATTGTTGTTGTTGTTTTTTTTTTCACGTCTAAATAGATTTAAAAATAAAATAACAAAAAGGATTATAGTTAGAATAGGTTCTATAATTTTTTTTTTATTTTTTTTTTAACTGCTACTCAATTCCTTTATATATACATATATCTATATACAAATGTATAAAGATTTATATTATTTTGTATATAAATATATTTGATTTTTCTGTAAATATTTAACATTCATATATACATATGTGTATGCATATAAATGCATTTAAATTTTTTGAATATACATATATATATATATATATATATATATATATATATTTGTATATATTCGTATAGAGAATACACTTAAGGGCAGAAGGTATATGTTCTAAACTTTAAAATTTGAACATACACGTATGTGTGTTTAGATGTTCGTACACGTATGTGGTTGTCTCTTATTATATTTCCTTTTTCTATTGATATTGTATAAAATAAAATAAAAAAAAATTCAAATTAGGGTATATATCGAGTTATGAGTGTTACCATATTAAATTGGAACAGTTTTTTGTTCATATTGTTGTTGTAAGCTGTTGTTAATTTTTTTTTAGAACGTACCATTAACAGTGGAGTGAAATAATACCTAAGGCATTAAAGATTAGTAGGTCTTAGAATAACAAAAAAAAAACCTAACTCGCAAATAGCTTATTTTTTTAATAATAAAATGCTGCTATGATCTTATTTAACTAGAGGTTTAAATCCCTGCTAAAAAAAGGGTTTCAATAGTTTTTTAGGTTTTTTATTTACGATTGGAAAATCAATGTAATATGTAGAAATAGTTTGTAAAATTTTACAATAAGAGTAAGGTCCTGCAAACTCTTTCAAAATTTTACACTTTTTTATATATGGAAACCACAAATTTTACACTTTAACCGTTTAAATATTGAAATACGCTGAGGGAGCAAAAATTTTTCAATTTTGCCAGTATTTAAAAATCAAGTTTTCCAATGGAACTGGTCCTTTTTTTAAAACATTGCCGTATCACAAGACCTAGTAGCCAAAAAAACATAATTTGAAAAACCTAGTTCCAATTTTATAGTATAGTAAAAGCTAAAAAAAAGGAAAAACTAAGTAAAGTTTCAAAAACTGCCACCTAAACTTTTTGCTACTTTTTAGGACGGACCTGAACGTTTCAATTTTTAAATTTTTCTAACTATATTTGGACTCCATTATAAAATTGATGAATGAAAGTTAATCTGACTGCGGAAAACCAAAAAACCGGACTGATTACAATAGAACCAATTTTAATTGAAAAATTTAGGACTATCATTTAAAAATAAACAAATTTCATATGAAAAAGAACCAAGTTCACGTGAAAAGCTTATATATAAATTAATTTTTAAAACTTAATAAAACTTCGTATATTTTCAAAATAAAAATAAATCTAACCTCAAAATTTTTTTTAATTATCTAAAATCTAAATTACAAAAAAAATAAAAATTTTAATCACTCTGGCAACAATTCCTAAATGATAGTTTTTTTTTTGTATGTAAAGTATTTTCCAAATATACTTTCTCTTGTATTATTTTGTATTACTTATTTTGTATGACTGTATGTATATTGCTTTTATTATAATTTTTTTTTTTTTGTATATATATATATATATATTTATTGATCCTTATAGGTGGCTGGATGACTAAATGAATGGTTCACTGGTCATATTTGAATCACAGATGCAAATCTCACAAACATACATTATATAAAATAGAAAATATGCAAACCACGCAACAATACAATAAAAAAATAAAAATAAAATAAAAACTTCATCGTTATTGCTTTTACAACTTCCTGATATTCAGGCTGTCATTTTTTAGAAAACAACAACAATAATAAAAACAATAACAAAAAAAAACAAAAAAAAAAAAAATTTCACAAAATAAAATTACAGGTTTACAGGGTATAAGACTTTTATATTTCTATTATGATGATAGGGTTGGCAATATACTTGTATAATGTATAATATATATATATTATACATATATATATATAGAATAGTGATAGGAAAGTACAAAAAAAAAATAGTTTGAGTTTATGTCACTTTTTAACTATTCAAGAACAACAAAGAAAGTATCAAAAAAAAAAAAAAAAAAACAAAAAAATTATACAATAAATTTTACATAGAAATTTCATATAAATATTTATGTACTATATGAATAGATATATGCATATATATATATATATATATAGAATGCATGTATATTTGGTATAAATCTATGGTTTTTGGTATACAAAAAAAAAAAAAATAAAAAAAAAATAAATAAAAGTTGGTTACTGGTTCCGCCAAATGTTAGACATGAAATTTATTTTGTACTTTTGTAGGATTTTTTGTTTTTGTGCTTTTTTTTTTTTTATTATTTTATTGCAACAATTTTCTATTTTTTTTTTTTTTCAAAAATTTTATGATTTTTATTTGTTTTTGGTTTTTTTTTTGTTATTTTTATTGTTACTTTACACAATATATAGTTGATGTTGATGTTGATGATGTTGATGGTGATGATTATGATGATAATAGTTTTGATTTTCTTGATGGGGGTTTTTGTATATATATAAATATATTTATATATATATGTATGTATAGTATTAAAATTTCTAATATCCAACTTATTTGTTTTGCTTTTTTAATTTTATATACGGGTAATGGTTACAATGACGAAAGGGAGAGCGAGAAGAGGGATGCGAGGGATGATTAAAGGAAATATTGCTCTTATTCTTTTGTTGTTGTTATTGTTGTTTTTTTCTTTTTTTTGGTTTGTACATTTTTATTCTGGATGTTGGAAAAATTTTTCAGTACCATTGTGATATTTTTTGTGTTGATTTTTATTTATTTTTTTGGTTTTTTACATTCCCAATTGTACGTATATATATATATGTATATAACTATTTGTATATATTTACGTAATATGTACCTATAATAATGTAGAGAGTTATACGTACAAGAAAAGGATACTCCAATCTATAAATATATGCTTCTGTATCAAAATAAAAAAATCAACAACAGGACTACAAAATTATTGGTACAAACATATGGATATTATTATTGATACACGGGAGGTACAGGTTATAAAAATGCATTTAAAAAAGGCTGAATCTGAATTTAAATATGTATATACATATATGCAATATGGTATATGAGTATATGAAATAAAGTGTTGTATAAATATGGAAGCTTGAGAAATAAGTTTTTGTTTTTTTTTTTTTTTTTTATCCTGTTGGTGAAAAACTTATTGCGGATTTTAATACAAAAAATGTAAATATAAATCTATATAAGTATATCTGTATGAATATATTTGAAAAATATATATGTATATACTTTACTATTGAATAAGAATTTATAAAATATTTAAGTGAATATACAAAGTTTATATACATATATATATATGGTTATACAAATTTATGTATAAATGAAAATGTTCACAATTCGAATTACCTGTGAGTATTTTAAAAATATATATGTGTATATGTGTATATGAATATAATAAGTGAAAAAAAAAATATAAATAGGAATTGAGGTCTTCAATTAATTTTTTTTTTCATAGTTATGTTGTTGTTGTTGTTAATATTGTTTGGTTTAATAATTTTTTTTTTTTTTTTCCAATATACACGTATTTTAAATGAAAAACATTTTCATTTATCACACATAAATATGCATAATTTTATATTTTTATATATTAGGTATAACATGAATATGAATGTATGTATATATATGTTATATAAAGTATTAACATTTGATTAAATGGTTCTATCTAATATATTCTACTATTTAATTATCTAGTATATATATTTGAGATTATTGTAGAAGAGATGAAAATTGTTCATATTAACTTGTATTTTAATTTTTTTTTTTATTTTAGACATGATTATGTACAAGCATACATGATTACATATAAATATACATGTGTATATTAGATGGATGTATAATATATTCATAGAAATGTTCATAAATTTAATGATAATACCTTTATGGTCAATTTCGATTTTTTTTTTTTTTGAATATTAGAATTAGAATTGCATGTCGTTATGAATAGGCATGTCTTTTGTGAATATGGGTATGTAATATGTATATATATATGTGTGTATGCTGAGGTCCTAGAGTAATAATATTAGAAAATATTAGGCTTTGAAACTTAAATTTTTTTTTTTTTTATTCCTTTTTATTTTTCATTTTAACGGTACTTCTGTGTAAGATTTTTTTTTAAGTTATTTTGGAATTGGTTCATGTTTATCGATTTTATTTTTGGTTTTTGCATTTTTTATTATTGCATTTTTATTAAATATTTTAAATGTACATGTATGTATATATATGTATAAGTATAAGTAAATGATAATTTTGATGAAATATAATTGAATGATTTTTATACATTCATTCATTTAACTGTACCTATATTATATCAGGAAATCAAAAATTGTTTTAGAAAGAGATAGAAAAAAAAATGGATAGAGAGGGACCTTTGACAAATAAATACATATGTAGAAATTTAAAAAAAAAAGGAAGGAAGATAAAATGTAGAATATTTATATTTTGTGAATTGTGGTGTTATTTGTAAAATTCCAAAATAAAAAAAATTTAAAAAAATAAACAAATATTTTAAATGTGATCTCTTGAGAAATTTAAAAAAATAAAAATGTACCTAAATAATTAAGTTACGCAACTTTTGAGATTTGATTTTATTATATAGGTATTATAGTGTAATGTAGATTATTATTTGTGTACTAAAATATTTTGAACTTTAATTATAGACAATTTTTAATGAAATCTTTAATGAAAACCGGTGGTTCTCTTTAATTATTTGGTTCGATATACTTAATTATAAAAAAAATGGTAAAAACAATAGTTAATTTAAAAAGAAATATGGATAAATAATATAATTTACCGATTAGAATTCGGACAAAAAGTTAATAAAAAGCTAAGCCTTTTAATTTAGATGTGCTCAACGCTTCATTAGTTCAGAAAGTTCTAGTGCAGTTTTAGATTGATTAAGGTCTTAAATCAGATGATATAAATAGGTTAGACTAAGACTTGTATATTTGAAGTACCAGTACAATTACGAGTACTATTAACTGATACTCAATAATTGTCAAGTACTGTTATATAGTATTACATAATATGATTTCGATACTTTCAAAATTTAAGTAAAAGAATCAAGTAAAAATACTTGTAATATTCAAAAAGTATAATTATATTTTGAGTTTAATTACTTTTGTAATTATGTTTTGATATCTAAGTATTTTGGAGTAAATAGGTTCCAAGAAATACTTAAGTATTAAGAATTCAATTATTTTTCAAGTACTCAAGTATCTTACAAATACTTTCATTAAAGTAAAGTCCAATATTCTATAGTAACAATTAATATTAGAGTTAATTAAAAATTCCATATTATATGGGTTTGAATTGAAAATTGTATGATTGTATTTAAATTACCAATTCCAGTAGCATTCAATTGTAAAAATTGAAGCTTGATTTTCTCTCAGATAGCAATATGAAACTTCCGACCCTTCTTAAATAATAAGAAGATTATTGTATAACAAAGGTTTGTTTTGCAGTATATAGAAAAATTTATAGTGCGCTTCAGAAGTATTTTAATGTGTAGGACAAATGTAGGCTGTACTGATTAAACTAATTTTAATAAATAAATCAGGTTGAAACAACATAATATAGATCAATTTGATTAAAAACCGAATCAAAGCTATATCAATTATTAGGTTCTAAAATAAACTAGGAAAAACATCACTAATTTAATTAAATTGTATAACTTGCAATAAACTAAATAACTCTAAATATTAATTTGTATGACATCCTTTATATATTAAAAATATTTATAAATAATAATAATAATATATAACATAATTACTTAAAAGTAAATTGTCAATATATTTAATTGTCGATATATATATATATATATATATATATATATATATATATATATATGTACATATTAAAATATCAAAATTAGAAAATAATTGAAGAGTTTGAGTTTTTTTTAAAAATATAAACCATTTTTTATTAATTTAGATGTTTTTTGTTTTTTGATAAAATATTTTAATACTTATATGCCTATACCTAGTATTAACAAAATAATTTGTTAATTTACTAAAAATTAAGTTATATAAACTTATAATAAATATTTTATACACATAAGTATTATTTAAAAGCCTATACATACAAGTATTTAATATATTATTTTACAATGGTGTAAATTTCTAAAATTTTGTATTTATCTAAACTCTTTGATTATAAGGAAAACATAATAAATTGAATCAATTGATTTCAAATGAATGGATACATTAATAACAAGTATCATTCCAAGTATCCATTGAATTGAAGAGTTATATTTACAGCATATACCAAATTATATTAATATATAATATGTATATATACGAATATATAAACATTTTAAATGGAAAAATATGCATTTAAAAATAATTTAATTAAATTTTGTTTTTTTTATACAATTGAAATTTTTAATAAACAATTTAATTAAGATCTAAAATTGAGAGATATAAAAAAAATATGTTTAATAAAAATGGTAAATTGTGAGAGGGTGTATATAGGGTTAAATAAAAATAATAGAATAGGAAAATTAGGAAATATTTTTAAAATATCTAATGTATATTAATAGAATCTGTTTCTTTGCATGTATAAAATTTATAATTTAAATTTGAATTTTGCGAAATAATTTGGTGAACTTTTTTATTTTATATTTATAATAACAAAAAAACGTCATCAGAGATGACTAACAAAATAAATTAAATTAAAAAATCATGGAAAAAGAAAACCGCAGATATTAAAAATTATTAAAATCAATGGTAAAAAAAAATAATTGTTAAATATTATAAATGAAGAAACCTTTAAGACTACCTAACTATCTATTAAAATAATCACAGTTTCATTATACCCAATGTTTTATATTGAATTTTTGCAAAAAAAGGGATTAAATACGGAGTTATCTAAATATATTATAAATTAATTAAAGTTAGTTATTCATTATAAATTAATTATTCATAATTCTAGAACAAAAAATTTCAACAAATTTAATAATTAATTCTTTTGTATGATTTAATAATTAATTTGGCTCTTTATAAAGTTTTTTAATGAAGATGTTAAAGCTATAATTCATTTATCTGAAAAGGTTAAGTAGACCTCATTTCTCTACTGTATTGTTTGCAATAAGGAATCAAATTAATAAATAAAAATTATAATATTTTAAAAGTTTACTAAAAGAAAAAATATCTAGAAATATTATATAGAATTACAATTTTAGAAAAAAACTTAAAATATAAAGTGCTTATAGATCAAATTTAAAAATACTTCAAGATCATTTCCAAAAAATTTCTTTAATACAGGCCTCGAATTTTTTAATAAATTATAAACTAATATGACACTTGGATTATCTTTGGATCTTTGGATTAAATTTTGATACTATTTATGATTTATTTTTGAAATTTCAGAATTCTATTACTATATTAAAGTAATATACAACTGCTACTTTATATGCTCAAAATATAAATTGAGTTTCTCTAAGTAAGTCATACTTATAATAAGCAACATTATTTTATAACACTAAATTCCAATTATTAATGATCCTATAAAACATTAAAGTTACCTTCAACTCAATTAAAAATAAAGGACGTTTGGAAATGAATTTTATGATATAATAATGTTTTAATAATTTATATTTATACAACTTTCGGACTATTTCTCTACAATTAATAATAAAAACTTACCTGTTTATGCATTTCTACATTAAGGCCATATGACATTTCATAATACTGAAAATATAAAAAAAAAAAAAAAAAAATATAATTTAATTAAAAATATATTAAACAATTAATTAATTTTGAAAATAAATAATTTTTATTCATTTGTGAGGTTTTAAAATGTATATCTTGTAGTATTTTCATATATGTATAATCAATATTTTAATTTCTGGTCCTTAACAAATTTCTAAATCTCTAAGATTTTGGTGAAAATTCTTTAAATGTGTAATTTAAAAGAAAATTAATATATGGATACAACTTAAATATTGGTTTTAAAAAAATTAAAAATATACCACCTTAAAATTAAAATAGGAGTTGCTTATGAAATTTTAACACCTATGCCTGCTGATGAGTCTATAGGAGTGTTGAAAAGACGATTTTCAATGTTTGTAATTTTGGCTTTGCAAGTGCTTTTAAATTCAAATATTTAATGAATATTTATTTAATAAATTATATTTCAAAGTGACAATATACAAATAAGGACAGTACTTTAGTTTTTATAATATAATTAACTTTAAAATAACTAACAAATGTAATTAATTTGCAAAAAATTAAAAAAAAACACTAAATAAATCAATTAAATTTGTCTTTGAAAGTACAAAAATTCATAATATTTACTATTAGTCAGTAAATTATATAGTACTTATAGTTGATAAAATAGAGTCATATTTGCTTTTAGAAATTCATATTAAAACAAAAATAGTTCAAAAATTTATTAATATTTAATTTTTGAAAAATTCATGACTAAAAAAATATATAAAACTATTTATAAAAATAAATTTTCTTGAAAAACCTCAATTCACAAAGACACAATTTTACAATTAAATAATTAATTAAATTTAATCACCAATATGTATATTTAAATATGTAAATCTTTATATATATATGCATTGCATATATACTTTTGAAATTCCAATATGTATATATAGTTAGTAATTTTTTTTTTAAAAACTTTTCCAATTTTTTATTGACATTTTTATATTATACGGTATGAAAAGAAAATTTAAATGAATTTGATCTAAATGCGTAATAAAAACCATATAATTACGTTAATTATTTTTCGAAAAAAAAAAAAAAAACAAAAAAAAAAAGTAACAAATAAATATCCCCTGCGATATATTAAGTTAAATATGTATTCCAATTTACAGAATTAAACCTGAGTCACTTTTTCAATTGATGTGTTAATTTGATTTTAATAAAAAGGTATTCCATAATTGATGTTTGGTTTATAATTGTGTTAAGGAAAGTAAAGGTTTTTTTTTTTTTAAATTATATATAGTGAAATTTTTTTTTATAAATCTTAAGTTGTTTCAAATCTAATCTTGATCCTGATTACAACTTCTAATAATGTTTAATGATACTGATGACTTCTTTTTTAATAGAACTGTGCAACTGACATCTAATTATTTAATGAAGGGATTTTCAAATTAAAAGACGAAAACGAATTTTTTTTTAGTTGAATAAGATTAATAGAACTGAACTAGAATTGAAGAGGCCATTATTGCAGTTATAGAATAACATTAGAAAGAAATACTTATACCATTAGAGAACGCCTTTTTTCACTTTAGTTTTAAGGGAATTCGCCCTAAATAACCTAAGTTAAGTGCATGTATTTTATATTATTTTAATTCATGCCAATTGAGATTTATCCATATGAAAATTGAGTTTCCACTAATTTGATTTTAAATAATCTGTCATATAATCGCTTGTATTATGAAATAAGTAAAAGAATTAAAAACCACTGGAAAGTTAAATGAAAATCATGTACCTTTTACAATATAAAATGGTAATATTTAATTTTTAATATAGTTTAGTCTACAATTATATGTTATTACTGATTTACTATAATTCTTACATAAACCAATTATTATAATTATCAATTTTAAAAATAACTAACTTTTTTATTATATTTTTTATTATACAAGGTTAATAAAACCCCAAACACCCATCATTTTATTAAATAAAAAATTGATTTTTAACGATATGTTCTTATTAAAAGTTAAAAAAAAAACAAAATAAATGGATCTTACAAAAGGGTGTAATTAATTTTGTTGAAATTTAAAAGGACAAAATATAAGTATAATTACAAAACTACTTAATTAAAATTTTATAAATTTAAAGTTTTATATTTTATTTATTTTTATACTTTTTCTTTAACTTTGAAAAGTAGATTAAAATGTTTTCAAATCAAGAAATTTAGAACACTAGAACATATGTTATAATAAGTATAACTCAATTTAGAAATGATATTATATATACATATTTATAGAAATATTCGAAATTTTTAATTAGTGTTAATAGTTAATAGTATTAAATGATAACTGTTAGGTTAATAAGGCAGTCGTTACCATAGGTACATATTGGAACAAAGGGGACAAAATATATTCTAATTTTTAGATTTGATATAAGACTGTGTTATATAAGATAAGATATATAATTATTAATTATTAGTTATGCGATTCATTTGAACCCAATGACAAAAGGTAGTTGGGCTGTGTAAGATAACCAAATAAAAGTTTTCATAATTTCCATATAAAACCAAATCTTTTATAATTTTTGTCTTTGAAAACTTTAAACTCGTTTTTGAAGCCTTTAGAAGCGTTTTAGAGCAATTCTAGCTTTAATTCGTGATAACTTTTGTCAGGATTCGAACCCGAGCGATAGTTGCAAAATCAACCTTAGAATAGAGTGAAAAGACTTCTTTTCTAAATTTATAATTTAATTAACATAATATCACATAAATTGTTCATGTCAACCTATAGTTGAAATAATAAATAATAAATTAAAAAAAAAAAATATTCCAATAATTTTGCCATTCCATATCTTTCTATTTTTAATCCATTCTCATTTTCATTATTTTTTTTATCTTTATTATTAATTTACTATATATATATATATACAACAGATCTAATAATCAAATTGAAACAACAAATTCTGACACCCTATTATAAATTTGTTTTAATATTATTAATTTGGTTTTTTATTTTTTTTTTTTATTAACTGTTCTATAAATTCTTTTTTTATTGAATTTATTTTTAAAATATGCACAACCAACCTTATAATTTAATCGAAATAAAATAAAAAAAACAAAATAAAATTAAAACATTTTTTTCCCACTATAATCAACCACTTTACATAAATATATACCTATAATATTAAATATATAATATATATATCAAATGTTTATTGATATGTTTTTTTGTATATTTATATTTAAAAAAAAAAAAAAAATAAAAAAATTCTTTTCACCTGTAATTTTCCCAACGTATAAAGATGTATACAATTTGTACACTAAATATATATATATAATATGAATTATATATGTAAATTAAATTTAGTTATTTGAAGCCATTAAGCTCGATAAGCTCTATAATCAAACAATGTATTTCCGACCACAGATATATTAACGTTATTTTATATTTTTTAACCTAAATTCACCTCTCACCTTGTTTCAATTCAAGTTATATTTTGCCTATCGATTCGTATACTCAACCCTATATTTGTGTATACATAACATATTTATAAAAAAAAATTACATACATACTGATTTTTTTTTTTTTTTCAATTTCAAGTGTTTCAATTGACATTCGAAATTTAATAATCATTGAAAATAATCGAATTACAGATATATGATAATGTTAATTTTAAATTTCGATTATGTTTAAAAGTTTTAAATGCAGAAATGAAATAGTATTTTTAATTTTAAAATTAAGTTGTTTTAAGGTCCAAAGTCGGAGAATTTTTCATGGGGTTTAGCTTCTAAATGAAATTGAATAATAAATACTTTTGGTTGCTTGTTGTTCAATTTGTCAAATATACTTTCAATTTTATGATCTGAATTGGTAAGTAAAATGTGGCCTACTTTATAAATTTTGACAGGTGAAAATTTGACATGTTTAACAAAACCTTGAAATATTTAAAGATTTAAAAAGTTTTTAAAATTTTTCGACTGATATTTATCGAATGTTCAATTATTATTAAATAAAAGAAGTTGTCTAGCTCTAACTGTTCTACAAATTGTGTTGAAATAAGGTAACTGGCAGATCTACCAAAGTATTTATCTGAAATATAAACTTATGGATATATAAAAGATTTGCGTAATTAAGAGGTACATAGTAATCCCTTAAGACGTAAATGTAAAATAACTTTGCTTTTCTATGAAAAATGCCAAATGTAAGTTTGAATGTAGAAACTGTTATACTTAAATATTCAAATGAAAAGTTACAATAATTGTAAAGAATAGTTAATATGTTATTTTTTGTAAATATTCACATTCAATAACACGTCCCTATTCCTTTTAAAACCGAAATATATATAATAATATTCACGAATACTTAGTATAATTTCGAATGTTCATTGTAAAAAAATATATAAAAATTTAATTTTTTAATATATTTGTATAACAAAATAGAAAACAATGACATATTTATGTATGTGGTTGTGTTTACTGAAAACCACGATATTTTACTATATTTAATGTCATTTTATATTGAAATTTAAAAAAAAAAAAAACAAACAAAATAAATGAATAAAAAAATAAAGTAAAAAAAAAAATATAACAACCATGGTGAAAGCGAACATTAAAAATGATCCTATATTTGTTTTTTGATTTTTTTTTTAATTTGTTTTGTTTTAATTTTATTTTTTTTGTCGCATCGATTTAGTTACAAGTTGGTTTTTTATGTTCTCTCACACCTAAAAAAGAATTCATTATTATACTATGATTACGGTATTATCACGTATTACATTTAAATTTTCTAAACTATTTTTAATTCTCATCCTTTTAATTTCTATATATAAAATGTGTAATTATTTCTTAAATAGCGTTTATAATGCAATTTTTGAACGTGTTGGAAACACAACCGCGTAAAACCATTTTATATGAAAAAGCTCTTATTCAGAGTTGGAAATTTTAAATCTTAAAAAAGTTTGGATCTTCAGACTATACAAGTAAATGGTCTTTAAAATTTGAAAAAAATTACTATCATTCATATTTTATTCTTCACATCTTTTTTATATTTCATCTAATGTTTTCCATCCTTTTTAATCTAAGAATCCTAAATATCTTAAACGCAAGTCTTAAATACTTCCAAATTCCTATCCTAGAAACCAAACTGTATACTTGTATTTGTATCACAGTTCCCCCACTAAAGTCTGGGTCGAAAAGGCCAGACCATAGACCATTTTGTATTTTAAAATCACATACTACCCATAAAGAAGGTGGCTTTCGAAGCTTTTCATTTCTTTCGTAAAATAAAATCAACTTTAAATTGAGACAACGATGTCTATCGATAAATATAAAAAATTTTTATAAATTTATAAATTCTGACGTTAATTAATTTAAATGAAATTATATAACATCGATTTTTTCGACAAATTTTACAAGTAATATTTTTATTTACATTATTAAATACTCTAATAACCTAAAAGTATGCAATATTTCTAAAATTATATTAAAACTTGAAATTCTTCAAAGGATTTACATAGATTGCTTAAACTTTTGTACATGTATTAGATGAACAATAAAATCCCACTTAATTGTTTTAAAATACCCCTTTCACCCCCTCTTAATATAATTGAAGAACAAACTTGTAAATTTATTTACAACCTTCTGTTTTATAGTTGTTATATTTATAATTTTAAAAGCTATCAAACAACTTAAGTGCTAATTCAGTATTAACTAAATATAAATGATTTTTTTTTTATATTATTTTAATACACGCAAAAAAAACATTTGTTTTTTTTTTTTTTTTTTTTTTAATATGGGATTAAATTTTTTTGTTGTAATTATTCATTCATTTCGAAACAATAATTAATTTTTATATTTAAAGTTTATTCCTTTTTTTTTTTTTTGTTTTCCTATAAATGTTCGCAATCACTTATTCATATTTGATACACTTCTGTTTAAATACGAGTCACAAGGAACGAGAGGAATTAGAGTGAGAGAGAAAATGAATTAATATTTATAAAAAAAAAATGAAACAAAAACCAAAACCAGTAAGAAAAATATATATATATATTTCCCATTCATTTAATTTATCAACCCCAATCAACCAAACAATCAACTCTTAAACCCACTACATTATAAAAATTTTTTTTTTTTTAAATTTAAATTTATTTTCTACTCTTATCGAACCCTTACCTCTTTATATTTACTTACCCCTTTTCAACTATATACACACACTCAATAGTATGAACATATACAATAATTCACCTCAATATCTACTACCACCCTTTTTTGTCATTAATTTAATGTTACGCCTTAATTTGAATGCGGTTAAAATAAAAAACAAAAAAAAAAATAACGAAATTCAGGGCCTATTATAATTTTATCAGGCTCAGGTTTTGTTTTGTTTTCTACCACTTTTATTGTTTTTGTTTTTTGTATTTCTCATTCTTTTTTTTTTCCTCTGGTATACAATAAATGTAGGGTAACAACACAGGTAACATAATAAACATAATAAATAGTAATAAAATAAAAAAATGAGGTAAAAAGTGATTTCATATTTTCAAAAAAAAAAAAAAACATGGATTTTGTTTTTTTTTTTTCGGTTAGGAAGGGTAATGTTTTAAATGTAAAAGGGGATGCGGGTTAAATTTAGTGTATTATAGAAGTATAATAGAACATGGTAGGAAGATGGTTGATGTTTTTTAAATGGAAAACAACAAAACAAAAAATACCAGGATAATTAATGTTATTCGTTGAAATTTTCAAAATTATTAACTTTTCAACAAAAAAAAAAAAAAAATACCGAAATATTTGAATAAAAATGGGGATAATTTATGAAATTTTTTATTTTTTTCATACCTCTTTTTTTTCTATAATATTTTCATACACGTTTATATATAGGAGTACACATGTACATATGTATTAAAAAAAAATGTTATTATAATTTTTTTTTTTATGAATATTTACGCACATAGGTAATTAAGTACATTACTGGTAAAAAGTAAAAAGTTGCAAAATTCTCGGTACATTAAAAATTCGAAGAAAGATTACGTTTAGTAAACGCTGTTTGACATTATATTATATGTAACTGAAATATAATATAAGTATGAGTTAGTTGATATGTATAAAAACCTTTATTGGTATAGGTTTTAATTTAAAACAATTTTATTAACTTAATCAATCCTTATCAATCAATAAAAAAAACCTCCATATAGGTTCTCATGAATGTAAATGGATATTTAAATTATAAAAAATTAAACTTACAATTAAATATTTATAATAAAAATACATACAAAATGTATAACTAGGTGTCAATATTCTAAAACTAGACTTAAAATTAAATAAATCAAAAGGAAAAAGCAATTTAAGAAGATGAGTTATGTTGTAAATACTTTCGGAATGAAAAAATATATTACCCCTATAATTATGCAATATTCTTGTATTTGTTACTGGTACATTCTTTTATGTGGTTCTTTACTAATACTCCAGAAAATGATGTAATATCTCATATATTTTACCACAGTGAGGAGGAGTTGGTTCTAAAAACTTTAGCCTCAGATATTATAGTCCTCATAAAGCATTTTTACGGAGAATAAGACTAGGCTTCAGTTTCTTTAATCGTTATATTCACTAATCCCTTGATTACTCGGCTGTAGCTATTATATAAGATTATGAATCCGCAAATGTTAATTTTACGCGCCATCTATTATCCTACACAAGAGTTGTTTTTAAATTTATATTAATTCTTATCTTATATTACGATATAATTATACAATTTTACGATATTTTTTTATTAGTTATGATCTGACCGGAGTTTAAACCCGAGACTCTACGGCGTCTTTACCACTGCGGCTTTCATCAAATCATTAATCATTCTAACTTAGAATAATTAGTTTTGTTTAGACACTTATTATTATAAAATAAATTAAAATCATACTAATATGTATATTTATTAATTAATTATTATAAAATAGAACAAAACTTATCTTTCAATATGTTAGTATCTATCTAAACATTGTCAATATAAAAACCGTTATTAAACTACCAACTAATAGTGTTGTAAATTGATTGCGTGTTAAATAAAATAAAATAAAAAAACCATAGACATAATATAGATATTAAAAAACAAAAAATAAAAAAAAAATAAATACAAAAATGTCATCAAATATTTTGGAATACAAAAATTTATTTAAAAAATTCTTTTTCGATTAACAAATTAAGTTTATGGGGAAAAGTTTTTTCGCTTTTGTTGATTTTATGGGGTGTTTGATTTTATATTTTGTAGATAAAAAATAAAAACAAGGGAAAACAGATTTACCTACAATGAAAAAACAAAATAACAATGATTTAATTTGATATGGGAATATAATTGATTACATTTTTTTTTAACCCTCTCAAGTATTATGTTATATATAGATTTCATTTATACTTGGTTTTATTTTTTTGCATATTAAATTTTCATATTAGAAATGAATCACTTTAATTAATTATCTGTAAGGGGGTTTTATATTTGGATTGTAAAAAAACGAAAGTAATTTACTACCCCTGACTTAATTACCCCTGTAGGTTTTCTTTTAAAAATGTAATTTTAGAATTGAAACAGTAGTATATGAGAATCAAAATGAATTATGAGAATTGACATTTAAAATTTTGACATTTGAAACGTCCATAAAGCGTTATTACATTTGAAAAGTCAATAAGTTGCGTCAATTAAAAAATGTTTTCTTCCCCATATTATTGTTTTAACATTTTTATGACTCACTAACTTTTAATTTCACTTCTGAAAATCAATTACGAAAATAAAACGATGATATTTGATGGAAATAAGTTAGTTAATACAAATGAATTTGAAATAATTTTAAAATCAGATATGTTTTTTTTTTATTGAATTTAAAATTCTATAACACAATATTCACATATTTAATTTTGAGATTTCTATAAATTTCCCTATAAATTTGTAAAACAAGTAGTCATTTAAAATCAAAATACAAATTATTCTTATATTCGAAATTTTTTCAATTAAAAATAAATAAAATTTTAATTTAAATGAGGTTATAAAAACTAGTAAACAATTCAAAAACAAGTTTTTGATGCAATATTTATCCAAAGCGTAATGCAATTAAATTCCAAAATAAAAGCAGTATTTGTAAATACATGTATTTATACATATATAGGTATATTTTCAAAAAAAAACCATTTTTATATACATACAATCAATATAAATGATTATATTTACATAAAATATTGTTAATTCTAATTTAATTTTTCAGATAGAAAAAAACAAAACTGAAACTGTTGAAATATAAAAATTTATAACATTTCAACATTAAAATTATAATTAACAGTGTTATCCTGTAACTAATTAAAAAACGTTTAGCCATTTTATATATAAATTATATTTATATATATATATATATATAAACATTTTATTTTTACGGTAATTTATACCACGTAATTATTAAAAAAAAAATATATATATACATATAATATATATATATATATATACTATCTATGAGTAATTTTTTAATTACAGTACTATCCAAAAATTTTAATTTGATTTGATTACTAAGTGAAACGTTTGAATTTATTGGATCTTGGTCGTATTACACCAACAATTTATCACTGATCAAATAATCATTTTCTTGATAAATTTTTATTGCACCGGAATATTTGACAACAAACCAATCAAGTACGGATTAGTGAAAATCACTCAGTTATTGAAAACTGAGTATTTGATTAGGGAAGTGGTTGGTGCAATTGCTGTAATCTGTTTAGAATTTAATAATTTTATTCGACTAAATATATAATATCAAATTTTTATGATTTCAAGGTCTAGTTAATTTATGTTTTTATATCCTTTTTCACCTCTTCAAAAAGTACAATGCATTCATCAAGCTATTTAGACAAAGCTTCAGTTTAATTAATCATCGTTTTCACCAAGTCTTTGATTACTCGACTGTAGTAAATTGTCTAAGTTATGAGTACAGAAATGCTAAATTGTGTGCCCCAAAAGTTATTATTACATAATTCGTAAAGTAAGTGACAACATTTTTTAGCAAGTTAGTGTACTTAACACATTAAATTTTTTTTTTAATAATCAATATAAAAAATACTTTAGTTTAAACTAACTAAAACGAGGAAGAGTGTGGTAGAGTAGACTGTGTCAACTCTGGGATACCCGTATGGCCGTTATATAAACACTAGCTAATACCCGGTGCGCGTTGCTGCGCCTCTCAATAGAGGTTTAATAGGAGTTGATGTTACTACAAAAAGTTAACACAAAAATTACACACGGTTTACACATGTTAATTTTGTAATGTATGAAAGCAATCTTTTTAAATCGATTTTTCTAGGATTATTCTAGTAATTTTTGAAACTTTCTGTAATTCAAAGCAGTACAAACTACTTTCCAAAGTTTGACGTCATTTACTTCCACAAAAATTTTTTGACCAATCGTAGGACCGACTGTTAACATACTCAACTCCATTTTCAAGTTGCTTCACACATATAAAATTTGAGGTCAACCGGTCAAATCGTTTCTAATTTAGAGTTAAGTAACGCAAAAATCTATAAAAGCCACTGTGCCCCATTGGGTTAACGGAACTATACTTTCTCTTTGGGCAAAGCAGTATTGCGCTAAATTGGACGTAATTTTCTTCCAAATCTCTTTTTTGTCAATCGTCGGGCCGGCATGAATTAACCAATTGCAAGTCTGTAAAAAGAGCTAATTTCATTCTCAAAACGGAACATATACACAAAATTTGAAGAAAATCGGTTAAACCGTTTCTAATTTAGAGTAAAGTAACCAAAAACTTTATAAAAAGCTGTTGAGTCGCAATGGGTTAATGCAACTCAATAAAATTTTTGTGTGGGCTTTCTTTTTAGCCAAAGCAGAATTTCGTAAAATCGGACAAAATTTGAACCCAACATTTTTTTTGACCACCCGTCGGCCCGACATGGGTTAACAAATTCCAAATCTTTTAATAGTGTCAACTCAATATTCACAGGAGAGCACGTATACAAAATTTGAAGAAAATCGGTCAAACCGTTATTAATTTAGAGTTAAGTATTGAAAAAACCTAAAAAAAGCTGTTGGGCCCGCAACTCAATAAAATTTTTGTGTGGGCTTTCTTTTTAGCCAAAGCAGAATTTCGTAAAATCAGACAAAATTTGGACCCAACATTTTTTTTGACCTCCCGTCGGCCCGACATGGGTTAACAAATTCCAAAACTGTTAATAGAGTCAACTCAATTCTCAAGGAGCATTACGTATACAAAATTTGAAGTCAATTGGTAAAACCGTTTCGAATTTAGAGTAAAGTATTGAAAAAACCTATAAAAAGCTGTTGGGCCCCAATGGGTTAATGGAACTCAACAAAATTTTTTTTGGGGCTTTCTTTTAAGTCAAAGCAGAATTTCGTAAAATCGGACAAAATTTAGACCCAAAATTTTTTTTGACCACCCGTCGGCCCGACATGGTGGTCAAATTCCAAAACTGTTAATAGTGTCTACTCAATCCTCAAGGAGCATCACGTATACAAAATTTGTAGTCAATTGGTCAAACCGTTTCGAATTTAGAGTAAAGTATTGAAAAAACTTATAAAAAGCTGTTGGGCCCCAATGGGTTAATGGAACTCAACAAAATTTTTTTTGGGGCTTTCTTTTAAGTCAAAGCAGAATTTCGTAAAATCGGACAAAATTTTGACCCAAAATTTTTTTTGACCACCCGTCGGCCCGACATGGGTTAACAAATTCCAAAATTCTTAATAGTGTCTACTCAATTCTCAAAGAGCATCACGTATACAACATTTTAAGTCAATCGGTCAAACCGTTTTCATTTTAGAACAAAGAAGTTTAAATACTTGCACCACAGCCCCAACTTGGCGGTCCGTTAGAGCAAAATTTTTGGGCCACGATTTCCTTCCGAACCCAAAAACATCTATATACAAATTTTCATGAAAATCGGCTGGGCAGTTTAGGAGCCAACTCGCTACATACAAACAAACAAACAAACAAACAAACAAACAAACAAATAAACAAACTTTCGCTTTTATATATATAGATTATATCATTATTATTATAAACATTAATTACTTTTGGCAAAATTTCAAACATACCAGCTTTATTATGTGTAGTGTAATGCTCATATAAAAGAAGGAGTCGTATGGCGGCTACTCGAACCCTCTGCTGTAGACCAACCAAACTTTGCAGCAATTTTGGTCATTACACTAAACTATTTTTGGCAAAATTTCAGACACCCAACTTCAATAGGTATAGAGCAATGCTCATATAAACTAAGAAGTTGTATGGCAGCTACTGGAACCCTTTGCAGTAGTCCAACCAAATTTTGCAGTAACTTTGGCCATTACACTAAACTATTTTTGGCAAAATTTCAGACACCCAGCTTCATTAGGTGTAGAGTAATGCTCATATAAAATAAGAAGTTGTATGGCAGCTACTCGAACCCACTGCAGTAGACCAACCAAATTTTGCAGAAACTTTGGCCATAAAACTAAACTACTTTTGGCTAAATTTCGGACACGCAGCTGTAATAGGTACAGAGTAATACTCATATAAAAAAAGAAGTTGTATGGCAGCTACTCGTACCCATGGACCAAAATGGCTGGATTTAAATAGCGATGACGGCTCTTGCATAAAAACGAATTTGCGAACATTTCAAGATCCTAGCTCCTTTAGTTTTTGAGTTATCGTGGTGACGGACGGACAGACAGATGGAAGGACAGACGGACAGACAGACGGACGGACAGACGGACAGACGGACAGACGGACAGACGGACAGACAGACGGACGGACAGACGGACGGACGGACATACATAGCTAAATCGATTTATTTTTCGATTCTGATCCGATCCATACACTTGAGTCTATATCTATTCCCCCTACTTCTCTGCGTCACAAACGTAATGGCAAATTTATTATACCCTTGGACTATATAGTCATACGGGTATAAAAAAAAAATTTAAAAATAGGATTACCTATTCAATAAAATAGGTTATGATTACTATATTTTATTAAATATAATGATAATGTGGTAAAAAGTATAGGTATTTTGGTTTTTCAATAAGGTAAACCACTGTAAAAGGCTAATGATGTTGACAATTTTTTTTTTTTTTTGGTTTTCTAAATTTTAGAAAAAAAAAATTGTATTTATAACCAAATTATACTATACAAATTTTTTAATTATATCGTTATTATTGATTGCAGATTTTCCATCATTATGAATTGTTCCATAAAAAACAAATAATTTGAATGTTTACTTCCAAACTTTATAATTGAATATTATATTCATTGTTATTTTACACTTTAAGTGAATCGATACATATTTTTCTTGAATTTTTTAATTCAAAAAAAATTATTAGTTTTAATTTGGAAAATTTTTTAACTGAATATTTTTTACATTAAGTGCAGAAGTTTTAATTTAAAATGAAGATTCGTTCTTCATTTATTTGTGATGAAAAATTGTGATTATGAAAATTTTGCAAGGTCGAATAATTCAATAAAATAAAATTTACTCACTTAAAAAGTGTTTACATAAAGTAAAAATATAATGCACTTAAAGTAAAAATATCTCCACTTAAATTAAAATTAATTTTAATAAAGCAAAATTTTCTCACTCAAAATGAAAATATCTTAATTTTAAGTAAAAATGCTTGCACTTATATTTAAAATGTCTTCATTTAAATTAAAAAAATATATTTATTGTATTTTAACAGCTGCGTGGCACAGTGGTTAAGTGCCGACCTTTCATACAGAAGGGCCCGGGTTCGAATTCTAGTGAAAGTGAAAAAACTTTTCTGATTTTCGAGTCGACTCAGCTACCATTCGCCATTGGGTTCAAATTAATGGCATAACCAATAATTAATAATTATAAATCTTTAATAAAAAATACTTTAATATAAAAATATAAACAAATGCAAAGTATAAACAAATAATTTAATTAAAATAATATAACTCGCAGATATAGAATACCATATAAGTAAAATATAAAATATTACAATATAAACAAAAAATAGAATTGTAAATATTGAAAATCTAAGACGTTTCTACATGTTATAAGGCCTAGTACACTATCTCATGTTTAAATTGTATGTGGAATTCAATAAGACCAATTCTAATAACACGAATATAATATGACCCCCTGTTCCAACATGTACCTATGGTATAGACAGGCTTATTAGCCTAACAGTTGAACAGTTAGCGCTTAAAAAAAAAAAAAAAAAAAATTTAAAAATTCGTCATTTCCACAAGGCGTGAAATTGAATATCATGTGGAATAGCTATACAGCAGACCAATCATCTAGTTTAGTGAACAAATGATTAACAAAACGGAAACAGAATATCGGATCATTAGCTTTGTGTAAGCCCTATGCTCCCAAGGGAGAAAGGAGAATAGGAAAAAAAATGTATTTAAAAATTACAGTTTAGTTAATCGTATAAAAAATTAACGCAGACGCTTAGGTACTCTAAGATTCTGTAAATGGTCTTTGCTTCTCTTCCTAAGGTTCTCTAATAGAGAATAAGAAGTTGATTTGTATATATTTTAAAAATTCAATTTAAATATGAAGATTTTTGAATTTGAAACGTAGTATAGACATAAAAATCTGAAAATAATTAAAAACTGTCTTTTTATACACAATTTTATGACATTAATTTTTTTTATTTTCCTATTTTAATTTTATTATTTTTTTTTTTTTATTTATTTTAAACTTCATTAAACAACTGTAAACCTCAAAATTAAACCACTTTATAATGAATTTATAATTTTATTTTTTTTTTTTTATTGTATATTTGTTTTTTAATTGTTATTATATTTTAAAATATACGAAAATTTTCTAAATTCTACTAGAAAATTCAATATATAATATCTGAAATGTATGATATGTTATACAATTTTTTTTTATTATTATTTTTGAAATAAAATTTATTTACAAATATAATTAAATATAATTATTACCAATACCTAAATATTGGTTAAAAACTTTGGTTTACATACGATTTTACATGATGTTTAATACTATAAATTGTATATATATATATATATATATATATATATACATATTGTGTATATAAAAAAATATTTATAATATATTTGTGGCTATGAGTAATATTCTCTTGGAATTTTTGAAAAATTAATTTCAAATTTAGTTTTTAAATAGGGTATAGCATAGGAATTTTTACCATTACATTTATATATATATATATATCATATATTCCAATATTCCTCTTCAATATTGAAGAATTTTCAAAAGTGATATCCTGTTATAATTATAAATAATATAGAAGAATTTCCGGATAAATTGTTGTTTGACTTATTGTATAGATAATGATAATACTGTTCGTATTTTAAAGTTATCCATAACATTTAATTTATAAGATGTACTATCTATATGTATATTATATATAATATCTTTTGAATTAATTTCAATTCAGAAAATGAATTTGGTTTGGTTTAAAAGAGTCACTAATTTTATTATCAAGAATTCCAAAAATTATAATATCTTACATTACAGGGTATGTATCTGTAAATTATTATTTAATCGATTTCTATCTTGAGTTTTGAAATTCTAAAAATATCTTTTTTAGAATATAAATTACATTCAAAATTTTAAAATATCTATTATATCTATTATAATTTTAAAATATTATTATACATATATTGTGTACAACTTATTATACAGAATTTTACAATTAAGGATCTCGTGTAATGGGTAAACATAGGATCTTGTTAGTATAATGGGTGGGTAAACATATTGCTTATTAGGAGATAGAGTGAGCATTCAAATCTCCCACAGGTCCATAATCTATTTAATGAAGCAAAATTAAAATTAATTTTTCTTTACAAATCAATAAATTCGTATAATATTTTTTTTTTTTTGCCGGCACCTCTACGTGCAAACTGTTCACTGTGATAGGCTAAACAGCCTGACTATATATGTGCATGTCGGAACCGGGGAGATATATTCATATATTAGAACTGATCAAATGAATTCCACATACAATTTTAACATGAGATAGTACTACGCCTTATAACATGTTGAAATGTCTTAGATTTTCAATAAATGCAGTTCTATTTTTGTTTATATTGTAAAATTTTGTATTTGAGTTATATGGTATTTTATATCAGTGAGTTATATTAATTAATTAATAAACGTATTGGGATTCACTATAGGTCGCAAGACCTAAGAGTTAGTCTATCGTGCTATCATACATCGAAAACAATAACAACGCGAAAACTAATTGCATTTTAATTTAAAATTATTAAAATAAAGTGGTAGTCATTTTTGTGAACATTAAAAGGGTTGAAATTTCAAAAATTATTTCCCCTGAAACTTTTGTCCAGATAAAATTCAACATTAGACAAGCATATCATTTTATATACCAATAGAATTACCCCTCTCAACATGGAATTCTGTATTTTAAAATCTTAAAGCATTCAATTTTAATAATCCATTCTGTTTTATTTAAAAATAACAAATAGGACATCCTGTTTTTTAAAATATTTCTTATTCTTATATAATAAAATTTTTAACTTGTATTTGCTTAGGGACATATATAGAGATAATCTGGTCATGTATATATTATAATAATATTATTATTTCTATTACTGTCATTATAATAATGTAATTTCATAAAGGCATATATAATAAAATACTCTATGATTAGTTACAATAATAATTTTAAAACTCTATATATATATATATAATATTTTTACTAATGAATTCTAAGTTAAGTTGTCTTGACCAATGATACGGAAATAATAATCATTATATTTGGTCAAAATAATTTTTACCATTTAAGTTTGTTATTTTTTTTGTTATACTTGTTGTCCTTTTTATTAAGGACAAATTATCTCCCTCCTTCAAAAAAACTGAATTCAAATCTAAATTCGTTCTTTTAGGATTGATAACAAGTAAATTTATAATTGACAAGCACAATTTCATAATTATAAGAATTTATATCTATTATATTCTATTATTAATATATATTATAATCTATATTGAAATGAATGTATATACATATTAATTAAGTATCTAGTTTTATATATACATAATATTGTTATTTGAAATATTAAAGGGGAAGAATAAGAATATTTTGGGTTTTTGGGGAATTTTTTTTTTATTTTTATTATTATTATTATTTTATAATTTGTCAACAGGGGACTTGAAATTAACTTATTGTTATTATTATAAGTAATAATATGTTATTGAACTTATATTTAGAATTCAAAATACAAAAAATTATCTGTAGATATATAGATTCTTATGTGTATTATATAGATTACATATAAATGCATTTAAGTGATAAATTATTGGTTTAATAAAATGTCTGATGGACAGAATGTTGTTAAATCAAAATAAAAATAAAAACTAAGTCTTTTTCTTATATATATAATAAAATTATATGCCCAGTATATATTGATAGGGTAGTCAAATCAAGGAGGACAAATCATTAGAGAATTAATTTTATATTTAAGTGAATGTAATGATTGATGGGTTTAAATAATTTAATTTTTAGTTAAAAAATTAAAATAGAAAATATATTATATTTAAAATAAGAAGTAGTAATAAGAAAACAATAACTAAAGTAAGAATTTATTGTATTAAGTATAATAAATTTGTAAATAATCAATTTTTCATTAATGGAAATTGTATATATATAAATAGATTAACTTACCATCACGTAATGTCTTTGCATTTCTGTTTTTTCATTAGCTAATTTTTCGCACTCTAATTTTAATCTAAAAATAAAATTAATATATATAATTTAATATAAAAAATTTTAATTAAAATTTTAATAAATATTAAATTAATAAAAAAGTATAAACTAATTAATATATAATGACATACAAGTTAATCAACGAAGCTCTTAAATAAGTTTGAATAAATATCAAAATATTTCGTTAGTAGGATTGAAAGCCTTAAGTTCAACCCAGATAATATATAATATTATTTTCATATGCTATATATATATATAGTTATATAATAAATAAATTAAAAAAAGTATAAAACCAACTTACGTATGATACTGTGCTTGTAAAAAATTAAATTCCTCCTTAATTCTTTCTAATGTATCCACAATTGTAAACTTAAGAGGGCCCTGCGGTGGTGGACCCTGAAAAAAAATAAATAAAAGAAAATATATTATATAATATGCAATACATAAGGTTTTATTAAAAATTTATTAATTTTTGAACTAATTAAATATTCTATTGAAACATGATTTCTATTTTAATCATTTTCAGTTCAAAACTCTTGAATTTCGAAAGAACTTTTTAAACATTATTTTAATATCAAATATGTTAAATTTTGTTCATACGAAGTTTATAATCAATATAATAGCCTTTATTATTTTATTATTAATGGCTTTATCAAATTTTAAGACAAAAATAAATATTTTAATAATAAAAAAAAATATTTTTATACTTTGAAAAACTTAAATTAAATTAAAATCATTTTTATAATTATGACTGTGACAATGATTTTTAAATAGAAATATGATTAATATTATTAAAGTTGAATATTATATTAATACATATATATATATAATATATATTCAACTTGCCTAAAAGACTGTAACTGAAAGAAATGAAAAAATAGAAATAACTGCGTTACAAAACTAGTTAAAAAAAACCTTTAATCAAATTGATATCAAATCATAACTTTTTCATTATTATTTTAATTTACAAAATAACAAACTGAATTTATAATTATATCCATATACAAAAACAATATATGTATATAATGATACAAAAATATTTGTATATATATATATATATATATATATTTACAAAAAATGTTGTAAAAATATTTCTTATATCAGATTTCCAATAATCTATACTAGAAACCATTAACTCACTTTTTTTTATGACACATTCTTGAACATATATATATATATATATATATATATATATATATATACATACATATACTTTTATATTTACATTGTTACATATCATTCATAATAAAACCAATATGACAAATACATAATAATAAATTACTAATAAAAAAATAAAACAATCACCCACCCCTGCTCAAAAAAAAAATTTAATTTAACCTTTTTTTTTATACCTTTTGGATAATTGGCACAAATCAACTTTATATTGTATATGTATACATATACATGTACTCATTTATCCAAGATGATATACCAAAAAAAAAAAATAGTACATTTATATGCCAATAATATACCGCTAATGTATAGTTATATTACCCTCTAAATAACAGTATGTTTCAATATACAAACATTTATATATATCTATATACTTTTAGTTTTATTTGTTATTTTCATTTACTCCTCATTCCAATCAAGGACGACAACAACAATGAGTACTAAAAAAATATATATTCCTCTCCCTTTCCCCCAAAAACAAAGAAAAAATCAAAAAAAAAAATACTGTAAATATTATATATATATATAGAACATTGATTTAATTTTCATAGTATGGGAGGAATTGGTTTTGTTGTTTCTTAGTTCCTGTTTTCAAAAAAAAAAAAAACAAAAAACCAAAAAATTTCATTGTTGAGTAGCAAAACATTTATAAAGTAGCAACAAACATTAATATCACTAACATTTACCATCGCTATTATATGGTGTGTTACGGTACTTAAAAGTATAAAAATTTTCACTCAAATAATACTATTTACCATTTATCAACTACCTATACATATTATATATATATATGTAGATTCATACTTCATATATAAAATCAAAGAGAACATTAGCAGTAAAAGAGAACTAAATCGAAAGAAACAGAGAATTAAAAAGAGAGAAAGAGACAAAAATTTCTATTGTACAAAATTTTTATATACAAATATACATATATAGGAATAATTTTTTTTTTTGTTTATATCTTTATTACAAAGCAATAAAAGAAAATTTGTAGTTAGAGACTAAATGTATAATATGTATATATATATATATATATATATATATATATATATATGAGGAAGAGGGGGATGTTGGTAAAAACCAAAAAACTTTTGTGGCGATAAAATTATAAAATATTTCTGTTAGGAAAATATTTTAACCAAAAAATATATGTACGAGTATATATGTATGTATATTTTCATATAACAAAAAGTGAACAATAATAATAACCCATGCCAATAACAAAGTCATTTAATTCTATGGAACCAAAAAAAAAAAAATATAATAAAATCCTTTCATCCTTTTCTCTTTTTTAAAAATTTTTACCATATTTTTGTTTTTTTTTTTGCAATACATAGAATGTACTTGTCATTCTCATAATGTTTGTATTGGGGTTTTATATTCCTTGCTAATATAAAAAAAAAAAATAACGAAAATAACGAAAATATATTAAAACATAAAAATGAAAATTTACATTAAAATATTCTTGTATAAACTTGATTATGACTAGAATAACAGAACATTTTAATATTTCCTTTTTGCTTTTTTTTTTTTTAGCTTTGTTTATATTATTAATATAGAAGTACTATTTTTTATGAAATATAGTACTTTTGTAATTTTTGTTGTCTAACTGTCATAGTGTCAGACGATGTTAAATGTCAAATATTATTTGATTTTTAATATTATCTAAACAACTGTTTAAGTAATCAAATTTTTTTAAATGTTTTTAGGATTTAAGCCGTATACAAGCCGGTCGGCGTTTGTTGTGTGAACTGTCAAAAGCAAGTTACAAAAGTATGAAAAAATATAAGACGACAATTCACGACGCCGTTAAACACCGTTCATTCTGCGTTAAAAAAAATTGCTGTATGTTTAACTTTTTAGGCGTTGAATGACATTTGTGAGTTTGTTTGATAACAGTTGGGAAAAATTTGAATTAAAATATTCAAATTTCGATTGACAATATAAACATTTTTTTGACTTTTGTAAATTTCATTTGACGGCGTCTACCTTGCCTGTTTAAATTAATGTGCGTCCTTTAAACACCATACAATTTTCTACTGCTGTTTAAAAATATCTAGTGCACCATCATAAGCTGAATGTCAAATTAGTTCAATATCAAATATATTTTACAAAAGAAAATCAATCGGTTTTCTAACTGAATATAAGTAATTCAAATTTTAAAAATTTTGACAATTCTGACAATTTGTTTAACATTTAATACCAACTTAAACCAAAAACGTCCCCAACCAATTTAAAAAAAAAAAAAAAATCAAATATACGGATATTATAAATACACCATAGGATTTTCCTATTGTTATAACTTATAATAAACTATATATAAAACTATATAACTCATATTTTTTCTGAACGTTTCTTGTTTATCCGTGAAGTGGTATGGTATGAGAGCTATTATATTTTTTAGAGAAAATGACTTATTTTCAGAAAATAAAAAAAAAAAACAAAAACTTCTACCACAAAAGTTAAAATGTGCTTTTCATATTCTCACTTTTATATTAAACATATTATATTTTATATAGTTATATAAAATGTATATACAGGGTGTTCCCGACTCGATGGTCTTCCTTCAAATGGGTGATCGGGCATATCGAGCAGAACAAAAAATTGTATGGGAGGGGGGGGGGGGTCTATTTTCATTAGTTTAGAAGTTATGGGGCCTTAACTGTTTTTCGACCATAATTTAGTTTTATTTCGATAAAATCGGAACCAAATAAGATAAAACAAAAATAAGTATAGCATTTAAATGCTTATTAATGCAGATTTCTTAAGTACTATCAAACATTACTCTAAAGTTTCTCAGTCTGAGGTTATAAGGGCTTAAAGTCCAATATTTTTAACAAAATATCAATTAAATCCCTTTTATCAAGAAAAAAACGGTATTAACATAACAGTTTTTTTACTTCAAAATATTACCCTTCTCTTTCCCTGCATTTTGAGTATACTAGCACTTTTATAGCTCAAAAACTTTGAAAGTTATAAAGTAAAAACTTTTTTGTGATACCTGAAATTTAACTAAATTTGAATTTTTTTGAAATCTATATAATATATCTATATCTTTATAATCTCAGACTGAGAAACTTTAGAGTAATGTTTGATAGTACTTAAGAAATCTGCATTAATAAGCATTTAAATGCTATACTTATTTTTGTTTTATCTTATTTGGTTCCAATTTTATCGAAATAAAACTAAATTATGGTCGAAAAACAGTTAAGGCCCCATAACTTCTAAACTAATGAAAATAGACCGCCCCCCCCCTCCCATACAATTTTTTGTTCTGCTCGATATGCCCGATCACCCATTTGAAGGAAGACCATCGAGTCGGGAACACCCTGTATATATATATATATAGTATACATTAGTAAATTTATATTTTATTTATTTTATAAAATTCAAAAGTAAAATTCGTCAGAATATAACATTAGTACATACGTATATAAATTTATTGTATATTAATATTATTCAACATATGTATATAGAGTGGCGCTTTTGACAGTTTCTTTTTTTCCACCACCTCTCTCACATTTTTTCACCACTATGTTCAAAAAATTTTTATATGCATATGGTTTTTTTTTGGTTTTTTTTTAAATGGAAATATATTTTCTCCTCAAGGATTAAATCGTCTCCTTATGAAAACTAAATATATTTATATATTATATATATATATGAATATATATATATATATATAATACTTTATAGTATGTACATAAAAGAAGTATTTTCAGAAAAGATTTAAGAATTAAGTGAAAAAACGAAAAACCAACAACAACAACAATTTATAACTGTTTAAAGTATATTAGTTCAAAAATTGATAGAAAGTACAGAAGAGTAAAAAAAAACTAAATGAAATGAAAAATGAAATAAAACAAGAAAGAGAGAGGGAGAGAAAAACTGATAAAGCTTATTTCCTTTACAAAAAAAAATATTCTTATATTAGTTTATTGTTCTTTTTTTTTTTGTATTTTCATTTTAAGAAAAAATTTTTTTTTTTTTTTTTTTGGTTATGTTTTTTTGTTCAGTCATAAGTCTGTTATACACAAAACAGAGGTCAAAGACGATTGAAAACGACAATGAAAATTTTTGTAATACAATATAACAAGGAAGAGGGTTAAATGGTATAGGTGTGAAAGAGAAGTATTAGAAAAATTAAAATAACAAAAACAAGAAGAACAAAAAAAAATGGAAAAGTTAAAACGGTTAAGTATATGTTTGCACTACTTAAAGCTGTTCATTCATAAAATTTTTAAGTATTTTTTATAACAATTTGATTTTAATGATCAGAAAATAAAAAAGTACAACCTCAACCCCCTCTTCCCACCTCTTCAATTGCAGGGGGTGTACAAACAAAAAATGAAGATGAAAGATAAATGAAAAATAAAGGAAATTATTAGGTTTTATATAGTTTGTAAAATTTCTTGTTTTCTTTTTATGTTTTTGTTGTTGTTGTTTTTGAAGGTGGAGAACCGAATATTGTCTGTAGTTTAAATTTGGCATTTTATTGTTAATTGTTGTTGGTGTTGTTGTAGTTGTTGTTCTGTTTTTTTTGTCGGTATGGTTTTATTTTTCTGTTTAAGATTTAAGGTTTAAATTTAGGCAGGAAGTAATCATAATTTGTATATTATTTTATATTTAGTATATATATATATGTATATATATATATATATGTATGTATATGAATATTTATAATGAATAAATTTATAACTGTATATTTTGATGCTTTTATATTTAATCTTAACAATAAGTATGGAAAACAATTATTTTATAATACTTGCATATTATATATTATATATATATTCAATATGTTGTAATATATAATATATATATATGTTGTATTATATTTATATATATATTTTAAATTTATATATAAGTGAAAAATAAGAAAAACGAAAATATAATGGAAAAGGACGATTAAAAAAGGAATTAACTAAAATATATATATAAATATAAAGGATATATATATATACTGGTAATTATAAAATTTTAGTATATTATTTTGTAAAAAGATTGTATCTTTATTTTGTTGTTTTTTTATTGTTTTATGGTTTTTATTTTTTTTTGTACGATGAAAACAAAAATTTGACACTTGTAAAATTTTATAGAATGCTAATTTGAATATGGTGCGGAAGAAATAATAGTTTGAAAATGTACAATAAGGTTAGGATAAATATATATATATTTTCGGTATAATTAGATGTTTTTGAATAAAAAGGAAAACTTTTTTTTTTGGTTTTTTTTTTTAACTGTATTTTGAAAGAAAATTTGAAAATAAATAAAATATTTAACCTTCTAATTAAAATGGAATAAATTAACGAATTTTATATATATATTGTATATGTATATATATTTAAATGTATATTAATATAGAATTTTAGTATTGTTTTACTTTAAAATGTTTTTTTATTATCTTTTTTAAAATTGAAAGAAAGTTGAAAATAATACGATTGAAGTCAAAAAAAAAAAGGATTTTAGATGTTTAGATAAATGTATTGGTTATAATAACTACGAATAGGGAAAAAATTATGTTTTAAGAGTTTCTGGGATATCGTAATGGTTTAGGAACAGTTACTAATTGGGTAAGGATTTAAATTTATTTCAGAAATCCGATGCTTATTTTGAATTTAGAAATTTATTTTATTTATTTTATTACATGTAACATAAATTATATTGCAATATTTTAAAACCATTGGTTACTGAGATCATTATGGGTTTGGATACTATTATTAGATCATGCCAATACTATTTATTATATTTGTTATACTATTATTATATTTGATCGTAAGGGAGGATTACAAGCCAATTACTTTTTACATTAATTTGGCTTGAAAAAAACTTACAATCTGTGCGGGAATCGACCCCACATTCTCTTTCGAAAAATCCCTTGGACTAATATTGCAAGGTAGAATTTGTTTTAATATTAAAGTATAAAACCTGCTAGATTTACCAACTTTAAATTGCAGAATATGGACAAAGCACAATCAACAGACGTTTATTTAAATTTGTTGCATAATTTTAGGATATACTTAATGAGCGATTACTTGGAATTAAATTATTGTTCTTCATATTAAATATAAATGAAATAAAATATATATTTAATAAGTGGAAATGAGAGTAAAAAAAATAAAGATTAAATTCTTGACATATTTATTATTATATCTAACTTCAAATAATTATACAATTAAATATATTTTATTTTTTATAAGGATTTTAATAAATTTTTGAATTAAAACTTAGATTTGAAACCGCTTTGTCTAAATAAAAATATTAATAATTAATATTTAGAATAATTCGCTGCAAATAATTAAAAATACAGCGAATTCAATAAACTTTCTTCTTATTCCTATTCAAAAGTGTCCCATAACATATTTTTAATTCCTCTTGTACTTAGTAGTACGTGAATAACAAAGTAATTACATTGTTTTTAAATAAAAACAAAAATACTAAATTTAATCGATGAATTTAAGCTAACTTAAATAGTTTTAAGCCATATTTTAAATTTTAATCTTTCATTTAAAATTAAAAATGATTTTCTTGAGAATTAAAATTATAAAAAATATATAAAATATAAAAAAAATATATTTTAAATAAATTATAGATAATTGTATAACGTCTTTAAAGAATAAATAAAAAAAAACCTAGAGAAATTTATGTATATATATAATAAATTCATATATGTGTATATTCTTTGTTAACCATACATTTTTTTAAAAAAATATTTTTTTTATTTAAATATATATATATATATATATATTTATATTTTATTTCTTTTCAAAAATAATAATAGCTCGTATAATGCTCTAAATATGCATATCCTTATCCTTAATCCGAAGTACATCATTTTTTCTTTTCAATTCTTTTTATTATTTCACAATTTTTCTTTTGCATTATAATAAACTTACACAAACACATACATATATGGATATTCTTAAAAAATAAAAAAAATAAATATTTATATAATATGCATTATAAACTTCTTAAAATACTTGGTTGTTTTCTTATTCCTTTAAAAAAATAAATGCATTTTTTTATATTTTAATCAAATATTGCTACTGTTACGCCACTATAAACTTAAGAACAGAAAAGAAATGCATGTGCATACATATAAGTGAGCTGGGAATGTTTAAATGTACAGTTGTAAGCGTAATATTAAGGTGACTTTTGTTTTGTATTGCACAAAAAAAAATTACAGATTTTAATGCAGTGTTCTTAAAATAAATATTGTATTTAGGGAATTAAGCTCAGTTTAAGTTGAATTGGTGTTAAGTTTAAACTCGAAACATTTTTACGAAACAACTTCGTAGTTTTAGTTTTAAACTAAATTTTTTATTTTGCCATCCATTTTCAAGTAATTTGAAGGTTCTCTATGAAATAAACAATAATTTTATTTAAAATTACACTTCAATCTATTTTAATAGATGTCGCTAATTATTTGCCTATCGGTGAATCCTTAAAAGAAACTTAATACCATTAGTTGTTCATTACTAGTATTATAATTTTCTAACATTTTGAAAATTTTTTGTATTTTTGGTTTACTATTATCAAAATGGCAAAATTTAACAACTGACATTTTATTTAATTTAAAACCAAACTTAAGTTCAAATTTCCTTGATTTAAACTTAATTTTTGCTCATGAGTCGGAAAATTATTCTGTGAGCTATAAATTGAGTTAAAGTTTTAGATTGAGTTTTTCATAGACTGTGAAAAAGGTCTTTAAACCGGTGCTGAAAAATAAAATTCATTAGACATATTTTAAGTTCATTATTGCCAAAATGTCAAAATTTAAAAAATGACATTTGATTTAATTTAAAAATAAACATAAGCTTTAAAATACCTTAGCTTAAGCGAATTTATACTCACGAGTTGAAAAATAATTTTTTGAGCTATTAATTGAGTTAAAACTTTTTAGATTGAGTTTTTCCTATATGTATAATACTGTATAATAGCTCTTTAAGCCCATGTTGAAAAAAAAATATATTGCTTTACATCTTTCAAATATTAAAAAAAATAACATTTTCTATTATTTAATTATGACTTTAAATTTCAGAAATCTTTCCTTTTAAAAAAGCTTGAATAACTCAACTCTTGAGTAATATTTCTTAGAACCCAAAATAGTGAACTTATATCAAAGACCTTCACTATATTATTTTACAAAAGAATCTATAAAATATGAATCATATATCATGAGAAATATCTTAATATATATATAGAAACATATATAAACTTAACATATATTTGCAAGAAGAATCCTTTCTTTTTTCTTTCAGTAGTTAACAAAACTGTTTTGTTTTTTTTTTTTTTTATATTCTTTGAAAACATAACTGTTTTTTTATTTATATACTTACGTGCACTAATGCATTACTCTTTAAATTGTGAAAATAAATATAAATTAAATTTATTCATATATTATATATATATATTTTTTTTATTTTATTTAAAAGTATAGTACATAAATAATATATGTATATATACACATACATAATAGAAGATAAAAGCAGCGACGTCAAGAAATTAAATTTTTATTTTTTATTGTATTTTTTTTTTTAAATCTTATCAATTTCTTTTTCTCTTTCTTTCATTCCCTCTTTTTTTTGGAGCGTGCAGTGCAACACAAATAAAATGGGTAAAATAAAGAAAACAAATTTTTAACATATTTTTTTTTTTTTTTTTTTTGTTTTTTTCTAAATTCTTACCACTATCAATTCTATTCACAATATAAATAATAACAAAGACTCTCTAAAATAAAAAAAACAGAATATCATGTACAACACTTACACAACACGTTTTCCATTTCTATTTTTCTTATTCTGTTTTTTTTTTCTAAAATTTTCAATCATTATCAACACTCCTGTATATTCCCTACTATATTATCATCATCAAGATCATATCTTTTACTTTACCCGTATTCTTCTTTTCACATTTTTTTTTTACCCGTATCCTCATCAGAATCGTTTAAACTTTTATGGCGTCCTTTATTTTTTTTTAAAAGTGTAACTGTTATTTAAAAAAAAAAAAAAAAGGTGCAGAATATGCAAGCAGAGAAAATAAAAAAATAAAGGAAAGAAGCAAAACCTATTAAGCGAAATAAAAACCTTTAAGACTTTTACCATTATGAAGAAAAAAGGAATAGATATAAAAAAAATTCGCGCGTTTTGAAAAGAACCAAAATAAAAAAATAAAGATGACTGGCGGTTTCTAAGAACAACGGTACCACAAAAGAATAATAAAATAAAAAGAAAAAAATAAAAAAAAACTGAACGATTTCTGATGAGAATAACAATGATTTTTTTTTTTTAAATTATCATTTTTTAAAAAACCACATTTTTTTTTAAATTTACATATCTATTTGCTTATGTAATATAAATTTTATATAGTACACAGCATATATAAAATATATATACATATATATATACAATGAGTACTGTTTTTTAACATGTGTAAGAAAATTGTGCAATTAAAAAAAAATACAGTTTTACATTAACATAACGGTTTAAAAAAAGAAAACTTAATGCATATATAAAGTGTTACCATTACAATTAATCATTTTTTGCAGATTTTTTATATTAAAAATAGGGTAACCAGATGGTCTTATTACGTTTCAAATTATTTTGTAGATTATTTGTAGTTAAGAACGTCAGTTCTCAAGAGTTATTAAAAAATTTAACATATTAACTGCTATGTGCGTTGTAGGGTGCATTTGAAGTATATTTTAAAATTTTATTTTTTAGGAAATATATATGTGAGCAAGTGTGTATATAATATTATTAGAAAAAGAGTAAATATATATACTTTTACTTATTAAGCAAATAAAATGTCTTAAATAAATAAATAAGTATGCACTAATACAGTCAAAACTTGGAACATCATTTATTTTTCTCAAAAATATTGCATACTAAAAAAGTTTATATGAATTTGTCACTCTTTCTATTCTTTCTTTATTCTATGATTAAACTACAATAAGGTCCAACAATTGGAAGTGATTGTTGGGAGAAGTCACCATTATTTTAAACTCTTTGCTTCAAATATGAAATGCTTTAAATAGTTTAATAACAAGCATGTGTTAGGTTAAAATTGTATAAAATTGATACAAACTCAAAATCAGGGTAGAAACACCAAATGTTTATAAGATAATATTGAAGATAAGAAATTAAGAATTTAGTTGTCGGTATCAACTGTACATCCTTTTATTAGAAATTTGGCATTCCTTTGAGTTTTTGAGGAACACTGAAAGTACAATAGAGTAAAATTAATATGGCAGCCCTAATTCTTTTTTTCATATTAATTCCTATATATAAAAAGATTAAAAGTTGAAATAGTTGAATAAAATATTCTTAAAGAAAAAAAAACGAAGGGAAAATAAAAAAAAAATGCATATAAACATAATATAACAAAAATTATATTTTTATTTTATTTTTTTTATTCTACCATTTCTTTCATTACAATTTTAACTTAACTAGTTTTTTTTTCATCTTTTGCATTCTTCCTTTAAATTGTAATTGTATTTTAGTACATATATTTAATTCGTATATATATGGGTATTCGTATATATATATATATGGGTTTTGTTTGTGTATATATATTTAATTGCATTTAATTTTATATTTGTTTAACATACCAGAAAAAAAGAAATGATGTATAAAAGGAAAAGATTACTTTTAAAAAATAGAACTAGGAAAAAAAAAATATTCAGACCGCACTTGTCTTGTTTTTAGGACAAGAAGAAAAAAAACACCAAAACAAAAAAATTATTTTTTTAACTGGTATATAAACCAAAAAATTGTTATAGCATATCACTAAAGAACTGAATATTTCTAGAAAAAATTATGAATTAACAAAAACATACAGTACTAAATAAAAATTTTCATATTTATTGAAGTAATTTTTGCCACAAAGTACAATCTATTATGACATTTTAATTGAAAATTATTATTTTGTAAAATCTTATCACTTAAAATCACTGAAAAGTTCTAAAAACATATGCAGAATTTAATATCATAAACCTCAAATGACTTTACCAATCATTTTTAAAAAATCTAATAAAATTCATCAAAAATTGCATACTTTTAGGGTTCAAAAAAATACCATTGAGATTTTTTTAAATATAAGCTTTTAAATGTCCTAATAGTTGCTAAATTTTGTATTTGTAATCCCAAGAACTTGTAATTTTCACAAATAATTGTAAAATTAAATATTTAAGTTACAGTTATTTTAAAAATGAGGAAATCCTATTTAATATTGAACCTCCATTATTTTTTTTAAACACTTAAAACTAAAAACTGAAGTTTTGGAATAAGGAGATCTTTGCAAGTTAACACAAGTGTATTAGAAATTAGCTTATATATTTAAACTTTGGATGTCTTAGAATGCTATTATTTAAAACAAATAATGTTTTCAATCAATTTTTGATATTAATATTGACTTTTTTAAATTTATGACTGAACTTATAAAAAAATTTTTATAACTTTTGACTTATAAAATATTTTAGTGCTTTGATATTTTTTTAAAATACTGTATAACAGATCTTTATATATAATATATATATAAAAATTCCTATAACTATACTTAATATGTATGCACATAATTTATAATATAAAAAAAAAGTTTTTTTTTTGTTTTGGTTATGTCAAAGCATTAAGTGACTCCTGTTTGCACAATTTTATTATCCTTAAAATATACTCGTTGCTTTTTTTTCATTCTTTCTTTTCTTTTTATACAACAATCATGGGTGCACTATATATACATATATAAATATACGTAGTATAGTAACGGGGTTGTTAAGTTTTTATAAATTCAGACTTGCTTTTGAGAAAAAAAAAACTTTTTTTTTTATATTGTTGTTGTAAGTTTCTTTAGTTGAGAATGAGAGCCTGGGAATTGAATCAGTTTCTTTTGTGTATTTTTTTTTAACAGTCCTTTTTACTTTCTTTTTTTTTTTATACACTAAAATATATAAGTGTTTTTTTATTTTATTTTTTTGTATAACTACTTTTAAAAAAAAATTACATTTTATAAAATATCATATATACATACATACGTATAAACATATATATATATATTTTAAGTGTGCATGTTATAAAAATATAATGGATGGAGAAATTGTTGTTGAATATATGTGTACTCGTATATCACACTTTATATATATATAATGTGTGAGGTCTATATATGATGTTGATTTTGATGATTTGGTTTATTATATGTGTGGTACTACTGTATATTGTGTGTACTGTTATTTGCTCCTTGCGATATTTAACAAGTGTTGAAAGAATACTTGTTGGTTATATGCTTTAATGATTATTTAATTTTTTCTTTCTGTGTTTTTTCTTGTTTTTTTGTTTTTTTTTTAAATGCAATAAAGAAAAGAAAATAAAATATATATATATATATTAAAAAAAAAAAAAACTATGTACACTTGTAATGTGTCAAGGAGGTATCAGAGAAGATATTATGGCTAAGCAGCACAAGCATAGTTTATTGTGAATTCAACGCGTTATATATTAAATAAATTTTAAAGGATAATTTTTTTTATTTTTTTTTGCATTTTTTGTTTTGTTAAAAATGAATATATATACAAACAAACATACATATATACTTTTAAATATAATATAAGTATTCATATATAAAGAGGAATCGTTTAAGAAGAAAATGAAAATAAAAAAAAAAGAATTAAATAAAAAAAAAAAATAAAGTAAGCGGATGAAAGAAAAGGAAGAGAGAGAAAAAAAATATTGCTTTTTTAAGTTAAATAAAAGGGACGAAGATTTTTATAATTTTTTTATTTTTCATATAATATAAAGTATTAAAGTGAAATAAAGAAAAGAATATAATGTACAAGTAGTTTTAATATATAATATATATATATATATATATATATATATTTATAACATTTTCATTTTTTAATAGTGTAATACAAAATTAAAGTACTTATATATTTAAAAAAAACCTTGTTTTACATTATTTATTTATTATGCTTTCTTTTTATACATTGTATAACGAGTAAAAAGTAATCGTCAAAATTATAATAAATTTGTAAGAACTAACTAAAGTATTCATTTAAAAATACATTTAATAATATACATATTCTTAAAAAGCTTAACTAAAGTTAAATTATTATTGCACGATAAATATTTAAACCGCAAAATAGATTACTATAGATTATTGATATTCTATATTTTAAAGCAAGTACTCAGTAATTGCTATTTAAAAACTAAACTAAACTTGATTACTAATTGATTTTTAAACTTACTTAAAGTTTTCAATAATTGAGATTTGGAATTTTAATACTTAAAAATAATCATCATATGTATATATAGAAATGATTACCAAAGTAATTAAAATTCAAATCAAGTCATTCCTAAATTTTTTTTTTAATTGTACTTGAAATATGTAATTGTACTGGTATATAATTTAGAAATTTTTAAAAATTTAAGAAGTAATTGTAAGAAAATCTTATACTTAAGTATGTATTATGCTTGAAATTATTTTTGTATTAATGCATTTATTCGATTACTTTCAATATGTCTCAGTGTACTTAATTACTAAGTTGTAATCAATTAGTGTACTCAGTTACAAAGTTTAATAATTCTATTAAACATTTAATTTCACTAGATACTGTAGAAAATAAAGTACATATATTATGCAGAAGAATAAAGTAATGAATAAATAGTATAAGATTAGTGACTGTATCAAAAATCCCAATGTTTTTTTTTTATATCTACAGAATTTTATTTTTTTTTATTTTTTTTTGTGATTTTTTTATTTTTATCAAGGATATTTCATGTTATGTATGTGTTTATTTTTTTTTTAAATAAAAAAAACTTTTTCTATTACTATTGTTTTTTTTTTATTACTGTAGTAAATGTTTTATATAAAACATACAAAAAAAAAATAAAAAATGAATTAAGAATATGTTAAGGGCATACTTTTAGGAGGTTTGTTGTTTTGTAGGTGGTTGATTGTTGTAGGAAGCAATTTACGAATAAGTAAATTTTGTTTTGTTTTATATGTTTTATTTTATTTTTTGTTGTTATTATAAAGTGCATTTATAAAATTATATATATATATATATTTATATAGAAAATTTAAATATGTTAAAATAGTAAACATAATTTATGTATTTTTTTGTTTTGTTTTATGCACTTTTCTGAGCTTTAAGTGCTGTTTTTTGTTTTATTTTGAAAAGTAAGAAAATATAAATTAATAAAAATGGAATTTGTTTTTTTTTTTTAAATGAGTTTTGTTTTGTTTTAGATACCCATATTTTATTTTTTGGTTAAATATTATTTTATTAAAGTAAAATTATAATATAATGTATAGATAGATTCTGGTTATGGAAAGTTGAATATATAATTTAGTTTTCAAAATTGGAAAAATTTTTTAGTAATTACAAATGAATTCAAAATAAAATATGCGATTAAATTCTTAAAAGTTCTAAATTTATTTGGAAAATATTTATTTTGGAAATTTTCTATGGGTTAAAAGTACTAATTGCATTGTATATAGTTTGTATTAAAAATAAATAAATAGATAAATTAAACATATATTTTCCTTTTTGAGATTATATTATTACGATATTTGGAAATGGAATTTAAGATAAATTATTATAAATAGATATTAAGTAATTTATATAATGTAACTATAAAATTTTTTATGAGAGTATTTGTATATGTATAATATTTGTGTATATATATGGAAAATATTATATTGTGTTGAGATGGAATCGAAATTTCGGTTTTGTAATTTCCGTTTTGACCAAATCACGTTTTAAGAAAATCTAGTTTTTAAAAAATATGCTTTTAGAAAATCGTTTTAGTTTTAAAAATCCCATTTTAGAAAACGTCTTTTTTTATATTTTGGGAAAAGACTGATAAATCTGATTTTGTACTCAACTCTGAAATCCTCAAAAACGAGATTTTTAAAAATAAGCTATATTTTTCAATTAAAAACAAGATTTTTAAAAAACGTGTGATGTGAAATAATGCCGTATAACAGAACAACAAAAAGAGTGTTTCTCCACCAAGTTGCACAAAATCGGGATGTATGGAAGAGAATTATAGCGGAAGCTCAGGTTCATCAAGGACTGTAAAGCTATAGAAGAAGAAGAATTATTTAAAATTAAATATACTTTTTTTCCTTATTTAATCATTTCGAACATGCGCAATGGAAATTTTAAAATAGCAATTTAAAAAACCAGATCATAAGAATAGAACATTCATAGCCAACTCTTTCTATATACATATTTGTATATGATAATCCGTAAATTAAGAAATAATTGAGTTAAACAAAACTTTTAAACAACACTGGAATTCAGAGTTTATATAAAGCATATCTAGAAATCTAAAAAACGAATTTAAATATGATATAACATTTCTATTCTCAATTAATACATGATAATATATAAAATATTTTCAAATTAATTCCTTTAATACCCTCCTAATTTTTTTTTTTTAGTATGAAAATAACAATTAGGTCATTTTAAAAAAAAACCTAAATTTTTCTGTTAATTTGTGTAAAATTTTGAAAAAGAAACAACATTTCAAATTTTAAACATCATTTTATCATTTTAAATTTAATTATTTCATAAATCATAATGTTTATATATATATTAATAATAATAATAAAAAAATAAAAAGAATAATAAAATACACAAAGTATATAACAAAATCAAAAAAAAAAAAAAAAATTTTAACATCAAAAGTTTCACATATTAAAATTGAAAAAGTCATACATACATTATATTTGTTTTAAATACTCAAATACTCATACCTTTTATATATTAATACTTATATATACCTATATGCTAAATCATATAAAACCACATCACATATTACATCATATTACAACCTTATACCAACTAATTTAACAAACATTTTTCTTTTTTAAAATATCAAAAAAAAAAAAAAACATAACATAAAAATTATAAACCATCATTCTCTATTCATAAATTTTCTTTTCATGTTTTTTTCATTTTTTGGTTTTTTTTTTTTGTTTTGATAATTTTTCATCATTGGCAACATCATTTCAATCTGATCTCAATTCAACCCTATATGAATGTATGTAGGTATATATTCCATTACTTAACGACTTACCATTGCTTTTAACTCATTTAACTTTGTTTGAATATAATTCCATCTTTTAATTTTATGGGTTTTTCCCCACCCCCACCTCAAAAAAAATTCCAAATTACATAAAAAAAAAACTTGTATTCACCTTGATATCCTTTTTTTTTTAATTTCTTCTCAATTTTTTGCTCTCGTCTCTCTCTCTCTCTCTCTTCATTCTCCTCATAATCCCACTCAATTTAAATGATGAAGCAAAATTACAGAAGAAGAAAATTATATTTCAGAATTTATTTGAAATTTTTGTTTTTTTTTTTTTTTTTACTATTTTTTTCTGATTTTCTTTTGTTATTATGTTTTTATTTTTTTACTTTATTCCCAATTAAATTAATTTAAATCATAACAAAATTGAAGAGAAAAACAACAATTTTTTTTTTATTTTCTTTCATTTCATTTTATTTTATCATTCCATCATATTCTTCTCTACATATCCTTTTTTTTTTTTTGTTGTTTTTCATTCCATAGAAACAACCAAATTATATACATATAAAAGTTTTATCCTTATGTTTTAATCAGACCGAAAAATCCTTTTATAAGTAGCATTACAAAAAAAAAAAACAACAACAACAAACAAAACAAACAAATTAATACTCTCCCAAGTTAGTAAATCAGTAACAAATTTTCATTAAAATGAGAAAAAAAATTATAAAAAAAAAAAAAACAAATTAATTCGTCCTCAATTTCAACACAACATACAAAAAAAAAAAAAAAAAAATAAATAAAAAAAAAATCCTTAATCAAGAAGGAGTAAAAGATATTATGAAAAAAAAAATAAAAGTTTTACTAATCCAAATGAGCAGACATAATTTCTTTTCCCAAAGCAAGGATAATAAAACAAAAAAACAAAAAAAATTAAATAAAATACACATTATCAAACAAATATATATATATATATCTATATAATGTACATATATAATTATATATACAATATTAATCAAATCTCAAACCTATACATTATTTTACTTTTTATACTGTTATCATTACTCAAATTCCTTAATATATATAATTTCTATATATCTATACATGCCGAGTTGTATATATATATATATATATACAATTAGAATATATATATATATATATTCATTAATGAAGTTACATCACATAATTTCAATTTTCTAACAAAGACACAAAACAATGTGAGCCTATATATTATTATATCTATATATATATCATATATCCAATATATATATATATATATTCTATTCTGTTCTCTTGTGAATGGTTTTAGGTTTATTTTTTTTTTCTTGTTCTTGTTTTTATTTTTTTTTTTTCAATGCATTTCTCTCATTTATCATGTTTTTTATTTTTTTTCACCTGACATCATCATCATTATCATAATAAATATACTCGAACATATATATATACATATGTTTTTTTTTTGTATATACAGATATTAATCGATAAAAGTTATATAAGTACTTGGTATTACAGTATCATATAAGTACAATATATGTACATATATATTATACATATCAATAGAAATACTATTTTTATATATATCATATACAAATAATACGAGTGTATATAATAAGGATGCGTGTTTATTTATTTTTCAATATATCTATGTACACACATATATGTATCGTGTGCTATCTAAAATATCCTTGACTAAATGAAAGAAATTGAGTATCCATTTAATGGTATACAAAGAAAATGAATGAGAGAAAGAATAAAAAAAAAAAGAAAAAAAATCAAAACAGAAATTATAAAGAAATAACGGTATAAATGAAAAATAAATCGTCGTAAGTTTAGATAACTGTGACTAGACGTTGTTCGGTTTTGGTTTTTTTTCATTTTTCTTGTTTGTTTTTGTTTTTTTTCTTCTTTAGAAAATTTAGTGTTTTTTTAAACGATTTTGTTTTTTGTTAAACAAGGGTGGGAAAAATTATACCGTTATTTTAGTTGAATAATAATAAAAATATTTAAATTAGTATTATAAGTTGGTAATTAATTATTTAAAGGGAGTATAGGGAGAGAGAGGGAGATATATATGTTAGATAATTGATTTTGAAGACCTAAGGCATTACATGGTTAATATGAAACTTATGTATATATATGTATTATGTATATATACCTCAAGAATTAAGCATCATTGCAATTTGAGATAAAAAAAAACAGAGAACTCATCGTGAGTTTCAGACTGTAATAAAAAGAGTTTTGAAAGGTCAAATTGTATATGTCAAATTTATTTGAATGTAAATGTATTGTATTTGAGTTAAGTAAGCACATGAGTTCAAAAAATTTTAGTGGAAAGACAAAGTTTACATTGTACAGAACACTCATCATATCAGTTCTGACATATGGTGCAGAATCATGGACCATATCTAACTACGATAAAAATCTAATAAGGTTATTTGAAAGGTTTTAAAGATTAACATAAATGGAGTTTAAAAACAGCAACACAATCGTGAGCTGTATGAGCTGTATCACAACACTGATCTCGTAATCTGAATTAGAATCCAATGATTACGCTGTTTTGGTCACGTAATAAGGAACGATGACGATGATATTCCAGCAAGAGCGGTTTTTTTTTTTTTTTCAATTCGGACTTCTTTAATGGAAGGCGTTGTTCAGTCAGGCATAAGAATGCTGAATATTGTTGGAGAGAAGCTGCGCAAAACAGAAGCCAATGGAGGAAGGCTTTGAACTCGGCTTAAAAATAATTTTTTGTTATGCGAAAAAGTAAAGTAAATATATTATAATTTGAATTCGAATACAATTTCAAATTGTTTTAAAGAAATGTTCCATGAATTATCATAAGACTGACAAATCTTGATAAGACTGACAAATCTTTTTTTAATTGTAAATGTATTCAAAAAAGCAATCAACATTTACTTAATATAAATTATTTATTTCGTAAAAATATTTTTAGCAGCTTTTAATCGAATTAATCTAACTTCTTTTCACAATAATTATTTAGATTTGAAAATGAAGCGGAAATAAAAATTAATAAAGAATGAATTTATATATTTTATATTTATTGTATGTTTAAAGAATTGATGAAATTTTATAGTCGAAAATTTTATTATTAGAATTATTTTGGGAAAATGAAAGTCTGATTAATGGTGTAGTAATTAAGAAGCCAACCTTATAACTGAAAGATCTTTAGCTCAAACTCTAATTATAGATTGTATTCAATGGTTAATATCGGAGTAGTATGTAGATTGTAATAAAAAATTAACAATGTAATAATTCTTGAATTAGTTTAGTGGAAACTGTAAATAATAATTCAGAAAAATGAGAAAGTCCTATCGATATTATATGGTACAGAATCTTTTATCAATAAAATCTGGGGCAGCAAATATATAGAGACATAGGTATAATACTTAGGCATAAACCATGGATTATGGACTAAATGACACACGAATGATCTTTAATCTTGGATCAAGGAAATACTTGAGATAAAAGTGTAAAAATGTTGAATCTCACAGGTTTAAACATAGTTTTAGGATGAAAATCTCTTCATGGTCATGGATCTTCAAATCTCTTCGTGGTAAAAATTCTATATATGAAAAGATAAATTAATTAAATATTAATGTATATCCTTTTTTTTTTTTTATACGCGAACTAAACGCTAGGAATGGATTCCTTTATACATAACATGTAGGCTTAGTTGGTAAGGGAAGGAAAATAAAATATTAAAGGGGGAATTTGGGGGTAGATTGGAAATGAATTTGAAAAGATTTGTTTTGAATTTTTGCAAGTTGAAGTATTGGACATTATTATCAGAGGGGGACACATTAGATGGAAGCATGTTCCACATCTTAGCAGTCCTCACGATAAATGAGTTTTAAACCATCTTGGAATTTCCACAGTGTAGAAATGAGCATTTGCTACTCCTCTGGTGTTACGTTGGAATTGTTTAATAGGAGGCATAATTGACTTTAATCCAATAGACCAAGTGATACCTATACAAGATATCTATTAAACAGAAAAATGAATTGAAAACTAAGTATTTAATAAAAATTATAATTTAATACATTTATGTAAGCATTTACAATATTATAATTTATAAAGAATATTAAATTTCACTTTCAATTTAATAATTTAAAATTTGTTTGATTTTTTCAAATTTTTCCATTTATTCGAATGAAATACTTTTGAGTTTAGAACGTTTTCATACATTTATTTAAAAAAAAAAACTGTGTAAAATATATTTATATATGTACAGGGTGGGTCAAAAGTCACACCTGTGTGTAGAAATTGAAAAGCTTTTTTGGTTAATATTATTTTTTATTTTTTTCTTTTTCAAAATATAATATGAATTTTGCAGGATTTAAATGCTAATTATGAAAACTAATGTCGGGTAAATGACCATAATTTTCTGAATGACAATCAATGCAAAATTGGGCTCTGAAATGGTCGTCTTGCATTACAGCCGGCAAAGGATCAGGCTCTATTGCCCTATTATCCGTTTTAATATTGTGCCTTAGCTGCTTTATAGTTTGAGCCTTGTTCACATATAGGTACTCGATTTTTGAGATAACCCTATAGGAAATAATCTGGCGCAGTTAAATATGAATCCTGAACTTATTGATATAACTTGGTCAAAAAAATTTCACTTAGAAGAGTAATTGTGGCACTGGCCGTATGAGCTGTTGGAACTAATTGTAAGAAGCTACAGATCGCACAAAATTATTAACCGTAGTACGATACCTCTCCCCATTAACTCGCTAACAGTATTATCAAATTTGTTCCTAATGAAGTATGGGGCCATTTTTGCTTGTAGTGTTCCGTTGCTAGTTAGTGTAATTTTGCGTGTTGGTGTAACAAGTTTCGATTAATAAAATTTGAAAAAAGAAAATATTAAACGAAAAAGTTATTAAATTTTTAATTACCATTGTGACTTTTGGCTCACCCTGTAAATATAAAATATTTTTTTTTTATAATTCCCTTAATAGCACTTATTTTTATATCTTTTAATAAAAAAAAAAAAAAAAAATATTTACAAATGTTTTTAACACGAAAATACATAATAATATAAAATAAAATATGAACAGAGTAAATCGCGTGAGTAGATTTTTGAATATTTACTATCATTTTATTTTTTTCAGATTAAATCCTTGAAACTCAATTTTGTTTTTATTTATTTTATTTTATTTTTTCAAAAAAAAAAAACAAAAAATAAAATTTGTAAACAATTTTATTTAATTTTTTGTGTTATCATTCAACAGAATTTGTCAAATTAATATTGTTTATGGCAAGGTTTCAAAACTTTGTGTTCCCTTCGTGTGTTCATTCAAATGAATTTAAAAATTTTATTTATTTCTTTTTTTAAATATTTTATTTTTTTTTATTATTTATATTTTAATGATTTTGTTATATTAGGATAGGTTCGGGATCGAAAATATTGGAATTATATAATGGAAAATATAAAAATTTTTTTATTAAGGACATTGGGGAAAATTTGGATACTGATGTGTAATAAACTGTATTCTGACTAATAAAATGAGCTCTTTCTTATTTGATTTATTTCAAAAGATAACAGTCAAAAGTTTTGTTCAATTAGAAATTAAATAACTGAATAATTAGATGGGATCCCGGCTTCGGAGAAAATAGTAGTATGATTTATATTAGATATGCCTTTGCTGATAGAAAATCATAGTTTCTTTCGAATTTAAATTGTTTTGAATTCATTTTCAAAAATTTTTTTAAGTTGAAAGTAAATTTAAAATGTAAAAAAACTTGAGATTCATATTTAATAAAAAAAAGAAATAGTTTAAGTACTTTAATTTATGAGATTTTGGAAACGAAACACTAGACTACTTACAAACAGTTTCGTTTTTACAGTTTTCGTTAAAATTAAGCTTAAAAGTAGACTATTTCAAAGATTTAAGATTAAAAATTAATATATTGTTCTACTTAAGCTTCCTTTTATAACGGCATTTTCTGTGATATTTTGTGCTTAATCAACCATTTATTTAAACCAAGATGTTATATTAAAACCTCAAAGTATCTTAAAAATCAACTTCAGTATTGAAATCACAAACATAAAAATTCGTATATTCGCTCTGGTTTTAAATAAAAATATTAAAACTTTAAATTTATTAAAGGAAATTCACAACCTTAATTACAACCGTCCCTTTTTGTGAAAGGGTATTCTAAGTATCCCAAAATAAAAAAAAAATAAAAAATTGCAGCCAAATAGGCGTAAATATCTTAAACTCAAATATTTTATTAAATTTCCCTTTTTTATAGCTCCAATTAAATTAGTTTCTTATATTACAAATCTTTCATATTACATACCAATACACAATATGTTACAAAATAAAAAATATTCATTATAATTTCCATATATAAAAAAATATAATTATCTTAAACGCCTATAAATATGCAAAAATTGTATAAAACTTTAAATTATCACGCAAAAAGTAACATTAATGGAACGTGTTCAAATTCTATACAACTAATTTCAAGACCTTTTAAGTATTAAACAAAATGAAAAAAAAAAAATATAAAGTTTTATCCCCCCCTACCTTTAACCACTTAAAATAACAAATGTATACTTATTACTTATATAATCTTGTAATAATAATAATTCAACAATAGAAAAATTTGTTGTTAACTCCTATTTTAGACATTGTATATAATAAATGAATAGAATTAAGAAAAAAAAGAACAAATTTTTTAATTTAATGCAAGAAAATTATTATTGCAATTTATAAAAAAAAAAAAAAACAGAAAATTACAAATAGAAAACAACACCATGATATTAATCAACTTTTTAAAAGAAAGCATTTCTTTTTGTAATACCAATGTTAAAAAAATATATATTTTTTTTTATCACCACTATTAATTGTGTTATACTTGTTTATATATATATATATATGTATATATCTAAAGAAAAACAATAGAAAAACCAGTTGGTAAGAAAATCTCTTAATTTTCTTTTCCAAAAGGTGACTACTTTTTGTGTAATATTTAATAAAGAAAAACAAACACATATTTTCTTTTGTTTTTTTATACTTTTATACAGAAAACGCCTCGTCCCTGAACCCATTTTCCCATCAACCGAATCAACATCGGAAGGTGATGGTTAGTTTAATATTTTTCTGTTATTGTTATTGTTATTGTAGTTGTCATTTCGTCCTGTTTGTTTTTATTATTGTGAAGTGAAAAATAAAAACATTTATTTAATTTTTTTGTTTTGTTATTGTTGTTTTTCACAATTTTCTTGTTTTTCTTTTCGTAACAATCATATTTTTTATTTGTTTCTGTTTTTCCATTTTTATTTTTATTGTCATGTATTTATTTTTTATTTTTTTTACCTTTCCTTTTAATGCATACCTTTTATGTAGATATATATGTATATATATAAAGGTATATATTTAAATAATATATGTAATTGTTCACTTCTGTTTTTGTTTTATTTCTACTCATTTATTATTTGCTATTATTTGTATTCCAATTTTGTTTTTTTTTTTTTTTTTTATTTTTAAATGAAAAAAATGGAACTAGAAAAAAAATTTATAAATAACAAATCTATACAATTACATATTTTTCACTACTATATACTTATATTATATATAATTTGTATATCAAAACATAACATCACTATATAGTCGCCTGATGGGAATAATAGAATAATACACTTAAATGTAATAAAACACAAAAAAAAAATATAAATACAAGTCGTTATAGGGCTTGCAAACCACCAAAAAAACTAAAAACGAAAGCAAAAAAGAAAAATAGTACTAAACAAATAAAAAATGGTAAAATTTTTTCTATAAAAAAAAAAAACAAAAATAAAGAAAATAAAATAAAAAATAAATGAAAAAAACAGAAAGTGTACATTTCCACTTTTCCACACGTTCACCACATACAACATTGAAAAAGAAATACCATAGCATATCATACTTGAGTGTTTTTTTTTGTTTTGTTTTATTATTAGTTTTTCTTTAGTTTTTCTTCTGTACATTTAAACATACATACAGACGTATGTGCCAGGAATGTATATGCATAGTTCCTTTTGTCCTGTATGTAAAAAATTCTGTGTATGGATTGCAATTGATTACGAAGATTTTTAAGTAAAATCTCATTCACTTTTTTAAAACTTTTTCTCATTCACTTTTTTAAAACAACAATTCATTTAACATCGGTCAAATCTTTAATAATAAAAGTGACAGTATGATTTTATAAAGCTTAAATTTAAAAATGACTACATAATATTAAAGAAATTATTGCCAAAATTAAAGCTATTCAAAATATATATCTATTCTTTTAAAATATATCTTTAAAATGAAAAAAAGTTTTTTTTTTTTTTTTTTTTGAAAAATCAACGTTTTCGAACATAGTTCTTAACACAAAAATTTTTCCATTTTTTACATTTTGTATTTTACTTCAGTACATATTTGCACGAAATGGAAAAATACTAAAAAAAAACAAAAACATAAAAAAATTAAAAACTTATGTAGATTGCACGGAAGTAAAGATTTTAGTTATTCTCATGTTCATCATTCCATTTTTTTTTTTTTATTATTATTATTTTCTTTTTACAGTTTTTATTTTCTCTTGTTATTTGATTTTCTTTCTTTTTTTCATTTTATTTTTGTTGTTTTTTTTTTTATGTTTATTTTTTTTAAATACCCAATCCTTAACCTCCCTAACAATTCTGTTAAAGCTACAAAAAACAATAAAAACAAACAAAACAAAAACATAAATAAGAACTGAAACTAAACTGTATAATTCGGTATTTTTATTTTATTTTATGTACATATACAAGTACATTTATATATATATATACAATTTTTATTTTTTTTATATCTTGTTTGCTTTCCTCCAAACCAATTTAGTTTTCCATTCAACATAAAACTGATTACTATACACAATATACAGTATTAATATACACAACACAATTCACAGTACAACATAAAATAACAACAACAATAACAACACTATACAAGTATGTACCCAGTATACTAAATCTCTATACAATATCGTTGTCATATAAACAACCTGTTCTCATCCTGACTGAATTCACCCACATTTAATAATATAAGTATTATGTATATGTAAGTTTTATTTTAATATATCTATGCATGTATGTTTGTGTGTATATGCAGTGTTTTTTTCCCCAATGGAGCAAAAATAAAAAAAAAAAAAAAAAAATAACTGTAAAATTTCCATCATGATAAACTTCTTGTTTTGTTTTCATTTTTTTTTTTTACTTTGTTGTTTGTTTGTTTCTTATTTGTTCGGTCTGTTGTTTGTTTTATTTCATTTTTTGTTGTTATTTTTTTTATTGTTATTATCCAGCTACTTGTTCACTCACACTTTATTTTTATTATTTTGTTGTTTTTCTCTTTTCGGAAGTTTTCATTTTCTGTTTTGTTTTTTATTTCTTCGTTTACTTGTTGTGTTGTATACGTTTGTATATATATATACATATATACGAATTTAATAATAGGATATACTGGTATATTAAAAACTTGTATTGTAGTACGATAGTTTTTATATATACGTATATATACGTGTACCCTTTCTGATAACTATTATACACTGTTGCTATTGTTGTTGTTGTTGTTTTTATTGTATGCCATAGTACTAATGTGTATCTTAAAAAGTGTGCTGAGCACTAAATTGTTCTATGCTTTATTTTATTTTGAATTATAGTGTTCTTGATGTATTTTGTTGTTGTAATTTTTTTTTTTTTTTTTTGTAATAAAATGTACTAGGACAAAAAACAACAATAACAATTAAAAAGGAAAAAAGAAAAAAAAAAAAATAATAATAACAAAAGGATTGCAATGTCGATAGATAATCAGGGTTGCATTTTGTGTAGTAAAAAAAAAAAAAACTTTTAAAAACTTTGTTTTATAGTGTACATAGTATTTTATTTTTTAGTTGTTAATTTTTCAAACATTTATTGAATTTGTTTTTTTGTTTTTGTTTTGTTTTTTTTTTTTTAATTTTAAATTAGGAGAAAAACATAAACAGATTTTTAATATAGGATAATGCAATTTCTGTGAAAATATACAAAAAAAAAAATGAAAAAACTTTTTGAATAGAATAAATTATTGAAATTTATTTTATTTTTGGGAGAAAATAAGTAATTCGTGAAAATATTGCACAATTAGGGGTATACACTTAAATTTGATATGAAATTAATATATATATATATATATATAATGTTGTGAGCATTTTCTTGGAAAACTTTTTTATAAAGTAGCATTTGTTATCTACTACAATGATGCCATGGTCTAGATTCTATAAGTTTAAATATGTATTTCTTATTGTGAATACAATTTTTTGCCTATAAGTATGCAACATTTTTTAAGAAAGTTTGTTTTGACTATTTTTCATCTACATATATTGTATAGTATATTGATTAATTAAGATACCTATCTAAATAGTTTTAGGATACAAATTTTGAAAAGATCTAAAAGATGTAAGTGCACAATGGTCCTGGCAGCCGAGGACTTTACCATTATTTCGTAATTCAGTGTAATACGTAATATTCAAATAAATAAATGTATAAGGGCACATAGGACTTGGTTTAAATTTTTTGAAGCAGTTTTTTTAATAAATCGATGGTATGCGTAAGTTATTACTGAAAATTATGAAACCAAATCTGAGGACTATATATGCATATTGTTACTATAAGTATGTATATAATATCACAATAGTTTTGGCACTTAAAAATTCTAATAATATTACGGTACTTGTATATGAAATGAATACAGGACTGATGCTAATATTTTAGTACATATTTAATTTGTATTAATATACATAAATGAAAATTCTCTTATATAAAGTTTATTAAAAAATACCGAGCCGAGATCGAGTTAGATTTTTATAAAATATATATACTAACCATTAAAAATATACAGTTAATTAAAAGCATTGCCTTTTCTAATCCTTTCCACTCTTATAAGTGGTATTGGCCATTTAGTCACTTAGACTTAGCTTCAATTTATATCATCCTCAATGTTATTAAGCATTAAAGTACATGTGACGCGGAAAAATAGGAAATTTTGACATTCATATTTACTTTTACTAATTTAAATTTTGTGCGCTATCTATTATCTAACACAAAATTTAGAATTTCCATATGATCTGACGTGGATTTAAGTCTAATTCAAAGAATTTTGTATAGATCCTTTAAGTTTAGAGCTTTCAAATTCAATTAAAGTTCAATACAAATAGTTTAAAATAAATTATTTTGAAAGATTAGTTTTTCTTATATTATTTTTTTGTTATGAGTTTAACTTCGCTATTTTCTCAGGAATTTAATGCGACTCTGGCACTCTTAAATTAAAACTTTCTATTTGAATTCGAAATAATTAAAGTCATAGTTCTTTTCAAACACTGCAAATGTAAAATTCGTAGGGAATCAATAAAAAAAAAAATGGCATTAATCATAATAGTTAAGACAAGAAGTTAAGAAACGAAATAAAACAATATTTTGTAATCTTGAAAAATTATCTGACTATGTATTTGTATATATATGTATTTTATCAATTGATAACTTTTAATAGATAGATATATATATATATATATATATATATATATATATATATATATATATATTTATATATATTTAATACTTTTAACAAAATAATACTTGACAACTGAAATGTTTATTCTTAGTATTATAATTCCAAAAGGAATATATATATATATATATATATATATAAGGTACTTGCGGCAAATAAGGCCTAGCTAACGAAATTTGATAAAATAATAAAAACTACTGAATAAATTCAATAACTTTTATTTCATTTTAGTTAAATAGAATCTTATACTTAAAAAAAAAAACATAACAGTCCATTCTGACTAGGAAACATAAAATTATAAACATTTTACAAAAATGCTAAAAAAGGCCTTATTATACTATGTTAGTATAATAAGGCCTAAATATTTTTTCATATATTTAATAAGGCAAGTATATTTTTAAAAAACAAACAAAAAAAAATTCGATAACTTAAAAAAAATTCAACATATTACATAGTAGGTTTTGTTATTTATATCTTATATTCTAAAAAAATTAAAAAAAAATTTAATTTTTTTACTTAAAAAAAAAACATTAATTCAGTCAAGATAATTTTTTTTTTTTTCGTTTTTTTGGTGGCATGATACAAAAAGAGCTTAGATCTGGAAACACATTTTATATGCAAATTACCAATATTTATTATTTACCTCTCGAAAAATATAAAATGTGATTAATTTTAATGTTAATATTCGTTCTTTAAAAAAAATAATAATAGAGAGTTTAATAAGGCCTATAAATTTTTTGAATAGGCCTTATTAAACCTTTATTAACTATTTTTTATAAAATCTAAAAAACCACTTTTTTAATAAAATATTAATAAAATAATTTCTTTTGCTAAAGAAAGCAATCACAAAGTAAATATTTAACACAAAATAAGAGTAATAATTATAATTTTAGTCAAAATCTTACTTACTTTAAAAAAAAAAAAATTATATTATCACAAAACAAATGACTCTTCAAAATATAAACACAAATAATATCAAGATGGCTGTAGTGACATAAGTAATTTTTTTGATCGGACATTTTTTTACAATTATCAATGGATGTGTAAATCAATAAAGTACATTTTAACATTTTTAGTATGATTTTTGATGTTTAGGCCTTATTACCCGCTAGGCCTTATTTGCCGCAGGTACCTTATACATTACTTTCTCAATAACTTTTTTTTTTCTTTTTTATTATTAAAATGTCAAAACCCAAAAGAAAATAAAAAAAAAACTTTTTATTCAAGGCTTTATTTGTTTTTTTTTTTTTTTTTTTGTTGTCAAAAATATGGAAATTAAAAAAGAAAGAAAAAACAAAAACAACAAAGTATAAAAAAAATCAATATTTTAGTGTTGTGTATTGGTTGACACAACAAAAGAAGAGACAAGCTATTTAAAAAGTATCAAAAGTAACAAAATAAAAAGAAAATGACAAACATATGAAGAGAAAATGAAAAAAAAAAAAAAATAAGAAGACTTAAGAGTCATAAATAAAAAAAAAAAATAAAAATTTTCTTTTGATCAATATAAGTTATAATATCCCTCAATATTATATATATATTCATATACTTCACTTCACATACATTTTACACAGGATGTATCCGAAGGTTTTATTTTTGAACGAATGAAATAAAGCTTATCCAGATTAACAACATGTTCTTTTCTTATTTTGAAAAAAATCTTTAATCTTAAAACAATCTTCAAGGAATTTAAAAACCATAACCCTTTTTTTTTTTAACAAGTATACAAGGTACTAAGATTATTAAAAGAATATATTAATATGGAATAATAATATATGGAAAACAGTGGCTCCTTGGAATGAAATACAGTGCTTACGTTCCTTTATTTGGAGTAAACTACTTTTTTTCTAATCTCAACTACTTCCAGCTAAACCAGATCTACGAAAGAGAAGATGAGAGGGATAGATAATTTAGAAAAAAATCCGAAACTACTTTTTTCTAATTTCAACTGGTTCCAGCTACACAAGCTCTTGTAAAAGAGTAAATGAGAAAGATAGATTTAAAAGAAATTCCGGCAGAGGTCTTAAGTTAAAAATTTTCAAATAGATTGATTTTCACTTGAATAGGTTATGTTAAATCATATTTGTTATTTAGACAAACATAAGCACTTACTTCTTCTATTTTAAAAAATATTACAGTAATATTTTGATAATCCGAAATCCCTATAATCCGAATATCCAATAATCCGATTGACTGTTTACAAAGCACTAACTATTCTACAATCCAAATTGATTGCAGCTTGGAGATTCTATAATCCGAATTATGCTCAAAATTGTAATATGTTTATTGTTTTTATGTTTTCGTATGAATATTTTTGAAAAACAATTATTAACAGTTAGATTTTTGTTGTATGCGTTTTTGTTTTTATGAAGTGTTGAAATTTTAATTTAAATTTATTATTGTTAGGTTATTCAAAGGATTGTAAGTATCAGAATGTACAAAAGTAAAACCTATAGATTTAAGTTTGAAATATGGCACAAAAAAGAGCCTACATAATTTTAACCTACATATATTAAAAATAATAAACTTCTGAAATGACAGATATAGTTTTAAAATGTCAAATATATGTATGAAAATTTATCTGATAATTATCTAGCCCTACAAACTACTCCTGTCTACTCTTTATCTACTCTTCTTGCTAAAAGGAACGTATGCAGTGACAGGGGAAGAGAGCAGAATATTAGAATTAAAAAGGGTCTAAGGGAGTGAAGGGTCTACCGGTACGCAGTTGTAAAATACATTATTTGGAATTCTAGCGCTGTCCTTTGCGAAATTCTCTATCTCGTTTTACAATAAATAAATATCCATATGGAGTAAATGGAATAAAAATATTGAGTTAGTTAAGTAGTAATAATATATAATAATTTCGAATTTAATACCTTTGTACTAAGAGGTTATTTAATTTAAGTACAAATTAATAGGTATCATAAAACACTAAATGGACAATTCAATGGAAACGAAGTATCTCCGAAATTGAAGTTCTTCTTAATAGATTGCTGCGCTAGGTCGGCATTTACATCACCCACTTTAACAAAACTTCAACCGGCTACCTTCAACATTGAATACAAAATGAAACATCCTATATTCATATACAAAATATAAATACAGTAAATCACAACAATAACTATAAAATTATCTATAAATTTTGTTAGAACCATCATACACATATGTGAATTATGTACATACTCGTATTATATGTATCCCTATATTAAAAAAAAAAAAATATCCCCTACGATTTTTGTTTTTCTTTTTTTTTTATATCTTTTTATGTATTCAAAACCATTTCTAATATTTATTAAATAAAGGAAAATGAAAAAGCAAAATAAACAACAATAATAATAACAAAATCAAAAAAAAAAAGAAAAGTATAACATGAAAAATAACAGATAAAAAATACGTTTGAAAAAAAAAAATTATAATAAAAAAACAACTAAAAATTTAGGGATGCAATCCTTGTTAAATAAAAAATACACAAAAGGATAAATAAAAAAAAAAAAAAAACTATAATAAAAAAATAAACAAACTATTCATGTACGATGAGCTTTAATAATTTTTTTCTTATTAATTCCTTTTAAGCTAATCTTCTCTCCCACTCCCGCTACCGACTCATTCATTTTATCAGCATTTTTCTATCTCACATATGAGATTATTTGTTTTTTTTATTTGTGAACGTATTCAAAGAATCATTTATATAATTATAACATTTACTTGTATTATTATATTTACTTGTACATATATATAACAGTGATTTAAAAGTGTTGAATAGCTATATTTATTATAAGTTGGGTTGGTTATTATTTAGATCAATTTAGATGAATGTGCATTTTGAATTGAAAATATTTGATAATCAAAAGTTGTATTTGGATAAAAATTTAACTTTCATTTATAATACGAGTATACCATACTTATTTTAGAACTTACAATAAGACTTAACATTTATACTTCAAATTAACTATTTTTTTTATTCGAACCTATAATGTTGAAAATTTTGTTAATGCTGTACAATTTAAGCTGTAAATACAGTTCCAACGAATGAGGTTGGCGAATTTCGCTGCGCCCAAATACTTTTAAAAGTTTTAAATTAAAAAATTATAGATTTGTCGGAAATTGTACACATTTTACAAATTGTCAAATCGTATATTGTATAGAATAGTTTGATTTCTAAGAAGAAGATGGTGGAGCATTCGTGAAATTAATCTAATTAACTAAAGATGATTTTGGATTTTTTAATATATGCACTTAAATTTAATCTAAGCCTTAAAATCAAGAGCATTTAACCACAGGAACACGCAACGAAGCTTAAATTTGATTAAATAATTTATTAGATAACGGTTTCTCCAAACAAATTTAGGTTTTTTCGTTTCCATGTATTCTTTCTATAAATCATAAATCAAAGATTCATCTTTATACTTCTTCCATTAATCTAATCTTAAAACTTTTTTTAAAACTGATAATAAATACAAATTGATTTCAAATCATTTCTTAAAGATAAGCGCCGTTATTAATATTTTCGTATTAATGCTGTCAGATAAATGTCAAACCCGATCATTTGCAAACAATCAAAAAATATTATTTTTAAACCGCTCCGACTCTGATATTGTAAGGTTTTGGTTGGGTGTTAATGATTTCAGTTTAGAGTAAATTCATAAGATTAGATATGCCGTAATTCTTTTGCTGCAAATTTTTAATCGATTTCTGGAATTGTGTTTATTATAGTATTAATGTAATTTAAATATATTTAATTTCTTTGAGATTTTAGTTCTTTAGAGTCGCCGGTTTTTTAATTAAAACATTCCGTATCAATTCCCGATCAGATTATGTCAGAAAATATGTATAATTTATAACATAATACAAAATAAATAAAGTTGTCACACCTGAAAAAGGGAGGCTGATCTACTCGCTAATCACTTTTATAAGGTAGAGTATTGTATATAAATAAATAAATAATTCTTTTTATTATATGAATTAGTCGAAAAAAATAATAATATTTTTAAAACTAATAAATACTAGATATTATATAGTATAGCTGATATCTAACCAAAGGTCAGTGCAAAGTCTCAGTCAGATCATATCTAATAAAAAAGTATCGTAAAATTGTATAATATATCGTAATAGTTAATATCGTTCTTTCCACAATTCCACAACTTTTATTAAATGTAAATATATAAATAAATAACTCTTGCGTAGGATAATAGATGGCGCACAAAAATAACATCAGCCGAGTTATCAACGGGATAGTGAATATAATGATTAAAGAAACTGAAGCCTATTCTAGTTAGAATTGGTGAATGTCTAATACTCCTTGAAAGAGTGAAAAAGGAATAAGAATTTATAGTTGAAATTCTTTACATATTTTTTATTGCTAACAAAATGTTTTTTACTAAATAATTATATTATTTATTAATTATTATATATAAAAATATATAAATAGATATTTTAATTCTATTTTGATGGAAAGTACAACAAATGAACATATAATAAATTTAAATGAATTAACTATTTAATTTCATCATTTTCTTCTACAATTTTTCAAAGTTTAAAATAAAAAAATGTTAGCACTTTTGAGAGTCACAGTAGTACAATATCTACAATATACATAAAACATTTACGTAAAATACATAAAACCACAAATAATGGTACCTATAAAACATTTTTTCATTTTTTTTTTTTCAAATGAAAAAAAAAAAAAATATTCTTGAAAGCTGTAAAAATTAAATAACATAAAAAAATATGGTATAAAATATAAATACGATATAAAAAATAAAAATATGAATATTAAAAGCAAAATCAAAATCAAAATAAAACAATTTACAAAAGCCCCCACTACTTTTATTCGATTCCTCTTCTATAGCAACAAATTTTTTTTTTTTTTTAAATATATATATATATATATATATAAATGTAAAAAAGATTACAACAACAAAAACAACTGTCCAATCAACAAAACCAAACCCCATCATGATTGGGGATTTAAAGTTCATATCAATTTTCATTTCTCTTCTTATTTCTTTTAAAATTCTCATTTCTTTCTTCTTTTAATAAATCCTCATTTATCGTACAATTTTTTATATATATATGTACATATATTCATTTACACATATTGTGCTGTTGTTGTTGTGGTAACAGAAAAGATCCTGATTACGACAAAAAAAAAAAAAAGAAAAAAAACAAAAAATAAAAAAATATAAAAAATTGGAATGAGTACTGCGTGAGAATTTTATTAGTGTGATCGTTGTATGGACATTAAAAAAATGTTACGCTTTTCTTTTTTCTGTATTTTTGTTTTTGTTTTTTTTTTTAATATTTTGATTTTCTCTTTTTTAATTTTCTTTAAATTTTCCTTTTTTCATGTGTTTGTTATGTCCATTTCCTATTCAATTCAATTTTTAAAAAAATCAAAATAAAAATATCATACATACGTACATACATACATACATACAATATATCTATATATTTTTATGTCTTTTATTGGGAACAGTACAGAAAAAAAAACAACAACAACAAATATGATAAATAAAAAAATTAAATAACATTTATATATGTTCTATAATCTATACTGTTGAGCTAAGGAAAAAAGTCGTAAGCGCCAATAGCGAATTTTCGGGATAATGAAATATTTGACATCAGATAAATGTCTCACAACTTTGTACTAAGAAAAAAAGTCACATATCTCATTACAAATTCATTTAAAGCTAATAACTAAGGTCGTATCTACCTCGAAGTCACATCGATGTCTCAAGCTTTTTTAACTTAATAAATCTAGTATTGATTAGCAAAAAAGTAGTATGTCAAAATTAAATATGAACGCCTAATACTATCTCATCTCTAGTAAGTTTAAAAAAAATGGTGGTGCGCGAATATAAAACACTAAAAGTCAAATTACCTAAAATCAAAAAAATGTGGAAACAACTTTCTTTCTTAGAACGACAGTATAAATATTTAAGGGATCAGGGATGGGTAGAATTTTATAAGTGGATAATATGATAATCAATATAATCATCATCATCATCATCAACATCAACATCATCATCATCACCATCATCATCATTATTTGAATTGAAAGGCATACAATAAAATGTATTAAAAGAAGGATAACTTTTAAATAAATAAAAGTTAAATTGCAGAAATATTTATATACATACACATTTACACACATAATTTTATATTTCTTTCAATCTTTGATTTGATTTAGTATATATATAAATATAATATAAATGTATTCAATTATATTGGTGTTATTTACACAACACAATACTAAATAAAACAATATAAGAAAATTAATTTTAATAATATTAACATTTTGCAAAATAATTTTATTTTATATTTTTGCTTTATTTTTTTTTTTTTTTTTTTGTATAATTGAGGTCCAATATATTCAGGATATATATTTTATATATATATATATACAACATATTCTATTTAGATAATATAAAATCTCTATATAATATAATATACATAATGGTAAAACGTTTTATTATTTTTATTTGTGATCAAGCATAAATATTAAATACAAATATAACATGTTTTTGATGTTTGATGTCCTTTTTTTTCTGATTTTTTTTCCTCTGTTGTTTTGGTCCTTTTTTTTGTTTTTTTTTTCTCAATATGTATAAATTTTCCATTGTTCTAACGTTAGTTTTATCTCAGATATTAGAATTTTTTATTTTTATTTTTCAAAAAATATATATATATAAAAATATACTTATATATACAATTGTATAAAATATTAATTTATACATATATATATACATATGTAAATAATTTCCCAATTTTGATCACATTAAAATATCCATAAGTTTTATTTTTTGATTTTTAGTTTTTTTTTTTTCATCTGATGTGGTGTTCGAATTGAATTTTAAGTATTGAAACTTTGATTATGTACAGGGATTCGGATTCGAATATAAAGTATGATTGTACGTATCTATAATATTATCCTGTTCCATATGTTATTCTAATATGTATATTATATAAATATATGTATATATTACAAAATATTGTATATATGAATGTGCTACTCTAAAAAAAAAAATAGGTAAAAATAACTTATGAAATGTCTATAATATATACACAGGGGTATAAAGCATATGTACCACACAGTATGAGAATTTGCTATTTTTTTTCTTTCAATACCTACTTGTGTTTTTTTTTTAAAAACCCAGTTTTTTTTTTTTTTTTTTTCAAAAATGTGTTTTGGTATTTTGAAAAAAGTTTTTTTTCAAAATTTTTTTTTTTTGTTTGAGATCCCTGTCAGCCCAATCACCCCTTTCCAATTTATTGAACACATATATTTTTTTTTTTTTGGCATATATATTAAATAAGAAAAAAATAAGTCCGTATATATATATGTATATATATATTTAAAAAAAAAATGTTAAAAACAGCATTTTATGTTTTTTTTTTTTTCTGAATCCTGAAATAATATTAAGGCATGATTTAGTAGAAACTAAAATATACAAAAAAAATAAAAATAAAAACAAAATATTGAAAAAATATCAAAAATCAAATTGCAGAGGGAGTGAAAAATAAAAAATAAACATATCCTTCAATATGCATCTCTTCTATAAAAACCAATTTTTTGCCTTTTTACTCATCCCTATATACGAATATCTATCACTTGATGCTTATATCACATCCATCTATCGTTCTACATATTATACATACATGCATATATATATATATACTAGCTAATACCCGGTGCGCGTTGCTGCGCCTCTCAACGGAGGTTTAACTGAAGTTGATGTTACTGCAAAAAGTTAACACAAAAATTACACACGGTTTACACATGTAAATTTTAAAATGTGTGAAAGCAATCTTTTTTAAAACGATTTTTCTAGGATTATTCTAGTAATTTTTGAAAATTTCTGTAATTCAAAGCAGTACGAACTACTTTCCAAATTTTGACGTAATTTACTACCAAAAAATTTTTTTGAAAAATCGCAAGACCGACTGTTAACAGACTCAACTCCATTTTCAAGTTGCTTCACACATATAAAACTTGAGGTAAACCGGTCAAATCGTTTCTACTTTAGAGTTAAGTAACGCAAAAATCTATTAAAAGCCACTGTGCCCCACTGGGTCAACGGAACTACACTTTCTCTTTGGGCAAATCAGTATTGCGCAAAATTGGACGTAATTTAATTGCTTCCAAATCACTCAACAAAATTTTTTTGGGGCTTTCTTTTTAGCCAAAGCAGTACTTCGCAAATTTTGACAATATTAGCTTCCAAAATTATTTTGACCAACCGTCGGGCCGACATGGGTTAACAAATTCCATATCTGTTAATAGTGTCAACTCAATTCTCACAGGGGAGCACGTATACAAAATTTAAAGAAAATCGGTCAAACCGTTTTTAATTTAGAGTTAAGTATTGAAAAAACCTATAAAAAGCTGTTAGCCCCAATGGGTTAATGCAAGTCAATAAAATTTTTTTCTGGGTTTTCTTTTTAGCCAAAGCAGAATTTCATAAAATCGGACAAAATTCGGACCCAACATTTTTTTTGACACCCCGTCGGCCCAACATGGGTTAATAAATTCCAAAACTGTTAATAGTGTCAACTCAATTCTCAAGGAGCATCACGTATCCAAATTTTGAAGTCAATTGGTCGAACCGTTTCTAATTTAGAGTAAAGTATAGAAAAAACCTATAAAAAGCTTTTGGGCCGCAATGGGTTAATGGAACTCAACAAAATTTTTTTTGGGGATTTCTTTAAAGGTAAAGCAGAATTTCGTAAAATCGGACAAAATTTGGACCCAAAATTTTTTTTGACCACCCGTCGGCCCGACATGAGTTAACAAATTCCAAAACTGTTAATAGTGTCAACTCAATTCTCAAGGAGAATCACGTATACAAAATTTGAAGTCAATCGGTCAAACCGTTTCGAATTTAGAGTAAAGTATTGAAAAAAGCTATAAAAAGCTGTTGGGCCGCAATGGGTTAATGGAACTCAACAAAATTTTTTTTTGGGCTTTCTTTAAAGCCAAAGCAGAATTTCGTAAAATCGGACAAAATTTGGACCCAAAATTTTTTTTGACCACCCGTCGGCCCGACATGGGTTAACAAATTCCAAAACTGTCAATAGTATCTACTCAATTCTCAAAGAGCATCACGTATACAAAATTTGAAGTCAATCGGTCAAACCGTTTCGAATTTAGAGTAAAGTATTGAAAAAACCTATAAAAAGCTGTTGGGCCGCAAAGGGTTAATGGAACTCAACAAAAATTTTTTTGGGGCTTTCTTTTAAACCAAAGCAGAATTTCGTAAAATCGGACAAAGTTTGGACCCAAAATTTTTTTTGACCACCCGTCGGCCCGACATGGGTTAACAAATTCCAAAACTGTTAATAGTGTCTACTCAATTCTCAAAGAGCATCACGTATACAAAATTTGAAGTCAATCGGTCAAACCGTTTTCATTTTAGAACAAAGAAGTTTAAATACTTGCACCACAGCCCCAACTTGGCGGTCCGTTAGAGCAAAATTTTTGGGCCACGATTTCTTTCCGTACCCAAAAACCCCTATATACAAATTTTCATGAAAATCGGCTGGGCAGTTTAGGAGTCTATTCGCTACATACAAACAAACAAACAAACAAACAAACAAACAAACAAACAAACAAACCCACAAACATTCCCTTTTATATATATAGATTTTATTTTATTCCTTTTAACACACAAATTTTTTTGAATTGAATTTTAAGGATATTTACCTATCTATCGATATTTTATTTGTTGTTGTTGAAAAAAAAAATGTAAACCAAATAAAATAAAAAATATACATATACACAATTACATACATATATGTATATATCCTGCAGAATATACTTTTAGAGAATTCTAAATCAAATTTTTAGATCCTTCAAAATAGATGATATTTAATTCATTCTATACATTTTAATTTTGTTTTTTTTTGTTTTTTTTGAAGATATATCATATCCCTACATTCTAACGTTCATATGTGTATATGTATATATGAAAACCAAAAACCAGTAATCAACCATTTATTTCAACCCTGTGTTCTTCTTTTATTTATTTTCTATTTCATTTTCTATTTTATTTTTTTTTTTCGCAATCTTTTACTCTATACTTCAAAAAATAAACATTTTATGATGGATATTCTAATATTTAGAGTTCAAGCATTAACAAGAACAGTACAATATTCATAATATATATATATGTATGCATGCATATATGGATATGGGTATATTATATATAAAGATACTAAATATATATAATGTATGTATACAATAAGGACATTTATGATATAAAATAAAAAAATAAAACATAAAATAATACAGATCAGGAAAATTACAACAATAATAAAAAAAAAAAGAAAAACAAAAAAAAAAAAAAAATTGGAAAAAAAGGAAAAAAAAAATGAAATAAATGCAAAAATAAACAATAAAAAAAAACAAGAAGTATTTTCTTTTTTATTTTATAAATACTATACACTTTTTTTTTTATTCTAGACAAAAATATTAAGGATTTTTTTTATTTCCTTTGTTTTTCCTTTTTTTTTTGGTAAATATATTTTCGAATAATATACATATATATATAGATAGTAAATAGTATACAGGATGATTTGTTTTGCGACTTGAATATTAATGGAGTTTATTTGGGTGATTTAATTGTGGCAAAATTTAACAGGGGAAAGTGTCTCCCACATATTTTTTGGAAATATACAGTTTAATATATATAGAATGATTCTTACATAACTGTGAAGTTGTGTGGGTCAACTTTTCAAAGAATTTAAAATTAATTCGAATTGTCATAGGTATTTTAGCTTTAAAATAAATTGCAAGGATAATGGAGCTCAAAGTTATTTTTAAAGCTTAATTCAAATTACTTAAGTATATCTTCAAAACTTATGACACCATTGGAAAATATAGGCGCTTTAGTGTTTGAAATTTAATTTAGGATGTTCCTCCGTAACTGAAATGACCTTTCCTTGAAAGATTGAATAGAGATGAAAGTTATTAAAGATTTATAATTTTACAAAGCACAATAGGTTTCAAAATACAAAATTCTAAACTTTCTCCTGTTCCTTTTTGTAATTACTTTTTCTTTAAAGGACAATGTTGAAGTAAAAAATAAAGGAACTTTAGAAATATTTTAAGGTTTTATCTAATTTGCTTTAAAATTCTCCTAAAAATATGCAATTAATTAATTAGTTTGATAAATGTCGTCGCCTTTTCCCACAACCCATTAGGTTTTTCGAAAAAGATAAGATAAGGATGACCTTAGACCATCCCTTAGTTTTTCCAGTCCCCAAAAACATCTTATCATTATTTGAAATCTAAAAATGAATCACCCAGGACATACATATTGATATTTATTATGATAAATAAATAAAAAAATAAATGTAGAATCGTATATTACCAGAAAAATATGAAAAGAAATGAATCATGTTAAAAAAAAAAATAAATAGAAAAAAAATAAATGGAAATTATAGATGGAAAGAAAGAGAAAGAACAAAAAAAAAAATAGAAAATTCAAATATCATTTCAATACCCTTATTTATTAAACATAAATTTAATATTTACAGGATGATTAGAAAAAATATATTCCTTATACAATATACTTGATAAGGGCAATTGACGTATAAAATATTTTTAAATGTGTGCAAAATTATATATGTATTTAATTTTATTGGTATTAATTAGAAAAATTTGGATAAATATATCCTTAATAGGATGAGATATCGATATATTGTACTGAATTTTCATTTGGTTTTTTTTCACAAGTTTACTCACTCTATCAACTCAAATGTAATATTTAAAGACCTTTTTTCTGGGTTAAGTGTTTAGTCCGGTCCCAATTAGGAGTCCGTGTGTACGAGCAGCTTTTAATTTGTAATTAATTTTAAACTATGTATGTAAATTAAACTTTCAAAAAGATGTGACTGGCTTACGTCTTAATCTTAGCTTTTCTACAGTATATATACTATAGAAGAAAAGGTTAAAAGTTCATCTGTTAAAAAAAAAAATAGAGTTTGTACCGTCCTAACAAAAGTTGTTCAAATTTGTCGGGAAACGCGTAAATTTTAAATTTTTTTTGTATGTTGTCGTGTGTGTATGTATGTGTGCCTGTAAACACAATAAGTCGCGTAAATTCCAACCTCAGAAATTTTGTATAAATCCTTTATTAATCGAAAGTCAGGTTAAGTTTGTATAGATGAGCTAAATCGGACCACGAAATCAGGAGGCTCCCATACAAAAACACCATACTTTTCGAGAAATTTCGTGTTTTAACCTCTCAAAATTCGGTACACAGTGGGTAATTCTATGAGAAGTAGTTTTTATATATTGATTCTAGTATCATGGGGTCTACAGCTTCCAGAAGTTTCGGGAATGTCAAATTCTAATAATTCATTAAAATCTCAATCGATTTTAATGAAATTTGGTGTGAATACTTTTTTTTTGCCAAAATGAAGAATTTCTTCGCAGATGGGCTAAATTGAATTAGGGGAAAACGGGGCTCTCATATAAAATAATGAGATTTTACAATACAAACCACATTATACAAGAATTAAAACTTATACAATCAAATATCTTGGATTTATTTCTACGTTTTTTAATTTACAATAAATCAAAAGTTGAAGTCCTTTGTCGATGATATTTGTTAGTTCTAGAAAAAACGGTAACTTAAGTTATAACAGAATTTGAATGATTCTTTAAAATTTATTGAACTTTAATTTATTCAAAATCTATTATAAAAATATTACCAAAAAAAAAAGCAAATCAAATTTATCACACCCTGTACCTTTTTTGAATAATAATTCCTACATAAATATTTAAACATCCATGCAGAAATACAAATAAAATGAAAAAAAAAAATAAAAAAAAATATAAAATTTGAAACTTCTATATCAGGATTCAAATATCATATTCATATTTTTCCTATATGAATTATAAAACAGTATAATCGTAAATATATATACATTAATATTATTTACTTATATGTATCCTAGTATCTATGTATATATATATAAGAGTATATACATTTAGAATCAGTGGGCTTAGATTAATATGAATAATAGGAAAATATGTAGGATTTTCCTTTTTTTTTCGTTACTGTTATTTTTTTTTTTTGTTACTGTTATTTTATTATTATTATTATGATTATAATAAGGATATTTTGTGTTCGTTTGTTTTGTTTTTTTTTTGTATATTTGTACAAAAAAAAAAAAATAAAAAAAAAAAATTCTGAACTTTATTATAAGCAATATTAAATTGTAGAATTTATATTTATCTAAATTTGTATGTTTGTATGTATGTATGTATATATGTATATATATGTACATATTTTGTGGATAATTTCATAAATATTTTAGAATATGACTATATATATATAGAAATGAGTAAATATTTTATATATAGTACGTGTATATATTTAGAAAAAGGACTTGACTATATCAAGGATAAATAAAGTAAAGTTTTATAAAAAGGAAAAAAAAATATATATGTGTGTATATATATAAATAAATAGATATATATATAGAAGTATATTCAATTATAAGTTGAAATTGGTAAATTTTATTTTGTGTTATTTTATATTAATATTTTAGTAATTTTTGTATTGTTTTATCACCCTAATCCTTATTTTTTTTTTTGATACTTTTGGAACAAATTTTTTTTTTTTAATACATATAAATAATATATATATGTAATATATATATATTACATGGATATAAAGTAATATGTATCGTAATTGTTTTGGTCTTGGAAAAGGATTTTTTATGTTTTTTTATTTTTTTTTTTGATATAATAGAGCATCATAAAAAATCATTTTGTACAATATGACGGCAGCGGTGGTATTCAATGCGGCATTACTATTATTTTTTAAGAATTTCATATGTTACATATTTTTTAAAATATTGGTTATACTAGTATATATATATATATGTATATATTTTTAACTGGACTATATGATTGGAGATACAAATTTGGAATAAAGGTATATAATGTACATATGTTAAATTGCTGACTATGCAAATCAGTAGATGTTTACTATATTACTTAGGACTTTTATGTAGATATAAGATAATACAAGAATACATGGTAACAAATTATTATTATTAATGAATAGTATGTTTAGATGCTGGTTAAAAACTAAAATTAAAACAAATATTTAATATATGTACTGTAATTAGTAGTTTTAATTGTAAAAATTAATAATAAAGTTTTGATGAATTATTGAGTTTTAACTGATTTGCGTCTTATTAAAAATATGTAGTATTTTATTCGTCTAATATATAGTAAATATTGCCTGGTAATATTAATCTTTTGCCGATTTGACATTTGGACTTATTATTAAATTATTGTAATATACACTATATTTTTTAGTTAGATATGATCCGACCAGGATTTGAACCCGAGACTTCTCGATTGATATCGGTCAGATAATGATAGTGCTAGTGTTATGAACAATAGTTAGATAAAACTCTAAACCAAACAATTGTTCTGAAACTATAGCAGGTAAACAAATTATTCGAATCGATCGTAATGAATTCCAAATACAATAACTACTTGAGTTAGTACACTATGGTCTTATCACATATAGAGCACATTAAACTCTAATAGATGAATCGATCTATTTGTTTTAATATTGCAGTCATTGCATATTTTAGGTTATATATATATATAGAGTTTTAGGTTATATTGTATTTTTATATTTGTGAGTTATATGTGTAAATTAAACTATTTATATATTTACTAATGTATGTCTATAAATTACAAAAAATGTAGATGAATAAAATCAAAAACCAAATTTAGAGATTTTCAACTTTACTGTGATTCGACACTTGTTTTCTCAAAAGAGAACTCGATCCTTTCATCACTGTCCCACCCAACTGAAAATCTATTTGTAAGTAGAAATACATTAAACGGGGAAGAGTGTAGTATAGTAGACTGTGGATAATCCTAGGATAACTTGTGAACGTAATATATACATTATATCATCCTGTTAATTACTTTTGGCAAAATTATGGCTTTATTTTCATTTAAAAAAGGAAGTTGTATGGGAGCTACTCGAAACTGTTTTAATAGATCAAGATTTCAAAAGTGATGACGGCTCATTTATAAAAATAAATAAGTGAAAATTTCAAAATCCTACCTACTTTAGTTTTTGAGTCAATGTGAGGGAGGACACACAGCTCGATCGATTAACTTTTTGATTCTGATTTGATCCATACCCTACAATCTACACCCCCTCCTTATCGGCATTACAAACGTAATGCTAGAGAAGGGAAGGGGGATTTTTTTACTCAACCAATTTTTGATAGAAAGTTTTCCTATTCAAAAAGTGGAAACGTTTTATATAACAAAATATCAAACCTATATATATATATATATAAATTATTTTTGGGATTTATAAAAAATATTTTGTTTATGCGTTTTTTTTTTAATACATGAAACTAAGCTTTATGTTATTTTTTTAATTTCTATAAAAATTCACTCTAAAAACTACTCTGAAAAAAAAAACAAAAAAACCTAGAAAACAAATAAAATTTTAGACAAGCTTTAGACAATTTAGAATTTTTTTTATCAAAAATTCAAAATCATAATCCATGAGATTTTTTGCCTTTCTAATAAAAAAATATTCGGTTTTTTTTTTCGAAATTGAAAATAAAAAATCAAAAAATAATTTTCACAGTGAAAAGTTTTTTTTATTTTAAACTTCACATAAATAAAAACTAAATAATAAAATTTATTAAAAATTAAAAATTCATGTATATGTATATTATATAGAAATTTATATTAGAAAATAAAATATTTATAACTAAAAAATTTAGAAGTTATACGAGTATTAAGGAAGCAAATTGGGGGGTTTAGATATTTGTTATACAGAAATTCTATTAAGATAAAAAGAAAAACCAAATTTGAGAATATTATTTAAATGTTGGGCGTCTATTGGAGGTCAATTTGAAATATTTGAGCCGATTCAATCATTTTATACAAATAGTAACTTTAAAACACAAGACCAACTTAAAGATTGTAAAATAAAAAGGGGGGAGAAATTGTAAGATTAACAATATATAATATTAAAAGCCACATGTGATTCCAATAGTATAGAATATATAATTATTAAATTATATTATAGAATACAGATGCAAAGCGGGCTAACCCTCTAAATTTTTTTTTTCTGCATAAATCACATTAGAATTAGATATAAAATCAGGATGTGTACTTGAAAAGGCCAATTTCCGGTTGCCCTCTGTATAATTTTTTTGAATTCTAAAGTAGCCTAAGTCTTGTGGCTTTTTTTTTTAAATTTTTTTTTTGTGAGTAAGGCCACTTTGTTTCTGAGCCTCTCTATAAAACCTTGGAATTCTTGAACCTATTAACTTTTGAATGATTGTAATATCAGAATTATCTACCTTGAACCCTTAAGTATTCTAAAATAAAAACTTTAATATAATATTTTTTTTTATTAAAATTTAATTTAATATTATTTAAAATATTACAATACATTTTTTTTCGAAGATTATATTTTTATTAAAAAACAAATTTCTTTTTAATTCTTTAATTAAAATTTTTCATTATAACTTAGTTTACTTTAAAATTTATTTATTTAATTAAATATATATAAAAAAAGGAAAATTTTACAATATAAAATTGAAAATATAATTTAATTTATTATTTTTAATATAATATAAAATATTAGTTGGGTATATGGGGATTATTAGTACACAAAAATTAAGGCTGACAACTTACTCTACAAAATGGATTTTTTTTATCTCTCTACAGGAAGCTGTTCAAAAGTTATTGATTTTTTTATGAAAAGTCTCCTTAAATCTTTAATACCTCATATCTCGAAAAGAGTCCACAATAGACCCCCCCCTCAAGTACAATTTTTTGTTTGTTTTAATGCCCCCAATCACTGAGTGTAGTGCACGTACTTGAATCCCGGACACCCTGTATATCGAAATTTATTATTTTATAAGATAATTAATTTAATATCTCATTCCTTTTCAAAAATTTGTTTTTTTTTTATTTTTAAAATCCATCTTATATTCACTCATAATTTCCAAATCCTTGGGCATGCATTGCACACAAAAGTACATACATAATACAATGTACATACAAAAGGAACAAGGCAAATAATAATAATAATTTTTTTAAATAAAGTAAACATTGCAT